>OX393550.1:70429977-70909977 GCA_947650365.1 Chamaelirium japonicum
TTTTTTTAATTTTTTTTGCACATTTATTACCGACGGTCTCATATTATCCGTCGGTAAAATGGTTTATACCGACAGCACGTATATCTCCGTCGGTACAATGCTTTATACCGACGGACAAATAACGTCCGTCGGTAAAATGTCACGACGAAACTCAGGGTAAAAACCGAGTCTCTGGAAAAAAAGGAACCCTGAGTTTCGTCGTGGTATTTTACCGACGGACGTTATTTGTCCGTCGGTATAAAGAATTGTACCGACGGAAATTATATGTCCGTCAGCACAATGCCGACGGGAATTAAATATCCGTCGGTACAAATGTCACGACGAAACTCAGGGTAAAAACTGAGCCTCTGGAAAAAATGGAACCCTGAGTTTCGTCGTGATATTTTACCGACGGAATTTATTGGTCCGTCGGTATACAACCATTATACCGACGAAGATTACATGTCCGTCGGTAACAATGCCGACGGCAATTAAATGTCCGTCGGTAAAAATGTCACGACGAAACTTAGGGTAAAAACCGAGTCTCTGGAAAAAATGGAACCCTGAGTTTCGTCGTTGGTTTTTACCGACGGAATTTATTATACCGTCGGTAAAAAGGTTAGTTTTACCGACGGAAGTAAAAAGTTCCGTCGGTAAAAACCCTGCAATATATTTCTTTCAGCGATCCCCGGCCTTCTGTTCTGTTTCGATCTAACCTCTCCCCGCCCCTCTCTCTCTCTCTAAATCTCCCCCCCTCCCTGGCCTCCCTCCCCCCCTCCCCGGCGACCGGCGGCGAGCACCTCCTCCTCCTCCTCCTCCTCGTGGGCTCCTCCTCCTCCTCCCCGGCGATCGACGGTGAGCTCCATCTCCTCCTCCTCGTCCTCCTCGTGGGCTCCGGTGAGATCCTCCTCCTCCTCCTCCTCCTCCTCGCCTCCTCTCCTCCTAGTGCTTCCGACCCCTTGGTTTACCAACTTGTTCGGGTAATTTGTTCAGATTAACATGTTGCTACCATTTTGTGCATATGTTTCATTGCAATTCACTCTGTTCATGGGATTTTGCATGAAGGGGGATATTATTTTGTGCTTTAGTAGGCAATGGACTGTTTGAATTTCTTGTAAAACTTGTTGGGATGAGTTTGTATACCATGTTCTTCATCTTTCCTTGGTGAAGTGCTGACAAACCTAGCAAAACTTTGGTTTAGGAGCTTGCTGGACCTTTGCAAGTTGAGGGTAGAAGGTTTTTTTTTTTTTGGAATGGCAGGCTGAAGGTGTGAGGTCGGTGATTGGGGAAGCTATGGGGATCTATGCAAATTGGAACAAGTTATGGGGAGCTATGGGGGTTTCATGATTAAATCATAATTTAAAAGTGAATAGCCTTAAGCAATAAGCATACATTACATAAATTAATTGATTGAATGTGAATTTGTAGTTATTAAGTTAATCATGTAATTCATGCTCCTAAATTGAATTTCCACAAAAATAAAACAAAAATTTCTGCATAGCAATATATTTTGGTAATTTAGAAGATAAAGTTATGCACAAGTTGGTTTTTAGTGAGAGTTGATGTTGTTTAGAAGATAAAGTTATGCACAAGTGGTATGATCGGTAAATTTGATAAGTTTTGGACAATTTGATAAGTTTTGGACAATTTTGAAATTACTTCAGGTGTTGTATAGCCAGATAGACAAGATATCTTCGATCGATAAGAGTTGGATGCGTAATTCGAATCGCATGAGCCAAGAGTACAGAGAAGGAGTCAGGAAATTTCTGGATTTTGCATTTGAGCGTCTTGCACCGCTTGATGGAAAAATTGTGTGTCCCTGTATAGACTGCGGAAGGGTGACTAGGAAGGTTCGAGAGGAATGTGAGGTTGATCTGGTAATGCGTGGCATTGACATTAACTATACCCGTTGGTTCTCGCACGGTGAGGAGCTAGATGCAGTCCCCATGGTAGCTCACGGTGAAACTACAAACACAGTGATCGCTGATGATAATATTAATAGAGACGATGATGATGACATGCAGGGTATGATACATGATTTGCAAGGTGGAATAGGCACGGAAACACCGT
Source organism: Chamaelirium japonicum (assembly GCA_947650365.1). Lineage (NCBI taxonomy): Eukaryota > Viridiplantae > Streptophyta > Magnoliopsida > Liliales > Melanthiaceae > Chamaelirium > Chamaelirium japonicum. The sequence continues at coordinate 70,432,027 of OX393550.1, forward strand.
CAGGTGATCAGCCCAATATTGAAGCGGACAAGTTCTACAGATTGCTTAAAGATGCCGAACAACCTCTATACCCGGGGTGTGAGAAGTTTTCAAAACTCTCTTTCACTGTAAAGCTTCTTCATTTGAAGTGCCTCAATGGTTGGAGTAATAAGTCATTTAATATGTTGGTAGAGTTGCTGAAAGAGGTTTTTCCTATGGGTGAGACAGTACCGAAATCATTCTACGAGGCGAAGAAGACAATTAAAGATCTCAGTCTGGGTTATGAGAAAATTGATGCATGCGTGAACGATTGTATGTTGTACCGGAAAGAGTACGAACATACGCGGTCATGCCACATATGCGGAGCAATGAGATATAAAGAGACAGATGCCGAGTCTAGTACCAGTCGAAGGAAGAAAAATGTATCTGCAAAGGTTCTCCTATACTTCCCGCTTAGGGACAGGCTTCAGAGGTTGTTATGTCATCGAAGACTACTGAGCACATAAGGTGGCATGCACGAGAACGTACAGATGACGGGATTATGAGACATCCGGCCGACTCTCTGACGTGGAAAGATTTTGATCATACCTATCCTGAATTCGCATGTGAAGTTCGCAACGTCAGGTTAGGGCTTGCTAGCGATGGCTTCAATCCCTTTGGGAATATGAGTGTGTCGTACAGCATTTGGCCAGTTGTCCTAGTTCCATACAATTTGCCTCCCTGGATGTGCTTAAAAAAGCCATACACAATACTCTCCTTGCTCATTCCCGGACCCAGGTCGCCTGGTAATGATATTGACATTTATTTGCAGCCGTTGATTGAGGAGTTGAACGAGTTATGGGAAGTTGGGGCCGATACGTATGATGCCTCGTTGCGCCAGAATTTTCGGATGCATGCGGCACTTCTATGGACGATCAACGATTTTCCTGCATATGCTAACTTATCCGGGTAGAGTACTAAAGGAAAATTGGCATGCCCTACATGCAATAAGGAGACAGATTCATTACGGTTGAAGAATGGAGGCAAGTTCTGTTATATGGGCCATCGAAGATTTCTTGTTGATGGCCATAAGTGGAGGCAGAACAAAAGAGCGTTCAATGGCAAGAAGGAACTTGCAAAGGCCCCGGAGCAGCTTTCGGGGGTAGAAGTCTTGTGCGAATTGGATCAGCTTGATGCCGTGGAAGAGAACGTATGAAGATTCTACGCGTGAGCATAACTGGAAGAAGAAGAGTATTTTCTTTAAACTACCGTACTGGAGCAGCCTACTCTTGCGGCATAACTTGGATGTCATGCATATCGAGAAAAATGTGTGTGACAACATTATAGGAACACTGCTGAATCTCGACGGTAAGACGAAGGATAATCTTAAATCTTGTCTCGATCTTAAGGAGTTGAGCATCCGAAAATCACTTCATCCCCAAGAGATTGGGGATAAGTATGTGTTGCCAGTTGCATGCTACACCATGAGCTCACAGCAAAAGGCAGCCTTATGTGCATTCCTACGGTCTGTGAAAACGCCAGACGGTTATTCTTCGAATATCACACGATGCGTGCAAGAGAACGGCCGGAAGTTGTCTGGATTAAAGAGCCACGATTGTCATGTTCTTATGCAGTGATTGTTATCTCTTGCTATACGTGAAAATTTAACCGAACAGGTGTCCGGTCCGTTAATTGAGCTCAGCACTTTTTTCAGACAGTTGTGCTCGAAGGTACTTAGAGTGGACCAACTTGATCAGATGGAGAGGGATATTGCGATCACATTGTGCAAGCTAGAGATGATATTTCCACCTTTCTTCTTTGATGTCATGGTGCATTTGACCGTTCACTTGGCAAATGAGGCCAAACTCGGCGGCCCAGTTCATTACCGCTGGATGTATTTTATCGAGAGGTAATCGTCTCGTCTCATTCGCACAATATATGTATTTGATCGTTCTTGATATATTCATCTAAATATTTTTTTCTCAAATTAGGTACTTGCGAACATTGAAATCATATGTTCGTAATAAAAGTCGTCCGGAGGGATCAATTGCTGAAGGATACCTAGCAGAAGAATGTCTAATATTCTGCTCAAGATACCTACATGGTATAGACACGCGATTCAATCAACTTGAGCGGAACTATGACGGTGGTCCAATAGACTTCGATGGGGGTCTGTCTATATTTGCTGAAATAGGTAGACCTGTAGGAGGAGGCAAAACCTGTCGATTGTCTGTAGATGAGATTCAACAGGCACATATGTATGTGTTGCGCCAATGTGATGAAGTGTGGCCATTCATTGAGTAAGCATTTTACGATCATTTACTCATTCTTTCAGTCCGTTCATTAAGTATATGTGCTAATTATAATCTAATTCATAACCTGTAAAACAAGAAGCATAAAGCCATCATTAATAATCGGGGTACTCGAAATGCTCCCCAAATTCATGATCGTGAATTCCCATCGTGGTTCGAGAAACACGTAAGTATTCACATCATTACTGAATTTTATTGACATCCATTACTGAACAATAATTATGTGTTCATATCATGAATGTCATGTGGTTATTATAGGCACAAGAGCTGCACGACAACCACGATCCGCTGATGAATGAGGATATCTGGTGCTTATCTTGTAGTCCTTTGCAAGACGCAATATCGTACGATGGTTATATCGTAAACGGTTATAGATTTCGGACGAAAGATAGTGAAAAATCATGAAGAACCCAAAATAGTGGGGTTGTCATCAACGGTGAGCAAGAAGAATTAGAAAATATCGACTTCTACGGCGTCCTGAATGAGATTCTCAAGATTAAATTCCTTGGCCAAAATCGGATCGTATTATTCAAATGCGATTGTATGATGTTAATAATCACGGGACTGGTTATAATGTCGATAAATACGGTTTTATCAGCATCAACACTGGCAAGAGATTGAATACCCAATATGAAGATCCATTCATTCTTGCCTCTCAAGCGCAACAGATATTTTATACACCGGATAATACCTCTCCAGGTTGGCAAATTGTAGTCAGGTCACCACCCAGAGATTTTTATGATATGGGAGACAAGGATGTGGGGGTCGTCGATGATGATTTGGATGCATACCAGAATGATGAGATAATCATTGTCGACACAGTGCACGACGAAAATAAAGATGTCAACAATATAAACTGGACAGCGAATGCAGATCAAATGATAGAAGAGGGATGCGATGAGAGTGACAGAGATGAGACAGAAAATGACTAGACCGTATGTAAATCAAATTGTTTCATATTTAAATCAAATTGTTTCATATATAAATCATATTATTTCATATGTATATCATATTAATTTATACTGTTTCATATGTAAATCAAACTGTTTCATATGTAAATCATACCGTTTCATATGTAAATCAAATTGTTTTATATTGTTTCATAAATCATACTGTTTCATATGTAAATCAAACTGTTTCATATTGTTTCATATGTAAATCTTACTGTTTCATATGTAAATTAAACTGTTTCAGATGGCATCACGGTCATATGTTCGTAGAGGCAGGGGTGGGGTAGCTCGGAGCGCTCCGGTTGCCACCCCAGGGTCCGAGGCCGAGCCGTCCGGATCTGGTAGTGTTGTTCCTCTCTCCACACCAGCTCCTGATGTGGTCGTAGCCTCCGGAGCTTCGAGCAGTGCTCAGCACTCGGTTGCAGCGTCTACGCCCACAGGTAATGTTTAGATCTAAAGTTTTATACATATTGTAAATACTTCTTCAGTACTGATGTATATTTTATTTGCAGGGTCGAGGATCACCAGGCACGTAGGCGACCGGGGCGTGACGACGGCCCGGCGCTTGTCGACCTTACGCGAGCCGCTTTCCCTATATTGGAGCGGCAGGACCTTTGTGGGCGAGCACGCTTCTGACGCCGCCACGTGGGTCGGTATTATAGTACGGGAGGAGAGGAATGCCCCGATTGTGGGGTTAAGGGGGTGGAAGAACATTGATGCATCCTATAAGGATAGGATGTATCAGCAGTTTTTGGTATGTTAGTTTCATTAAAGCATTTTAGAATAATATCGTACTTCTTTAATTATAATTTGATTTGATAAAATGACTTGTTTCTAAATTGATTTTACAGGAGAAATTTAAATGGGAGAACATGGAAACCGACACCCATCGGGAGGACTTGTGGAAGATGATGGGTGAGTGGTACAGGGATTACCGTCACGAGCTCTACCAGCTCTACGGTTACTTGGTCGGCCAGCCGGCTGAGGAGATACAGGCTGCGGCTGGGACGAGAGACGCGCCACCGCTACATGTTCTACAGTTTTTGGTCGCTCACTGGGCCACTCCTCACTTTCAGGTATAATCATAATTTTGTTGATTCGTACTTGTTTTAATATTATACTAAAAATTTGTATTGATGTTTCAAAATTTAATCGATTGACATAGATGAGTTCATGTAAAGGCAAGCAGAATAGAAGTGCCTCGACGATACCTGCTCCAGTGAAGGGGAGGACCTCCATGCCCCAGCTTGCCCAGCAGCTGGTAAATGATACAAACATTGTTATTATTTAAAGCTCTATACATGTTATATTAACTCATCTATTTATTTTATATGTCCAACAGACACAATCCTTGGGCCACGAGCCTAATAGGATTGACCTTTTTGAGACCTCTAGGAGGCGGCGTACCGATGGGGCATTTCTGGACGACAGGGTTGCCTCGCAAGTGGTAAGTAATTAAATTACTATTAATATATTCTTATACGACTTCATTGAATATCATTCGTTGTTTTTATATAGGAGAGGATGCGACTTCTGGTGACCCCGTCGGGCGAGGCCGGCTCCTCCTCCAGCTCAGTATCTGTCGACTCAGCGATGGATACTGTGCTGAGACCTGCCACGCACGACCGTGTCCTTTGTACGGGCCTTGGAGTCACGCCCTCCTCCTACTTTGGACGAGAGGGTATGCGCTCGAGGGCACGGGACACCCAGACCGGTGCTATCACTCAGCTGCAGTCTGCGCTAGACGCGGAGCGAGAGCAGAGGCAGGCCCTCGAGCAGAGGGTTGAGGCGGAGCGAGAGCAGAGGCAGGCCCTCGAGCAGAGGGTTGAGGCGGAGAAGAAGGCCCTCGATGAGGAAAGAGAAGCTCGCAGGGAACTGGAGCGTAAATTTTATGACTTCATAAGCAGGTCTAGCAGTGGCTCATCCTCATGATTAGGTACTTACTAATCTTCATAATATTAGTAAAAAATATGAATCTTACTAATTTGAGTTTAGATCATATTATCACACTTATGATTTTCCAACACTTAGACTCTAAATCGGTGAATCGGATCGTAAATTGGTCAAATATCCAATTAGAACCCGCTCGCAAGTCCGAAATATGGAATAATTCCAAGTTCGAATTATCGGATGCCGATCCGATCGAATCCAAACCTATTTCATATCCGAAACATGCTAACTTATGATTTTCCAACACTTAGACACTAAATCGGTGAATCAGAGCGTCAATTGGTCAAATATCCAATTAGAACTCGCTCGCAAGTCCGAAATATGAAATAATTCCAACTTTGAATTATCGGATGCCGATCCGATGACGATCCGATCGAATCCAAACCTATTTCAAATCCGAAACACGCTAACTTATGATTTTCCAACACTTAAACTCTAAATCGGTGAATCGGATCATAAATTGGTCAAATATCCAATTAGAACCCGCTCGCAAGTCCGAAATACGGAATAATTCCAAGTTCGAATTATCGGATGCCGATCCGATGACGATCCGATCGAATCCAAACCTATTTCAAGTCCGAAACACGCTAACTTATGATTTTCCAACACTTAGACTCTAAATCGGTGAATCGGAGCGTAAATTGGTCAAATATCCAATTAGAACCCGCTCGCAAGTCCGAAATACGGAATAATTCCAACTTCGAATTATCGGATGCCCATCCGATGATGATCCGATCGAATCCAAACCTATTTCAAATCCGAAACACGCTAACTTATGATTTTCCAACACTTAGACTCTAAATCGGTGAATCGGATCGTAAATTGCTCAAATATCCAATTAGAACCCGCTCGCAAGTCCGAAATACAGAATAATTCCAAGTTCGAATTATCGGATGCCGATCCGATGACGATCCGATCGAATCCAAACCTATTTCAAATCCGAAAAACGCTAACTTATGATTTTCCAACACTTAGACTCTAAATCGGTGAATCGGATCGTAAATTGGTCAAATATCCAATTAGAACCTGCTCGCAAGTCCGAAATACGGAATAATTCCAAGTTCGAATTATCGGATGCCGATCCGATGACGATCCGATCGAATCCAAACCTATTTCATATCCGAAACACGCTAACTTATGATTTTCCAACACTTAGACTCTAAATCGGTGAATCGGAGCGTAAATTGGTCAAATATCCAATTAGAACTCGCTCACAAGTCCGAAATACGGAATAATTCTAACTTTGAATTATCGGATGCCGATCCGATGACGATCCGATCGAATCCAAACCTATTTCAAATCCGAAACACGCTAACTTATGATTTTCCAACACTTAGACTCTAAATCGGTGAATCGGATCGTAAATTGGTAAAATATCCAATTAAAACCCGCTCGCAAGTCCGAAATACGAAATAATTCCAACTTCGAATTATCGGATGCCCATCCGATGACGATCCGATCGAATCCAAACCTATTTCAAATCCGAAACACGCTAACTTATGATTTTCCAACACTTAGACTCTAAATCGGTGAATCGGATCGTAAATTGGTCAAATATCCAATTAGAACCCACTCGCAAGTCCGAAATACAGAATAATTTCAAGTTTGAATTATCGAATGCCGATCCGATGACGATCCGATCGAATCCAAACCTATTTCAAATCCGAAACACGCTAACTTATGATTTTCCAACACTTAGACTCTAAATCGGTGAATCGGATCGTAAATTGGTCAAATATCCAATTAGAACCCGCTCGCAAGTCCGAAATACGGAATAATTCCAAGTTCGAATTATCGGATGCCGATCCGATGACGATCGATCGAATCCAAACCTATTTCATATCCGAAACACGCTAACTTATGATTTTCCAACACTTAGACTCTAAATCGGTGAATCGGAGCATAAATTGGTCAAATATCCAATTAGAACTCACTGGCAAGTCCGAAATACGGAATAGTTCCAACTTCGAATTATCGGATGCCGATCCGATGACGATCCGATCGAATCCAAACCTATTTCAAATCCGAAACACGCTAACTTATGATTTTCCAACACTTAGACTCTAAATCGGTGAATCGGATCGTAAATTGGTCAAATATCCAATTAGAACCCGCTCGCAAGTCCGAAATACGGAATAATTCCAAGTTCTAATTATCGGATGCCGATCCGATGACGATCCGATCGAATCCAAACCTATTTCAAATCCGAAACATGCTAACTTATGATTTTCCAACACTTAGACTCTAAATCGGTGAATCGGAGTGTAAATTGGTCAAATATCCAATTAGAACCCGCTCGCAAGTCCGAAATACGGAATAATTCCAACTTCGAATTATCGGATGCCGATCCGATGACAATCCAATCGAATCCAAACCTATTTCAAATCCAAAACACTCTAACTTATGATTTTCCAACACTTAGACTCTAAATCGGTGAATCGGATCGTAAATTGGTCAAATATCCAATTAGAACCCGCTCGCAAGTCCGAAATATGGAATAATTCCAAGTTCGAATTATCGGATGCCGATCCGATGATGATCCGATCGAATCCAAACCTATTTCAAATCCGAAACACGCTAACTTATGATTTTCCAGCACTTAGACTCTAAATCGGTGAATCGGATCGTAAATTGCTTAAATATCCAATTAGAACCCGCTCGCAAGTCCGAAATACGGAATAATTCCAAGTTCGAATTATCGGATGCTGATTCGGTGATGATTGGATCGAATCCAAACCTATTTCATATCCGAAACACGCTAACTTATTATTTTCCAACACTTAGACTCTAAATCGGTGAACCGGAGCGTAAATTGGTCAAATATCCAATTAGAACCCGCTCGCAAGTCCGAAATACGGAATAATTCCAAGTTCTAATTATCGGATGCCGATCCGTTGACGATCGGATCGAATCTAAACCTATTTCATATCCGAAACACGCTAACTTATGATTTTCCAACACTTAGACTCTAAATCGGTGAATCAGAGCGTAAATTGGTCAAATATCCAATTAGAACTCGCACGCAAGTCCGAAAAACGGAATAATTCCAAGTTCGAATTATCGGATGCCGATCCGATGATGATCCGATCGAACCCAAACCTATTTCAAATCCGAAACACGCTAATTTATGATTTTCCAACACTTAGACTCTAAATCGGTGAATCGGATCGTAAATTGGTCAAATATCCAATTAGAACCCGCTCACAAGTCCGAAATACGAAATAATTCCAAGTTCGAATTATCGGATGCCGATCCGATTGAATCCAAACCTATTTCATATCCGAAACACGCAAACTTATGATTTTCCAACACTTAGACTCTAAATCGGTGAATCGGATCGTAAATTGGTCAAATATCCAATTAGAACTCGCTCGCAAGTCCGAAATACGGAATAATTCCAAGTTCGAATTATCGGATGCCGATCCGATGACGATCCGATCGAATCCAAACCTATTTCAAATCCGAAACACGCTAACTTATTATTTTCCAGCACTTAGACTCTAAATCGGTGAATCGGATGGTAAATTGGTCAAATATCCAATTAGAACCCGCTCGCAAGTCCGAAATACGAAATAATTCCAAGTTTGAATTATCGGATGCCGATCCGATGACGATCCGATCGAATCCAAACCTATTTCAAATCCGAAACACGCTAACGTATGATTTTCCAACACTTAGACCCTAAATCGGTGAATCGGAGCGTAAATTGGTCAAATATCCAATTAGAACCCGCTCGCAAGTCCGAAATACGGAATAATTCACAGTTCGAATTATCGGATGCCGATCCAATGACGATCCGATCGAATACAAACCTATTTCAAATCCGAAACACGCTAACTTATGATTTTCCAACACTTAGACTCTAAATCGGTGAATCGGATCGTAAATTGCTCAAATATCCAATTAGAACCAGCTCGCAAGTCCGAAATACGGAATAATTCCAAGTTCTACTTATCGGATGCCGATCCGATGATGATCCGATCGAATCCAAACCTATTTCAAATCCGAAACACGCTAACTTATTATTTTCCAGCACTTAGACTCTAAATCGATGAATCGGATCGTAAATTGCTCAAATATCCAATTAGAACCCGCTCGCAAGTCCGAAATACGGAATAATTCCAAGTTCGAATTATCGGATGCCGATCCGATGACGATCCGATCGAATCAAAACCTATTTCATATCCGAAACACGCTAACTTATGATTTTCCAACACTTAGACTCTAAATCGGTGAATTGGATCGTAAATTGGTCAAATATCCAATTAGAACCCGCTCGCAAGTCCGAAATATGGAATAATTCAAACTTCGAATTATCAGATGCTGATCTGATGATGATCTGATCGAAACCAAACCTATTTCAAATCCGAAACACGCTAACTTATGATTTTCCAACACTTAGACTCTAAATCGGTGAATCGGAGCGTAAATTGGTCAAATATCCATTTAGAACTCGCTCGCAAGTCCGAAATATGGAATAATTCCAAGTTCGAATTATCGGATGCCAATCCGATGATGATCCGATCGAATCCAAACCTATTTCATATCCGAAATACGCTAACTTATGATTTTCCAACACTTAGACTCTAAATCGGTGAATCGGAGCGTAAATTGGTCAAATATCCAATTAGAACTCGCTCGCAAGTCCGAAATACGGAATAATTCCAACTGTGAATTATCGGATGCCGATCGGATGACGATCGGATCGAATCCAAACCTATTTCATATCCGAAACACGCTAACTTATGATTTTCCAACACTTAGACTCTAAATCGGTGAATCGGAGCGTAAATTGGTCAAATATCCAATTAGAACCCGCTCGCAAGTCCAAAATACTGAATAATTCCAAGCAAAAATTATCGGATGCCGATCCGATGACGATCCGATCGAATCCAAACCTATTTCAAATCCGAAACATGCTAACTTATTATTTTCCAACACTTTGACTCTAAATCGGTGAATCGGATCGTAAATTGCTCAAATATCCAATTAGAACCCGCTCGCAAGTCCGAAATATAGAATAATTCCAAGTTCGAATTATCGGATGCCGATCCGATGACGATCGGATCGAATCCAAACCTATTTCATATCTAAAACACTCTAACTTATGATTTTCCAACACTTAGACTCTAAATCGGTGAATCGGAGCGTAAATTGGTCAAATATCCAATTAGAACCCGCTCGCAAGTCCGAAATACGGAATAATTCCAGCTTCGAATTATCGGATGCCGATCCGATGACTATTGGATCGAATCCAAACCTATTTCATATCCGAAACACGCTAACTTATGATTTTCCAACACTTAGACTCTAAATCGGTGAATCGGATCGTAAATTGGTCAAATATCTAATTAGAACTCGCTCGCAAGTCCAAAATACGGAATAATTCCAACTTCGAATTATCGGATGCCGATCTGATGATGATCCGATCGAATCCAAACCTATTTCAAATCCGAAACACGCTAACTTATGATTTTCCAACACTTAGACTCTAAATCGGTGAATCGGAGCGTAAATTGGTCAAATATCCAATTAGAACTCGCTCGCAAGTCCGAAATACGGAATAATTCCAACTTTGAATTATCGGATGCCGATCCGATGACAATCCGATCGAATCCAAACCTATTTCATATCTGAAACACGCTAACTTATGATTTTCCAACACTTAGACTCTAAATCGGTGAATCGGATCGTAAATTGGTCAAATATCCAATTAGAACTCGCTCGCAAGTCCGAAATACGGAATAATTCTAACTTCGAATTATCGGATGCCGATTCGATGACGATCGGATCGAATCCAAACCTATTTCATATCCGAAACACGCTAACTTATGATTTTCCAGCACTTAGACTCTAAATCGATGAATCGGAGCGTAAATTGCTCAAATATCCAATTAGAACTCGCTCGCAAGTCTGAAATACGGAATAATTCCAAGTTTGAATTATCGGATGCCGATCCGATGACGATCGGATCGAATCCAAACCTATTTCATATCCGAAACATGCTAACTTATGATTTTCCAACACTTAGACTCTAAATCGGTGAATCGGAGCGTAAATTGGTCAAATATCCAATTAGAACTCACTCGCAAGTCCGAAATACGGAATAATTCCAACTTCGAATTATCGGATGCCGATCCGATCGAATCCAAACCTATTTCGAAATCGAAACACGCTAACTTATGATTTTTTAACGCTTAGACTCAGTTATAGATATAAACCATTTTTTTAACAAATACATGTTAATTGCAGGAGCAGGGCGGCGTCAGGGGATCGATCAGAGCATCAGCGTTGGTGGCGGGCGGGGGTGGTTGAGATAGGGCATCTCTCAGTTTTGGATTGTGTAAATATTATTTTGTAATATGTGGTTATTTTTTGTTCTTGTCTATAATTGTCGGGTATTGTGGTAATATTTGATAATTTGCTGTAATTTTTTTATCAATTTAGGTAATATTTTAAAATTTGCGGTAATATTTTATAAATTGTGGTAATATTTGATAAATTGTGGTAATATATTGTGATATTGTTGTAAATCACAGGAATTAAATAATATTATTTAGGTAAATTTATTAAAAAAAAACATACTTATTACCGACGGAAATTAATTATTCCGTCGGTAATTAAGTTTTTATTTTTTTTTAAATTATAAATAATTTGCCGACGGAATATAATATCCGTCGGTAATATATATATTATTGCCGACTGGAAATATATATCCGTCGGTAATATATATATTATTACCGACTGGAAATATATACCCGTCGGTAATATATATAGTATTACCGACAGTATATACCATAACCGTCGGTAAATTGCTTATATATTACCGACGGACTATTATGTATCGTCAGCAATAATATATTATATTAATTTTTAATTGTTTAAATATTACCGACGGCTTTAATATTACCGTCGGTATTAATTATTATTACCGACGGTAATATTTGGTCCGTCGTATTGTTTTCCCGACACCTTTTTTTCCGACAGCCAGCGACGAAAATATCTTCCGTCGCTATAAAATATTACCGACGGAAAGTTAATATTACCGACGGATATTGTCCGTCGGTAATAACTGTTTTTTTTTAGTGAGACTTGCTCCAGGGAACTGACTTCACGCAAATTTAATTCTTTCTAGAGGTCATCTCGCAGTCCAATCCTAAACCTAGAGAGGGTCATCTCAGGATCCTTTACCAGGTCACATCTATGTAGGAATTCATCGAATTGATCGATCGATATACTCGGTGACAGGTTTGTTTCCTTGCCTTAAGATGTGCCACTTGTGAATGAGGCGAGGGCGGCAGGAAGTGGGAAGATACTTTTTCTTGAGTTTTTTCATCATCTCATCCCACGTTTTTATTGATTCTTGTCCATCCTTCCTTATAGTATTCTCGACATTAGTCCAATACAGCTTGACTTGTCCATTAAGTTTCATTTTGGCGAAACGAACCCACTTGGTTTCTTATAGGTTGTATCATTGGAAGTAATGGTCCATGTCAGCTATCCAATCCAGAAAAACCTTTGGATCCAGGTGACCTATCAAGCTAGGGGCTTCGTTTTTTATGCTTCTCATGGCTTTGTCATCAGGGTCTTGATAGTCACTTCCATAACCTCTGCCATGACCAATACCTTGGTACCATGGCTCCTGGTAACCTCACTGGTTGTGATGACCTCGGCCCCTACCTCTATTTCTCTCATTTCCCGCTGTGCAAGAACCTTCATCATCAGAGGTATCACCATGGAGTTCCCTAGAGGCCTCAACCAACTCTCTCATCACAACTCTATCATCTTCTCTATTCTTTTCCATGGCCTCCAGCCTTGCCGTGATGTTGGCAAGAGCTTAAGCTAGTGCGGGATCCATTGTTGACTGACCGAGTAACTCAGGGAGGGTCCTACCACTCCTATGGTTCATGCACACAATGGACTACTAAGGATGATATGCGAATGAGACTGTTCCTAATTTGATGCCGAACAGTGAATGACTAATGCCTATATGATAATCAGGAGATTAATGGCTAATATTCAATGGCAATAGCAATTATAAGACTTAGTTGATTCAATTTTCAATTATAAGATTTTCAAGTAAGTGATTAAAGACGGTCTAGCAACATAATCACTTGCACGTAATTCCGAATCCAGCAAGGGCATAAGGGTTGGATCGTCTGGGAGTTAGATGATCCTAGAGATTAGTTAACATGCTTCAATATATATCAAAACTTAATACCAATTAAATGATTTTAAATTAATGGTCTCAGGCTCAAATTATTTTCAACAGGATAATGGCTAATTTAATATTGGTAAGATTCTATTCAAAGCCAACCGTGTTTTAATCAAAGAATTAATTCTAAATATTGCAGGGTTAAAAAAATCTAATCGGCTCAAGAGATTCAATTGCGGTTGTGAAGCAAGTGAACAATTTTGCAGTACAAGGATGACGAAGCCAGCTTTTCAGACTAGCAAATACACGCTCCACAATCTTCAGGTGACAGCAAATCAGCACCAAGGATGTCCTCTAATTTTCAAATGAAATAATGGTTGGGTGCCTTTAATGCTCAAACACAATAATACTGTTTTGCCTTTTATGCTTGGGTTATGGCAAACCAACAAAGCTCTGTTGTTTAGTCACTGTCAAAAATAACAAAAGATTATGACTTGACTTTTCTTCACACTAGTATAGAGAGTAGCACGAGACGTCTCCTCGGGCTGCAGTAATGGGAATCAGGCCAGGCAGTGGTGCGGTAAGGGGGGAAGGAGGGAGCAGTGACGCAGGTCGGTAGTGGTGCGGATCAGCGGTGATGCGACGGTGAGCAGGCGGGATCGGATGGCGTAGCTGGCTGTGGACCGGGATGGCGGCGGATGGCACGGAGGGGTGGTGCAGGCTGGGCTGGGCAGCGTTGGGATCGGGGCCGGGGGTCGCGAGGCGCACGGATCAGGACCGGAGAGGAACAAGGGCTGCTTTTCTCTCTTCTTCCTCCTTTTCTCACTTTTCTGTTTGATTCGTTGATGGATCTGCAATGGGTGGGCTAGATTTGTGGTGTGTTGGTGGTAATGGAAGATGAAAGTGATGAGTGGAGGAAGATGGAAGGGGGTGTGGGGCTTGTCGGTTTCGCACCGACGAGTTTCCGTCTTCGCACCTGTAGGCCTCGCACCCTTTTCTCCTTTGCAGAGAAACAAAATGCAATCACAACAATTCCAAATTAGATTTTATTCATTCATCAACTGAAATTAAGATCTGTCGGTCTAGAGAATCCCCGACTAGAGCCTTCCAGAACATCCACTTGGCATGGACAAGACCGGTGCACCCTCCCTCATGGCCCCTTATCACTGCCTGGCAGGCTAGATGACAAAGCTCATCAAAGGCCCATGTGGGCTAACACCGAAAGGTATAAAAGGTGCAGGAATATGCGGCGATGTGTTAGTCTCTGGCGGTCTGTAAAAGGTAGGACCCCTGACTCCAAAGTACATATTGGAAATTCTGAAACCGAGACTGTATTTTCCCACTGCTAAAACTTTCCTCTTTCGAACCTCCACTGACTTGAGCGTTGGAGGGTCTGTGCTCCTCACGGAGCCATCCATTCACATGATCTTTGTCTTGCAAGTTGAGCTACCGGTCCAGTGAAGATTTTTCCCCCAACAGTATCTAACATGATATCAGAACTAGATCCTATCGTCTTTTTGCTTCGGATACTTCCTACTGACTATGCCTTGCGATGTGTGCTCCGAGTGAGATGATGTATTGACAGATAGTCCCACATCGATGGGGGAGGCATCTATCACCCACTTAATATACCCCCTATGAACCTCCCATTATGACCCGGATTTTGGGGTGAAGGTTTTTTCCAAAATGACCCTCAATTAACCTGTATTGATTAAACCGAACCCAAGTTTCAATCCTTTACTTTTTTGACCTTTTTTTTTTGGATGATTTTACCCCCGTGAATTTCATCCCCTGTGAAGAGGTGTCGCTCGAGGGTTTCGATTTTTTCTCTCAGAGTTCTCCATCCATAACAAAGAGAAGAGAGGGAAGGAGGGAAGGGGGAGGGAGGAAGAGATAAAGAGAAGAGACAGATAAAGGGAGGGAGAGATAGAGAGAGGGAGGGCACATTTCTTCAAGGCGAGAAATCTATCTACAGCGGCGGAGGAGCAGGAGCATCGCCACCGGACTACTCTCTCTCACCTGAGGAATGTGGAAACCCCTTGTGAGGATTCAATCTGCAGCGGTAACATCATCATCGGACCCCTTCTCTTTCATGGTCTCACCCTTGGTATATTTTCATTCTATTCCTCTTCAAATTTTATAATTTGAAATCTTGAAAAAAAAATCCTATAGGAAAATTCCAGGGTATTTATTGATCCATGATCAAACATTTGTGTTGTAGGATTTCTTAATGTTCTTTGCATAACCTATTTGTGGAATTATGGTACGTGATTCAGCCTCCGCTTCATCTTACTCCCATATTGTGACATTTTTGTCGACCTTCGATATTGATTCTCTTAACATCCGATGAAGCTTTCTCCGACAATCACTTCAGGTGTTTTCATTCCGGCGTCGACGAATGACTACATAATTACATGCTCCAGCCCTAATCTCTAGGAACCCATTGAATTGCTAAATCCTAAATCCCACATTCGGGAATGGCCAAAATATTGGTTATGCATCTATATATAATGTTGCTTGCATATTCCTTTAATGTATCGTACTAACTAATTTTAATATATTTATTTTGTTTGCAGTATACCACCATGGATACAACACTGCCCGTATTATACATTTACGATGGAGATTTAGTTAAAGATAATCCTAAATATGAATACACTAGTGGAACAACAAAGACGTTCTTTATGCCTCGTTCGTCTTCTTTTGACTAACTCATTGATCTGATATATCGTTTTATGAATATTACGAAAGATGAATATGATATCTTTATCAAGGTTGTAAATCCTAATATGGTCCCTTGTCCACCTATCAAGATTTAGGATAATGGTGATGCTACTTTATTTATTGGCCATAGTATTCGTAACGTGAATAATTTAAATATCCCATTGCTAGTAAGTAGAGTACAAAAATATCCAATTTCACGTCACATCTTCCAAACAACTCTGAAGAGAAAGGTACCTCAAATGTGTAGTGAACGATCGAAGGTTTATAGGAAGAAATCCAAAATTCCTCCAATTGTGAATGCAGAAGATTCACCTTCTAGGAGAGATTCATCTTATCTACCTATAATAGATATTGGTGGTAGCATTGAAAATGTATCTTCTGTACAATACACTCAGAATGCTGAATCTCATGGAAAGAAAATTTTCGATAACACTTTTATGGATGATATTAGGTGAGACTGTTACTTCTGTTTAAATGTAAAATATTTTTATCAACTTATAATTTTTGTTATAATCCATGAAATCCTATACTTGCAGGTTTTCGAATAATGATGTATATTGTGGTATAAGTGATATGAAGTTTGCCATAGATCTTAATTCATATCCAACTCCTCACTCGGAGGCAGAGGTTGGCCTACATGCAGATCCACTTCTTGACCAAATGGTAGATCTTAACACAGAGCCTATGTACAGTGGTGATGGATGCACTGCACTAAATGCATTATTATTTAGCACTTCAAAGAAAAATATATGCCCCAAGACAGTAGAGTCTTATCGAAATGACTCTTCAAATCAATCACTTAATAATTCCCTAATATCTTCATCGATTATCTTTAGGTCAGTATAATGTGGTGAATTATTGTAAAAGTTTTTTATATGATAAAACTACTTCTATTTTCTCTTATTATATAAACTTTGCAGGTCTTCTCTACAAAGTCCAAAGAATGATATGGTGAAAGATCATCCTCAAAGTTTGAAGAATGATTTGGTGAAAGAAGAGATTTTAGAGAATCGAAGCTGGATTATGAAGGCATACAATAAAGAACATTTTTCATGCTTTAAAGATATATACATTAATAGTGGTTTCCAAGAAAAAATAGAATTCAATGGTGATTTTCGTAATCTTGAGATTCACCAAATATTCAAGGGCAAGACAAGCATGATTTTTCTTCTAAATAAGTATGCCTTGGAAGCAAACATTGAATATATGGTCATAAAATCAAGCAAAACACGGTATACTATAAAGTGCAAAAGAAAAGGCTGCCATTGGAGGTTGCATGCATCAAAGTTGAATGAAATTGAAGTTTTTTAGATTAAAATATTAGCTCCCGTGCAAAATTATTCATTACCACCGCATGGGGTTGATTATCAACAAGCCACTAGTAGGTTGATTTGTGAGTTTGTAAAGGATCGACTTGAAGCACATGTACTTTACATACCAAAGGCGATTATATGTTCAAAAAAATTTTAGTGTAAAAATTAGCTACAGAATAGCATGGAAGGTGAGATAGATTGTTATTAATGAGGTACGAGAATTATATGCAAAACTTATGATGCATTGCTTCCTATATATTGTGGTCAGCTCGTAAAAAATAATCCTAGGACTATTGCAAAAATCCAACAAGAAGGAGGTAAGTTTCTTCGTTTGTTTTGGCCCTCGGTTAATGCATTAGAGTTTATCGAAGAGCGTTGTTAAGGTCAGTGATAGCTGTTGATAGATCCCATTTAAAGGGAAAGTATAAATGGTCACTTTTCCTTGCCACCATTTTAGATGGAGATAACCATATATTTCCTATTGCACTTGGCGTTGGAGAATCTGAAAATAACAACAGTTGGAATTAGTTCTTGACACAGCTGTTTGATGCATTATATATGACAGAACAGATGATGAGAAACTTGGTTATTATATTAGATCGTCATATGGGTTTATTGTTTTAAGTTCCAGTAGTCTTTTCACATGCTTACCATGGATATTGTGCATTTTATATATCTCAAAATATGTTTTCAAAATTTAAGCAACTACGGCTATACTCATATTTCTACAATGCTGCCAAGGCAACATGGCCAACAAATTTTTATTCATTAATGGAGACCATTAAAAAGATCAACAAAGAGGTATATGAATGACTGAACAATATTGATAAAGAAAGGTGGACTACGGTATTTTTTTCCAAAAGATAGTACAATATTATTACCACAAACTCTTCTGAAAGTTACAATAGTGTTCTGAAAGAAATCAGAGAATATCCAATTATAATGATTATTGAGGAATTTTGATTAAAGCTACAAGGTATGTAGTTCAAGCGACAAAATATGGCACAGCCTTTGACAACCATACTAACACTTGGGTTGAAAAAGAGTTAGCATTAGATATGACACATGCTCGTGACATAAGTTGTAATCCAATTAATATTGATGAGTATTTGGTTAGATCATTGCATCACCATAATCATGTGGTGTTAAGTAAGGGTATATGCACTTGTCGTAAGTTTGATGTCATGGAGATGCCTTGTATTCATGCCTTAGTTGGACTTATGATTTACAAAATAGATCCATATAAGTATTGTGCACATTTTTATTATGTTGATAATTATCAATCGACATAGTAAGAGTCAATCTATCCAGTTGGAGACAAAAGTCAGTGGGAGATACCAAAGTTGCAGACTTCTAAAAAATTATTATCACCGATGATAAAAACTTCAACAAGAAAACCAAAAAAGAAACCGATACTCTCTCAAGGTGAAGAACGTAGAACAATCAAATATGGTAGATATAAACAGACGAGGCATAATAGAAAGTCGTATAAGTTTCCTATTCCACAAGAAGATTAACATATATGGTTCAAATAGTGGTATGGTGAAAAACTTCTATTTTGTGCATTGTAATTGTGGTGTGGAAAACTTTTACTTTTTGTGTTGTAATTATGATGTGAAAAACTTCTACTTTTTGTGTTGTAATTATGATCGATGTGAAAAACTTTTACTTCTTCTATTGTAATTATAGTATGGAAAACTTCTACTTTTTATGGTGTGAAAAACTTATACTTTTTGTGTTGAAATAGTGGTGTGGAAAATATTATTGTCAATCATAAATTGGTGGGTTGTAATTATGATGTGAAAAACTCTAATTTTTGTGCTATAATTGTGATGTGGAAAACTTCTACAGCTTCTATTGTAATTATGTTGTGAAAAACTTTTACTTTTTGTGGTGTAAAGAACTTATACTTTTTACGTTAAAATAGTGGTGTGAAAAATATTTGTGTTAATCATAAATTGATGGGTTGTAATTGTGATGCGGAAAACTTCTATTTTTTGTGTTTAATTGTGATGTAAAAAACTTCTACTTCTTCTATTATAACTATGATGTGGAAAACTTCTACTCTTTGTGTTGTGAAAAACTTATACTTATTGCGTTAAAATAGTGGTATGAAAAATATTGGTATCAATCATAAATTGGTGGGTTGTAATTATGAGATGAAAAACTTCTAATTATTATTTTGTAATTATAATATGGAAAACTTCTACTTTTTCTATTATAATTATGGTGTGAAAAACTTCTACTTTTTGTAGTGTAAAAAACTTATACTTTTTGTATTGAAATAGTGGTGTGAAAAATATTGGTGTCAATCATAAATTGGTGGATTGTAATTGTGATGTGGAAAACTTATACTTTTTGCGTTGTAATTGTGATGTAGAAAACTTCTACTTCTTTTATTGTAATTATGATGTGAAAAATTTTTACTTTTTGTGGTGTGAAAAACTTATACTTATTACGTTGAAATAGTGGCCTGAAAAATATTGGTGTTAATCATAAATTGGTGGGTTGTAATTGTGATATGGAAAACTTTTACTTTTTGCGTTGTAATTATGATGTGGAAAACTTTTACTTCTTGTATTGTAATTATGGTGTGGAAAAGTACTACTTTTTATGGTGTGAAAAACTTATATTTATTGCATTGAAATAGTGGTCTGGAGCATATCACATACTTTTGTAACATATATGCTCTACTTCTAGAGTACAGAAATATGACTCTGAATGTATATTCCTGGAGCATTTATGGAGCATATCACAACTTTAATGCATGTAAATATCATTCTCCTGGATCACAAAAATAAGACTGAATGTCCACTCTTGGAGCATGTAATATGCTCCATTTATGCTCCACAACAGTAACATTATGTTGTGAGCAGTCTGTCTACTGTACTCCTAGAACATATCACATGCTCTTGTAACATATATGCTCTACTCATGGAGTATAAAAATAGGACTCTGAATGTATACTCCTGGAGTATTTATGGAGCATATCACAGCTCCAATGCATGTAACATATTATTCACCTGGATCACAAAAATAAGACTGAATGTCTACTCCTGGAGCATGTAATATGCTCCACAATAGTAATATTATGTTATGAGCCGTGTCTATTGTACTCTTAGAGCATATCGCATGCTCTTGTAATATATATGCTCTACTCCTGGAGTACAGAAATAAGACTCTGAATGTATACTCCTTGAGTATTTATAGAGCATATCACAACTTCATAACAGTGACATTATGTTGTGTGCAGTCTATCTACTGTACTCTATGAGCATATCATATGCTCCATAACAGTGACATATATGCTCCTCAACTGTTGTGAGCATATTACTTGGGTGGAGTTATAGAGCATGTAATATGCTCCATTTGTACTCCACAACATTGATATTATTGGGGTGGAGTTATAGAGCATATTACATGCATTGGAGCATATGATATGCTCCAATATGCTCCACACCTTCCTTTCAGTGCTCGAACATGCTCCAATATTTCTGGGGTGGAGTGGCCGGGCAGTTTGGGTATGATCAACATCTCCCTTTCAAACCCTTTGATAGGCTTTCATCAGTATGTGATGTATTCTCGTCATGGAGATTACATAAGCCATCCTTTGCACCCATACCCGACCGTGCATCGCACTCAGTCCAAACAGACAGGCAAAGAAAAAGATGTGATTGGCCCATGACATATGCTCCAGGTTTTACATGATCACTGTCATCCTGTTGGTAGTCGGACGAAGGTCTTCAGCGGCAACAAATCCCCGGCCGCCAAATGTGCTCTGCCACCAAAGACTATCGTCGCAGTGCTGAAAGCGGCCGGGGAAGTGTTGCCACCGAAGACCTTCGGGCCAACACGAAGCGAACGCCTTCGGCACAACACCTAACGGGTGCCTTCAGCAAAACACGCAGTGAAGACCTTCGGCCCATCACAGCCAACACGCATTCAAATCCATACGACCCGCGTAATAAACCTCATACCAATCAGCACACACGACACAACCTATAAGCTAGTTAAGCAGATTCAACTCACGCCACTATGACGCACCCTTTCAATATTTCACAATTGTCAACGTATTGACATCCCAAGCATCAACACAATCATTCCTGACATATTGCAATTCAGTATTTCTAATTAATAAATCAATTTATCACAATTTACTTTTTTTGCAAAAAAAAAAGACATTCTACTAAAGGGTTGGAGGCTTATAGTTCATCCTTCATCCCAAACATTATACACAAAAAAACTCATATTAACATACAAAACCCACTAAAGCAAGTGTAGCAAATGAACCCCATTGCCCAAGTGAGCCAAATTCACCGCCACTACGAGCAGGCCGGTGTCAGGTTCAAGCTCCCCAGCAATTCCTGCACATTTCTTCAGCACTGATAACTCTCATACTTGTGCTGTAGGAGCCCAAAGATATAGTGTAACTGCAGGCCAGTAGCATTCTTACATTTCCCATCAGCTGCATATAAGCAAAGATAGAAATTGTAATAACATAAGTACAATTTAAGTTTTTATAATGATAGAAGTTATGTAACCAGTAAAGTATGTCAAGCCACTGAAGAGGTTTTAAGTGGAGAACTAGAGAGCTCTGGGCAAATGATGCATCATCCAGGCAATACAAATTATATGTTTCATTGACTAGCATAATGACACAGTAGAATAAAATCATCCACAGTAATGGTGTATTTGATGCAAAAAAGATGGTTCATCCCATCCAATATCAATAGAAAACAGGGAGTTTCAAATTTTATTCTCTCTCTCTCTCTCTCTCTCTCTCTCTCGCTCTCTCTCTCTCTCTCTCACACACACACACTGACACACATACACACGCGTGCGTGCACGCACGCACATAAAAAGCTAAATTGACACCCAACACCAACTCAATGTGAAGGCTAGCCAACCCATTCAATATGCCATATTTGAATCTCCCATATGCCATTCAGTATATGGGAAATTTTACAGACCGCACAAATCTGCAATTATCCCTCATTTTCCATCAACCTTGAATATACCCCATTTCCTTGGATCATACCCACTCTTATCCCTAAAATATCATTGCCACCTTGAATACACCCACATTAAACCTCCCTCGCCTCTGGAATATACCACAATTTTCCTAGTATATTTTGATTCTTTAAATATATTCATAAAAATAATGTTTACCCGCATTGTTTAGCAGCTTTAACTTCATTTATGGAACAACTCTTAGTAGGCATCAGGCTCAAAATGAAGGCATACAATCACATTACTGCTATAAAGCAATTTAAACGAAGCTATGATTTCAAAAAATATTGTTAAAGAAATTCAATCCTTAACGGCAAAACTTAATACATAATATGATTTCTGTTTGCTTCACTAGGCATGTGAGAAATAGCCCAATTAATGACAAAACTCTTGACATAAAAATTGTGATTTATATTCACATCGTCCTAGTTCATCAACTAGCAGGTCTTAGCACCTGGTGCAAGATGTATGAATACACTCAGAAACCAGTTGCACACTAATCAACAAGATAGCTTCTCATCATTAAGCTCTTATATCACCCAACTGCCCAAGACTAGAGCCACAAAGGAAATAACATAGAACTGTTCTTCATCGGTGAATTTTCCCTAAAGATCATGTTAACAAAAATTAAGGCAAAACTTATTTGGCATCAATTCGTAATACATAACATTTTTTTTTGTCTGATCGAGTAGATTCAAGAAATAGCTTAATTCATGATAGGCACTCTTGTGAGCACCTAACTTAGCTATTTCTTTTCATTACAGTTTAAAGGACAAGGGTAGCTTCCTAATCAATCTTGGCAAATCTAACAAGCAAAGAAAGAAGGTGAGAGGAGACAAAGAAGCCATCCAAATTCTTTTGTGCAATATAGGCATCAAAAATAGAAGGAGGCCACTATAGATGAATAAAAAGCTTCTCGACAAATATAACAACCAAAGAAAGAAAGTGACAAGAGACAAAGAAGTCATCCAAATTCTTTTGTGTAATATAGGCATCTAAAATAGAGGAGACCACTATAGATAATGAAAAGTTTCTCAATCTTACCAAGAAAAGGATGGTTACAATTCATAATATGTGTGAACTTTTGAGTTACCTGAAAAAAAAAATCATGGAGGATGGTTACAATTCAAAAGTTCATAAAAATCAGGTCTCAACAGGAACTAGGCCATATTAATTCTGAATGGCGAGTACTGAATACTGAAATACAAAAGACTGATAATTCTCATTATGTCAGTGTCCCACGATATTAGCAGCTCACACTTGCTGGAAGCCCACATTGTTCTTGTTCAAGCTCAATTTTCATATCCTGACCTGTCAATAATACGAGAAATGTATGGTTCAGAAACAGTTGAGCATGCAACTTCTTCAAATAGAAGAAAGGAAGCTGATAATGCAAGGCATTATCGGCCAAACCAAATTCTCGAGAGTCCCAAAAGGACAAGCACACACTAAACTATGTAATCATAAAATAAATTACTTGAAATAAAAAAAAGGAAACAAAAAAAGTGACAACAAGATAGCTTTCTCAAAAAGATATCATGAGATAGAGAAATAGTCCTAGAAGGCATTGTGTTGGATTCTTCAATATTAATAATTAAGTACGAAAGATATTGGAGCTAAGAAGTCATGGTTCCAACCTTCAACGCCCTCATTTGTAAGAAATAAGTTGGTCTCTCTGCTAGCACAAATATAGACAAAGCATCATTATCGCTGACATTCCAGGCAATCAGAGATCTAGCAACCCAAAATGCCCTTGCGTATGAAAGGCTATCCTGCAAATGCAACCTTTATAATGAATATTCCATTATAGACAAATAAGATATAAGCTCATCATTTGTAAGTTTCCTTTCTTCCATTCATCTCCTTCTTCATTCTCTTTAATTTAATCTTCTTTTTTTTCCTTTTTAACCAGTACATTAGTGTAAATTTGACTTTGTGGATCAATAAAGTTGTAAGTCTATAGTTATTCTCTTCTTTTACTATTTGTATGTCAGAGGATAGCTATCCGATTTTGCCCATGGATTCGAGGTAAGTCATTCATGGATTCAAACACAACCTATCTCAACCCTTGTAGCTTACATTTGCAGACCTGTGTTGTAGCTTACATTCACGGATTCAAACACAACCTATCTCAACCCTTGTAGACATATTTTTGCAGTTGCATAACCCATGTATTGTCAGTGAAACTTATCGGGAATATATAATAGAGCTTATTGGAATAAAACTCACACAGAAGCCCCACGGTCCTATCTTACCAAAGCTAATAACCCGGTCATCTATAAAGTCTAAAAGTGATCAAAACTACTTGATCATCTACGTAACATTGCAACCATGTTACCATCTATCATTATGATCATTCAAAAAAAGGACAGGAAAAAAGATGGATGCAAAACATCCATGACATAGAAAATGGATGCAATGTTATGGGAGTGATATATGCATCCACGGAAAAAAAATCAGAAAAATCGGCATTTCGGACAATGGACCCATCTCACTGTGATGATTGTATGGTTTTTTACATGTAATACTCCGAGCCTGAAGTGGGTCCATAGCCTGAAAAAAAATCAGCAAAATCAGCCTTTCGGGCTATTTCACTATTCCGGATGCCCAGTAGGATTGCGCTAAGTTGTATTTTTTATATATAAGGCATTCCATATGTGGTGTACGCCCAACTAGCTGGGGCGCAAAAGACACCACTAGGTACCCAGGGAGTACGCCGAGCAGTGAGGTGTAAGTCCAGATGGAGACTTGCCCCAGATTGCTCACTCCAGGGCGTTTTGGGTGTGCCTCGCCTAGGGCTCGCCTAGGCGAGGCACAACGCCGCTAGGTGCCCCGAGCGTACGCCAATGGGAGGGGATTTTAGGATGAAGAATTTTTTACAGATACCAGGACCGAAATGATACCAGAGATCAGAATCAAGATTCAAGCTTCATCACAAGATCGAAACAGATATGACACTATTCCTTTTAATAACACTTTTTATATATGGATTACAATAGTTGGTTTTCCTAATGTAGGTAGGCTCAGTAGTTCCACGAAATTATTGGAATTGGATGAAGAACAAGTGATAATGTGTTTATGGAGGAAGCCAAACTACTTATTGATGTAAAGTTTAAGTAAACCTGAAAAAAGATAGGTGACTGTTGGTGATAAGTTTCATCTTTATCTAAATTGATGTCGAATAAGAATCTACGTTGGTGTGGAATAATGAAAAAGGAATAGTTATTTAGAGAATCACTCTGGAATCAGAAGCTGAATTCAGAGTGTGGGATTTTCAGTTGGGAGAGATTATACAAGGGAATTCAGAAGAAGAAATGGAATGGTGTGTGTTTTCTATTTTCTCAAGAAACCTGAGATGAATTTAAGAAAGGAGGGGTAGACAAGATTATGGGTTTGTATGAAGCAAACCTTTAGTAATAAAATTATTGAGATGAATTTATGAAGGTTCCAAGAATGTGGAACACGATGGTAACTCAGTTGCAGGAGCTTCAATGGAAAAAGAAGGGAGCAAATCAAGTTTTGGTTATGAGCGAATCAAGTTTTGGTAACGAGACATAGCTCTATACAGAAGGGGAAATGTAAGAAGAGGAGTTCAAACTGCAATGTCATGGGAAGTGATCTATGCATCCATGGGAAAAAAAATCAGAAAAATCAGCATTTCAAGTTTTGGCTACGAGACATAGATCTATGACATAGAAGATGGATGCAAAGTTAACATACCTATGCAAGTCTAAGTATATACACACTCTAACAAACAATATGAAAACATTTCAAAAAAAAATAACAAGCAATATGAAAGAATTAATTGATCTATAGTAATACTCAAAATAAATATGATAGAGTGAAAAGAATCATTGGATTTATATAAAATAGGATGGATAGAAAATGTAATGTTAAAACATTGTTGAACTAGTGAAGTTTTAGAACATCAAGAATGAAAAAAGTGTACAGGCTCCATGAGGTACCTTATAGCTTCTTAAGAGGAAAATTAAAGCAAGCAAATTAGTAACAAACTAAGCAGAAATTCTGCAACCAGCTAACATCCAAGCTTCAGTTACCTGCTTTGTTCTGTCACCATGAATAGTAGTTGCAGGTAAACCCATTCATACACAGCCAGTGTTCCAACGAGTCGGCTCCTTTTTTTGTCTCTACAAAGACCAGAGTCAGAGCTTGCTGCAGAACCAAAGCAAGAGCACCAGTCAATAAAATGTTAATAATAAGTATGTTGTTCACATTTGCACTGATAAAGCAGATGAGTTTCAAATTTGGAAGTAAATTCAATGAGCTTACTATAAATAGAAAGGTTTAAGCAAAAAGATACAACACACAGGCTAAAAGCTAGGTATTACCCTTTTCTGTGATCCATTTTCTCTTTGCGCATGAAGAAAATCAGAAGCCAATCTCTGCATACACAGTTGACAACATGTCAAGCTAGGAAAGAGATTCTATCATTTATAACTTGGGAACATGTAGATGCAGAAAACAAATAGCATTGGTCAGAATTAAAAAAAAGGTAACTAGAATTCATGTTACATAGCAGTCGCTCATATAAGAGAAAGCATATGATATGCTCCATATAAAGCAATGCAATTACCTAATAAATAAGATAAAATCTCCAGCAAAGAGCCTCTTTCTGCTCATAAATAGGCTCCATCCAGTAGTGAGTAAGTGCCTTTTTGGTTTACCTAAGGCCACAGAGAGAAGAAATAAATTAAAACCTATAAAGCATTCAAAGAACAAAGAAGAATATAAAGTTGAGTATGATCAACTGTTGTGGATCATATATGTCACTGTTGTGGAACATGTGATATGCTCCAGGATTACAGAAGACAGACTGCTCACAACATAATATCACTGTTGTGGAGCATAAATGGAGCATATTATATACTCCATAAATGCTCCACGCTAGTAATATCTTAGCTGGCTATTACTGGGGTGGAGTTATGGAGCATGTAATATGCTCCATAACAGTGACATTGGGGTGGAGTTATGGAGCATATTACATGCATTGGAGCAGATCATATACTCCAATATGCTCCATATCAGTAATAGCCAGCTGAGATATATAGAGCATATCATATGCTCCAATATGCTCCACAACAGTGACATTGGGGTGGAGTTATTAGAGCATATGATATGATCCAAAGCATGTAAATGTTCCAGAACTCAACCCCAATAATGTCACTGTTGTGGAGCATAAATGAAGCATATTAAATGCTCCATAACTCCACCCCAGTAATAGACAGCTGAGATATTACTGGTGTGGAGGATATATGGAGCATATCACATGCTCCACAATAGTAACATAACATATGCTCCAAATATGCTCCACACTAGTATTATCTCAGCTGGCTACTCATGAAGAATATATGGAGCATATCATATTCTTCAGAGCATGTGTTATGCTCCACCCTATTAATCACATACTCCATATATATCGTCCACCAAGATACATGACGATATATTTTCAATTACAATTAATATAACCAATTACATTACATGTAGCATCACATCCAACACTTGTATGTCCAATTACAATCAACATAACCAATATCATTTGGACTTAAACATGTCCAATTATATCCAACACAACCAATTACAATGTAACCCATAACATCCAACACAACCAATTACATCTAATATCATTTGAACTCAAACATGTCCAGTTATAACCAACATAACGAATTATACTGTAACCTATAACATCCAACAAGAAGCATACTTACACCACAAAAAATTTACATCCAAGATTATGATCATACATAGTTTGTTCCAAATTACATTAAAACAAATAATAATCATAATTTATTCATCAAGATTTGGAAAGCAATTCTTCTACGGATAGCAATCATGTCGGTTTGTGTGAAATCAATCTTCCATCTTACTATCAAATAGTGTGCATATGCCAGCATGAATACTCCACAATCAATCTTGAAATATTACGCCATATAAGGTAATCAAATGATAATATTATAGTTTATTGAATTAAAATTAATATAGTTTGCATAAGTTAATCTTACCCATTCTCTTATAGCCTTATTTTCTCGCTACAATTCCGCACCTTCCACTTCTTTCCAATCAAATCCTTTTCATCACCTGGGCTATACAACATTGTAAACGCACAAAAAAGATCCGGGTCATCTTTATTGCGAGCACACGAAGATTACAGAGGCTGGGACCCGGGGGCTCGGGGTTGACGAGTCCGGGTGCGGCGGATATTGATCAGGAGATTATGGGAGAGATCCTCTGGAGGGTCCCTTTGATCCGCGTCTCCATGTGGTATTCGTGCAAGAGCTCTGAAGGGGTTGCCCAGGACAGAGGTCTTTACAGGGTGAGGGGTTTTGAGAGGCTAAGGGGTATCCGCCGTTGCTTTGGTCCCTTCCGTCACATGCTTCGCGCTTCCTCGGCTAGGGGGTTTTCGGCTTCGTTCCTCGGTCTTAGTGTCTTCCTCACTCCTTGCTTGACCTCGACGTCCTTGATCGTCGGTTCGTGGCGTCGATCGTGCTTTTGGCATCGGCTTTGGCTTTGACTTTCGGCTTTAGCTTGGCTTAGGCGTGACTCTGGCTTTTGTGTTGCTTTGGCGCTTGCGCTTGGACGTAGACGGGGGGAGACTTGCAGTGCTTTCGTTCTTCCGGACTTCGCGTCGTATCGGCTAGAACGTGTGGTGCTTTTGCTCATGACCGGCATAGTCGCTTGGCTTTGGCACTTGCGTTGCTTTGGCGTGGGCTTTACCGGGGCTTTTGCTTTGGCTTTTTGCGTGGGCTTTTGCTTCGGCGTCGACTTGATCTTCTTCTCGAACGATAGTGACAACGTCTTCAATGCTTCTGGCTTCCTTGACGGTTTAGGTGTAGGCTATACTTTGCTTCTTCTTTGGGCTTCTTTGGCGTGATCGGAGTTGAAGGGTACCTTTGAAGACGGCGGGGGTAGCACCAACCTTCGTGCGACGATTGTAGCGTCGGCTTTACTTTGAAGACGACGGGTGTAGCGACGCTTCAGGCAGTCCTCTCAAAGCTTTCTTTTTCATAGATGGGGTGGACGTTTGTCGAAGGCGACGGGTGATGCTGCTTCGGTCTTCTTCTCTAGGCTTTTAAGCTTGATCGGAGTCGAAGGCTTGTTGGAGATGACAGGGTGGTGCCACTCCGATCTTCTTCTTCGGCCTTTGCTTCTGGCGTCTTCGGAGTCGAAGGATTCTTCTTCTCCGAGCTTTCTTCTTCGTGCACGGAGTCGAAGGCTTGATCTTCTTGTGCAAGGGTCCTCACGTCGATGAGGGATTTCAATGTACTAAGTCGGTCCCGAAGGGATAGGCTTGCCCGTGCCTCGTGAAGCCTTGGGTCGATGAAGAAGCGTCTCCTCTTCTGCAGAGCTTTCTCGCTTCGTCTTCAGCTTGTGACTTTTTCGACCTGGCGATGGTTGTGGCGTCGGCTTTTCCTCTGGGTGTATTCGGTGTAATCGGAGGTGAAGGCTTTGTTGAAGATGACGGGTGTAGTGCCGCTTCGTTCTTCTTCTTTGGGATTTTGAGCTTGATCGGAGTCTAAGGCTTGTTGGAGACGACGGGGTAGTGCCGCTCCGATCTTCTTCTCTGGCCTTTGCTTCTGGCGTCTTCGAAGTCGAAGGGTTCTTCTTCTCCGAGCTTTCTTCTTCGTGCACAGAGTCGAAGGCTTGATCTTCTTGTGCAAGGGTCTTCACATTGTTGAGGGCTTTCAATGGACTTAGCCGGTCCCGAAGGGATAGGCTTTCCCGTGCCTCGTGAAGCCTTGGGTCGATAAAGAGCGTGTCTCCTCTTCTGCAGAGCTTCCTCGCTTTGTCTTCAGCTTTCGATTTTTTTGACCTGGCGACGATTGTGGCATCGGCCTCTCCTCCGGGCGTATTCGGCGTAATTGAAATTAAAGGCTTTGTTGAAGATGACGGGTGTAGCGCCGCTTCGTTCTTCTTCTCCGGGCTTTTGAGCCTGATCGGAGTCGAAGGCTTGTTGGAGACGACGGGGTAGTGCCGCTCCGATCTTCTTCTCTGGCCTTGCTTCTGGCGTCTTCGGAGTCGAAGGGTTGTTGGAGACGACGGGGTGATGCTGCTCCGATCTTCTTCTCCGGCCTTTGCTTCTGGCGTCTTCGGAGTCGAAGGGTTCTTCTTCTCTGAACTTTCTTCTTCGTGCACGGAGTCGAAGGCTTGATCTTCTTGTGCAAGGGTCTTCAATTTGATGAGAACTTTCAATGGACTAAGCCGGTCCCAAAGGGATAGGCTTGCTCGTGCCTCGTGAAGCCTTGGGTCGATGAAGGGCGCGTCTCCTCCTCTGCAGAGCTTCTTCGCTTCGGTCTTCAATCTTCGACCTCTTCGACCTGGTGACGGTTATGGCGTCGGCTTCTTCTCCAGGCTTTTGGGCTTGATCGGAGTCGAAGGCCTTGTTGACGATGATGGGTGTAGCGCCGCTTTGGGTATTCTTCTCCAAGCTTTCTTCTTCATGAATGGAGCGGATGCTTGCTGAAGACGACGGGGTGATGCCGCTTCGTTCTTCTTCTCCGGGCTTTTGGGCTTGATCGGAGTCGAAGGCTTGTTGGAGACGACGTGGTAGTGCCGCTCCAATCTTCTTCTCCGGCCTTTGCTTCTGGCGTCTTCGGAGACAAAGGGTTCTTCTTCTCCGAGCTTTCTTCTTCGTGCACGGAGCCGAAGGCTTGATCTTCTTGTGCAAGGGTCTTCACTTTGATGAGGGCTTTCAATGGACTAAGCCGGTCCCGAAGGGATAGGCTTGCCCGTGCCTCGTGAAGCGTTGGGTCGATGAAGAGCGTGTCTCCTCTTCTGGAGAGCTTCTTCGCCTTGCCATCCGACCTCTTGAACCTTCCCCCTCCCCCTCTATTTATAGGTGAAGAGGGGAGGGGAGAGATATGGGAAGTTTATTTGAATCCCTCTAATATCTCTCCCATAATTACCCCAAGATTTATTCTTCCATTGAAGAGAGGAATAAAACCTTTATTTGCCTTCCTTTTCTGGCGGAGTAGTTATGGCTCAATCTTCTTTGAATTTATTTTGAATCTTGCACATAAAGTCGATGGCGACCCGGCTTTGTTTTTTGTCCATCGGATCGAGGGATCGGTGCAGATCCACACTTACGTAGACGTCTTACGCAACCTCCCCCCGCGCATGGCGGTATTTGTTTCCTTTTTGGCCTTTTCTTTCCTTTTCTTTTCTTTCTTTTCTTTCCTTTTCTTTCTTTCTTTTCTTTTCTTTTCTTTTCTTTTCTTTTCTTTTCCTTGTATGGCCGGCCACCCCCTACCCGTGGGTAGGGGGCTCAAATTTTGAGAAGGGGGCCGAGTGGGCCCTACTTGGGGATGGGCCCACCCGGCCTCTTGTTTGGTGCGGGTCGGGTCCGGTTTCCCCCCTTTAGTCGGTGCATGCGAGTCGAGTTCGGGTCCGGGTCCGAGTGCGTGTCGGGATTGCATCCGTATTGGTGCACGCAAGTCGGGTCCGGGTCCGAGTGCTTGTCGGGTTTGCCTCCGGATAGGTGCATGCGAGTCGAGTTCGGGTTAGACACAATTTATGTGTCTACAAACATAATAGGAAAGATATAAAGAAAACTATTTACATTAGCTCGATAAGTATTCTCGAGATTTTTGTCCAAGGAGTTCACCAACATGATCAATCTTTCCTTTATGTATACCACTCCCAAATACCAATGAGTTCTTTTGTAGTTGATTGACATCATGATATGAGAATAATCCCACAACCTCAATAAATTTCTATCTTTATCAAGTATCTTATATTTCAAGTTGACATATACTTTAATGTTACTACACCAACCATTGGAAATCCTATAAATTCTGGCTAACTCCTTATTTGGTGGATTCTTCTTCTTCCCTAAAAATTTAATCTCAAATTTTTTAAAACCTCTTGCAGGTGACTGAATAAACTCTTATTTATAATATACAAATATGATTTAGAAAACTTATATCAAATATATTATTATGAAACATTATATAAAATGGGCATACCCAATAGAACGACGCCAGGCAACCTATTAGAGGTGGCATTAGATTCTTTCGACTTCTCCACGACATATGTCTATCCTCCAAGATAGTCATGTATGAATTCACATGCTGTAGCAGAAGACAATAATTAGAAAACTTAAAAATAATAAAACACATATTATTTACTATTAAAAAACTTACATCGCTTGTCACGCAACTAAGAGAGAAGTATAGTTCAGAAATTATATCGGGTGTGATTTTGACACCATCTATATATGGAGCCTCCCTAAAAATGGCATAAAACAAATTATATTAAACA
Source organism: Chamaelirium japonicum (assembly GCA_947650365.1). Taxonomy (NCBI): domain Eukaryota; kingdom Viridiplantae; phylum Streptophyta; class Magnoliopsida; order Liliales; family Melanthiaceae; genus Chamaelirium; species Chamaelirium japonicum. Next base: position 70,464,674 of record OX393550.1, read on the forward strand.
AGTTATAATATATGAATGATTACAAACATCTAATCAGAAGATATTTACAAGTTATTTTTATTTCCATCCATGAAATTAAGCAAAATATTTCTTTCTTCTTCTGAGAGGTTTTCATCCATTTATCGCTTGTGATTGGTGGCTCTGAAATGTAATCTTTCTTCATTTGTTTCTTGTCAAGATTTATCCATGGCGATCTACAAAACTGACTACCTTCCTTATCCTCCTCCTGCCATTATCACCCTGTATTATATAATACATAACAACATAAATTATTTATCTAACTAAAAGTACATGCTATAAAATTTAATTAGGCTTAGTAGTAATTACATCAATTTCTTCTTGTGAAGATAGACCAATGGCATTGTCTCTTTCATCCCTATCCTTCTTTTTCTCTCCCTTCTCATCTTCTATCTCCTTTTGCTTCTTATCCTTCTCTTCTATATCCTCTATATCTACATAGTTCTTATTTACCTCTTCTCTATCCTTCCTCTTCTCCTTATCTAAATCATCCATATTAGTAGAGGTAAATAAACCTTCATCCAAATTTCTTGTGCAAAATCAGCGAGATTGTTCAATTCAATTATGTCACCTTCTTCCAATGGGGAGGAAGGCTCATGGGAAACCTTTTGCTCCTCCCCTTTAAGCATCCTAATTTTCTTTTGTAGAGAATAAACTATCATCTGCAACGTGGAGACCTACAAGAGAAGTTTATGCACTTTCTTCTCTAACTCGATAATTCTTCTGGCCTGGCCCTATCTCTTCTCACCCTTAGGCTTACATGCATTAATCATCATAAAGGGAGATGAATGATTGTGCTCATCACCAATTTTAAGCTCTTTTTCCTCAATGTCAAGCTCTATGTTCCTCTTTTGCAAAACATGCTTTGTCAGATCTTCATTCTCATAGTCATCGCTAGCTGACTCATATTCTACCAATGAGTGGGATTGCATCAATTCCTCCTTAGTCCATTTCAAATCGTCGATAATTTCAACCTAAAAAATATAACATAATGATATTGATTAGTAAATATATATTTAAAAATAAAGAATAATTACATAAAGAAAAAACTATATGTACATCATCCATCTCCAATAACATTGCTACTTCATCGTACTTGTAATATGCAAAGTTATACCAACTGCAAATCCTTGAAATTTTAAGATCCTTCAATTTCGAAGCACAAGCACGACCCAACTTGGAAATCTTTTCAAGTACCCAAGACTGCCAATATCAAGTTTAATATATTATAAGAAAATGATTAACAACTATGTAGAAATAAAAAGTTTAGAGATCAAACTACATACCTGGAAAGCAAGCACGCATCCAAATATATTATACTTGATTGGATTTTTATCATCCTTTAATGCCCCTTCCATGCCTGCTTTCAAGGCATTGTAATCTATGTTACCTCATGGGTAAACGTTAAATACTTCAAGGTTATCAACCAAAGCCAAGAAATGCATACATATGTTATTAACATTGTTGGCACCTAGAATGTAACTCTCCAAAATGAGAATCAAAGTCAACTTCAAAGCATCCTCCAAATTTATTTTCTGATCCTCAAAGTGTTTAATCTTAGCCCATAATGTATCCTGTGTAATCTTATTTTCAAAAAATTCCCATAATCGTTACTTTTGTTGTTGTGATAGTTTGGGTAGCTTCGGGCCCTTTATATATCTTAGGCCCGTCATCGTAGAGAACTCACCAACTATAAATGCTAACTTCCTCTTTCTCATCCTAAATGAAATCTCATCATCCTTCACTCTATGCTGACGGAAGTAGTAAGTGACCATCAGTAAAAACATCATACCTGATGATTTCATACTCAAGAAATAGGCAAAACATGACCTAGAAAAGAAATCCAATGCATCTGAGTTGTTCTTAAAAAGATTAATAATTTTCTCTATATAATAGCTCATGCACCTTCTAACAAATTTGGGTATCTTCTTAACTTTTTGTACTACAAGTTTGGCACTACAAAAAAAATATTTTTTACCGACGGAATATATCCATCGGTAATATTCATTTCCATCGGTAATTATTTATGGCGACGGAACTAATTTTTATCGCTAGACTGTCGATAAAAAAGGCGTGGGAAAAAAAACTGCGACGGATATAAATTTCCATAGGTATATTTTTAAAAATATATAGTAAATTATTACTGACGATTAAAGTTATTTCCGTCGACGAAAATAACATTATTATCGACGGTTAAGTTTATTACCGTCGGCAAAAAGATGTATATTACCGACAGATAATTAATTTTCGTCGCCAATATATGAATATTTAAAAAAAATATAATAGATTATTACCAACGTAAATTATAATATCCGTCGGTAATAAAACTTGAATTTTTTTTAAAAAAATTACTAAAATCTGGTTATTTAATTCCTGTGATTTACAACAATACCACAATATATTCAAATATTACTATAATTGACTAAATCAAATATTACCATAATTTATCAAATATTACCATAAATTATCAAATATTACCACAATACCAGACAATCATAGACAAGACAAAAAAATTACTACATATTTATTACAAAATTATTTTTATATAATCCAAAACTGAGGGAAGCTGCGTGCCCTAGCTCAACTACCCCACGCAGCCCGGCACGAACGCTGGTGCTCTCATCCCCTGACGTTGCACATCCTGTAATTAACATGTATTTGTTAAAAAAATAGTTTACATTTATATATATAGCATGGTGCAATTGGGGCTTAGTGTAATGAATTTCCATGGTGACTTAATCATATGGTTATGAATTAGTTGTACTGGTGTTGAATTGTGCTTCAGCATTTCATCGACTGTGATATTTGCTGAGGTGGCATCGCCGTTATACCATAGATTTTCTCCTCTTTCAAGCTCCCTCCCCAAATTCACGCTCCCCCCTATCGACTCGCCCAACAAATCACGTGAAGAGGGGGACGATCATCTCAACAGTCGGTAAGATCACCGCCTCCCCCCAAGAACCGCTAGATCCGATTTTTTACCAAATATTTCAGGCGAGATTTTACCCTCCAATTGACTAATTTAGAGTCTAAGCATTCGAAATTCATAAGTTAGTGTGTTTTAGATTTTGAACTTGGTTTGGATTCGATCGGATCGTTATCGGATCGCAACCGATAATTCGGACTTGGATGTTTTTTTATATGTCAAACTTACGAGCAATTTATAAATATATATTTAAGATTTTACCATCCGATTGACTAATTTAGAGTTTAAGCGTTGGAAAATTATAAGTTAGCGTATTTTGGATTTTGAACTGGTTTAGATTCGATCGAATCATTATTGAATCGCATCCAATAATTCATACTTGGATGGTTTTTTGTATTTTGGACTTGCGAATAAGTTTTAAGTAGATATTTTAAGAATATACCCTCCAATTGACTAATTTAGAGTCTAAGCGTTGGAAAATCATAAGTTAGTGTGTTTTAGATTTTAAAGTTGGTTTGGATTCGATTGGATCATCAATGGATTGCATTCGATAATTCGAACTTTGATATTTTATCGTATTTCGAACTTACAAGCAAGTCTTAAGTAGATATTTTAAGAATTTACCCTCCGATTGACTAATATATAGTCTAAGTATTGAAAAATCATAAGTTAGAGTGTTTTGGATTTTGAACTTGGTTTGGATTCGATCGGATCATCATCGGATCACATCCGATAATTCGTACTTGGATGTTTTTTCGTATTTCAGACTTGTGAGCAAGTTCTAATTAGATATTTTAAGAATTTACCCTCTGATTGACCAATTTAGAGTCTAAGTGTTCAAAATCATAAGTTAGCGTGTTTCGGATTTGAAATTGGTTTGGATTCGATCAAATCATCATCGGATCGTATCTGATAATTTGTACTTAGATGTTTTTTTATATTTTGGACTTCCGAGCAAGTTTTTAGTAGATATTTTAAAAATTTATCCTCCGATTGACTAATTTAGAGTCTAAGTGTTGAAAAATCATAAGTTAGCGTGTTTCGGATTTTGAACTTGGTTTGGATTCGATCAGATCATCATTAAATCATATTCGATAATTTGTACTTGGATATTATTTTGTATTTTGAACTTGCGACCAAGTTCTAATTAGATATTTTAAGAATTTACTCTTCGATTGACCAATTTAGAGTCTAAGCGTTCAAAAATCATAAGTTAGCGTGTTTCGGATTTGAAATTAGTTTGGATTCGATTGGATCATTATCGGATCGCATCCGATAATTTGTACTTGGATATTTTTTCATATTTTGGACTTGCGAGCAAGTTATAAGTAGATATTTTAATAATTTACCCTCCAATTGAATAATTTAGAGTCTAAGCATTAAAAAATCATAAGTTAGCGTGTTTCGGATTTTGAACTTGGTTTGGATTCGATCGGATCATCATCGGATCACATCTGATAATTCATACTTGGATATTTTTTCGTATTTCGGACTTGCGAGCAAGTTCTAATTCGATTTTTTAAGAATTTACCCTCCGATTGACCAATTTAGAGTTTAAGCGTTCAAAAATTATAAGTTAGTGTGTTTTGGATTTGAAATTTGTTTGGATTCGATCGGATCGTCATTAGATCGTATCCGATAATTTGTACTTGGATGTTTTTTGTATTTTAGACTTATAAGTAATTTTTAAGTAGATCTTTTAAGAATTTACCCTCCGACTGACTAATTTAGAGTCTAAGCGTTGAAAAATCATATGTTAGCGTGTTTCGGATTTTGAACTTGGTTTGGATTCGATCGGATCGTCATCGGATCGCATCTGATAATTTGTACTTGGATGTTTTTTCGTATTTTGGACTTGTGAGCAAGTTTTAAGTAGATATTTTAAGAATTTACCCTCCGATTGACTAATTTAAAATCTAAGCATTGAAAAATCATAAGTTAGCGTATTTCGGATTTTGAACTTGGTTTGGATTTGATCGGATTATCATCGGATCGCATTCGATAATTCATACTTGGTAGTTTTTTCATATTTCGGACTTGCGAGCAAGTTTTAAGTAGATATTTTAAGAATTTACCCTCCGATTTACTAATTTAGAATCTAAGCATTGAAAAATCATAGGTTAGCGTGTTTTGGATTTTGAAGTTGGTTTGAATTCGATCAGATCGTTATCGGATCGTATCTGATAATTCGTTCTTGGATATTTTTTCATATTTCGGACTTGTGAGCAAGTTCTAATTAGATATTTTAAGAATTTACCCTCCGATTGACCAATTTAGAGTTTAAGCATTCAAAAATCATAAGTTAGCGTATTTCGGATTTGAAATTGGTTTGGATTCGATCGGATCATCATCGAAACACATCCGATAATTCGTACTTGGATGTTTTTTCGTATTTCGAGCTTGCGAGCAAGTTTTAAGTAGATATTTTAAAATTTTACCCTCCAATTGACTAATTTAGAGTATAAGCGTTAAAAAATGATAAGTTAGCATGTTTCGGATTTTGAACTTGGTTTGGGTTCGATTAGATTGTCATCGGATCGCATCCAATAATTCGTACTTGAAAGTTTTTTTCTATTTTGGACTTGTGAGCAAGTTTTAAGTAGATATTTTAAGAATTTACCCTCCGATTGACTAATTTAGAATCTAAGCGTTGGAAAATCATAAGTTAGCGTGTTTCGGATTTTGAAGTGGTTTAGATTCGATCGGATCGTTATCGGATCGCAACCGATAATTCATACTTGGAAGTTTTTTCGTATTTCGAACTTGCGAGCAAGTTTTAAATAGATATTTTAAGAATTTATCCTCTAATTGACTAATTTAGAATCTAAGCATTGGAAAATCATAAGTTAGCGTGTTTCAGATTTTGAAGTTGGTTTGGATTCGATTGGATCATCATCGGATCGCATCCGATAATTCGTACTTGGATATTTTTTTCGTATTTGGAAATTGCGAGCAAGTTCTAATTAGATATTTTAAAAATTTACCCTTCGATTGACCAATTTAGTGTCTAAGCATTCAAAAATCATAAGTTAGCATGTTTTGGATTTAAAATTGGTTTGGACTCGATCGGATCGTCATCGGATCGCATCCGATAATTCGTACTTTGATATTTTTTCGTATTTCGGACTTGCGAGCAAATTTTAAGTAGATATTTTAAGAATTTACTCTCTGATTGACTAATTTAGAATCTAAGCGTTGAAAAATTATAAGTTAGTATGTTTCGGATTTTGAACTTGGTTTGGATTCAATCGAATCTTCATCGGATCGCATCCGATAATATGTAGTTGGATATTTTTTTGTATTTTGGACTTGCGAGCAAGTTCTAATTAGATATTTAAAGAATTTACCCTCCGATTGACCAATTTAGAGTCTAAGCGTTCCAAAATCAAAAGTTAGCGTGTTTCGGATTTGAATTTGGTTTGGATTCAATCGGATCATATCCGATAATTTGTACTTGGATGTTTTTTCATTTTTTGGACTTGCGAGCAAGTTTTAAGTAGATATTTTAAGAATTTACCATCTGATTAACTAATTTAGAGTCTAAGTGTTAAAAAATCATAAGTTAGTGTGTTTCGGATTTTGAAATTGGTTTGGATTCAATCGGATCATCATCAGATCGCATCCGATAATTCATACATGGATGGTTTTTCGTATTTCGGACTTACGAGAAAGTTTTAAGTAGATATTTTAAGAATTTACCCTCCGATTGTCTAATTTAAAGTCTAAGCGTTGGAAATTCAGAAGTTAGCGTGTTAGCGTGATAATCGTGCTAAACTCAAATAACATGGCAATCTTATTTGTATTAATTTAGATAAGATGCATACTTTATATTAATATTATAATGATTAGTAAATACCTGATCATAAGCATGAACCACCGCTAAACTGGCTCATGAACTCATCAAGCCGATGTTCCAGTGCCCTGCGAGCTTCTCTTTCCTCCTCAACTCGCCGCTCGAGGGCCTGCCTCTCCTCACGCTCTGCCTTAACCCTGTGCTCGTGGGCCTGCCTCAGCTCGCGCTCTACATCTAGCGCAGATTGTAACTGAGTGATAACCCTGGTCTGGGTGTCCCGTGTTCTCGAGTGCATACCCTCTCGTCCAAAGTAGGAGGAGGGCGTGACTCCAAGGCCCGTACAAAGGATGCGACCATGCGTGGCAGGTCTGAGAACAGTATCCATTACCGATTCGATAGATACTGAGCTGGAGGAGGAGCCGGCCTTGCCCGACGGGGTCACAAGAAGTCTCATTCTCTCTTATATAAAAACAATCAATGATATTCAATGATATTTGATGGCATATGTATACGAATGTATTAATAGTAATTTAATTACTTATGACTTGCGAGGCAACCCTATCATCCAGAAATACCCCATCGATATGCCGCCTCCTAGAGGCCTCAAAAAGGTCAATCCAATTAGGCTCGTGGCCCAAGGACTGTGTCTGTTTTTTGATATATAAAATAAATAGATGAGTTAACATAAGATTTATAGAGCTTTAAAAAATGAAATATTTGTATCATTTACCAACTGCTGGGCAAGCTAGGGCATGGAGGTCCTCCCCCTCACTGGAACAGGTGTCGTCGAGACATTTCTATTCTGCTTGCCTTTAGCAGAACTCGCATATGTCAATCGATTAAATTTTCAAACATCAATATAAACTGAGAGGTGGCCCAGTGAGCGACCAAAAACTATAGAACGTGTAGCGGAGGTGCGTCTCTCATCTCGGTCGCAGCCTGTAACTCCTCAGTCGGCTCGCCAACTAAGTAACCGTAGAGCTGGTAGAGCTCGTAACGATAATCCCTGTACCGCTCACTCATTGTCTTCCATAAGTCCTCCCGGTGGGAGTCGATTTTCATGTTCTTCTATTTAAATTTCTCCTATAAAATCAATTTAGAAATAAATAATTTTATCAATTCAAATTATAAAGAAATACGATATTATTGTAAAATGCTTTAATGAAACTAACGTACCAAAAAGACCTGATACATCCTCTCCTTATAGGATGCATCGATATTCTTCCACCCCTTTATCCCTATAATAGGGGCATTCCTCTCCTCCTGTACTATCAGTCCGATCCACGTGGCGGCGTTAGAAGCATGCTTGCCCATAAAGGACCTGTCGCTCTACTGTAGGGAAAGCGGCTCGCGTAAGCTCGACAAGCGTCAGGTCATCGTCATGCCCCGGTATCCTACGTGCCTGGCGATCCTCAACCCTGCAAATAAAATATATATCAGTACTGAACAAGTATTTACAACATGTTTAAAACTTTAGATCTAAATATTACCTATGGGCGTAAACACTGTAGCCGAGTACTGAGCGCTGCTCGAAGCTCCGGAGGCTACGACCTCAGGAGCTGGTGTGGAGAGAGGAATAACACTCATAGATCCGGAGGGCTTAGCCTCGGACCCTGGGGTAGCTTTCGGAGCTCTCCGAGCTAGTCTACCTCTGCCTCTACGAACCCTTGACCGTGATGTCATCTAAAAGCAGTAATATTTTTATATACTAAATAATATGATATAAATATAAAACAGTTTGATTTACATATGAAACAGTATGATTTATATATAAAACAATATGAAACAGTTTGATTTATATATGAAATAGTATAAAATAATAAGATATATATATAAAATAATATGATTTATATATGAAATAATTTGATTTATATATGACAGTAAGATATTCATTTTCTAACAGTCTAATTTATATATAAAACGGTCCAATTTATATATGAAACAGTCCAATTTACATATGAAGCAATCCAGGTCTAGTCATTTTATGTCTCATCTCTGTCACTTTCATCGCATCCCTCTTGTATCATTTGATTTTCATTTGCTGTCCAATTTATATTGTTGACCACTTTATTTTCGTCATGTACTGTGTCGACAAAGATTGTCTCATCATTCTGATATACATTCAAATCATTATCGACGACCCCCGTATCTTTGTCTCTCATGTCGTAAAAATCTCTAGGTGGTGACCTGACTATAATTTGCCAACCTGAAGAGGTATTATCCAGTGTGTAAAATATCTGCTCCATTTGAGAGACAAAAATGAATGGATCTTGATATTGGGTATTCAATCTCTTGCCGGTGTTGACGCTGATAAAACTGTATTTGTCGACATTATAATCAATCCCGCGATTATTAACATCATACCAATCATATTTGAATAATACGATCTAATTTTGGCCAAGGAATTTAATCTCGAGAATCTCATTGAGGACACCGTAGAAGTCGATAACCTAAACCTAAACCCTAAACCAGCTCAATCAATCACTACCATAGCATACTAACAAAATTTTCTTTTGATGTGTATACATTTAGCTTGTGACTATCGTACTACACAAAAACCATAACTAAATAGTAATATATTAGACCTAACCGATTTCGTAACGATTCGGTTTCAGATTGGATCGTTCCAACACAAATTTTGCTCAACCCACCTATTCAAGTTTTCAATGTTGATGTGGAGTAGTGATAGGTGTCCAAAAATGACTGGTGCAAAATCGATCTAATGTTCGGCAGCATGCTGAGCGGATGGAAATATTATATTTGCATATCAATATTTCAAAGCATATAAAGTTGTGCATATTCATCCCTCCGGTTAGTTACCATCTCAAAAGGATGAATATATTCAGAGTACTCCCCTACTGGCTATTAGGTATGAATAGAGATGGTCGCCCTACCTATCAGACGAGCGTGGAGAGCTAAACGAGCATCAAGAGAAAACCAGAATGGATTTAGGTTTATGGGACTCACACTGAAAATAACTAAAATTAGCCGATGCATGTGGTAAGTCACCCTTTCACTATGGATAAAATGCGTATTTGGACCTCAGGTTAAAAGCTCCCCATGTTTTTTTTTATATCATCACACTACATCTCATATGTGGGGGGTTAAAGCTGAGCCAAGCTTTGGTCGGCTTGAGCTTGTTCACGAGCCTAAACTTCATACTAGGCTATGCTCAATTAGTGATTGAACAGTCCCTTATCGTGCTTGTTCATGAACCTAAACTTCATACTAGGATATATGTTAGGCTTATTCAAGCCATTTATGAGCCTATTCACGAGCCCTTTATGAGCCTATCAAGTTTGCTCATGAGCCCTAAACAAGCATGTTCGCGAGCCCAAACGAGCCGAGCTTTGGTCTACTTAAACTTGGCTCATTTATTAAACGAGCCTAAACCGAGCTTTGGTCTGCTTGAGCTTGTTCACGAGCCTAAACTTCAGACTAGGCTATGCTCAATTAGTGATTAAACAGTCCCTTATCGAGTTTGTTCACGATTCTAAACTTCATACTAGGCTATATGTTAGGCTTATTCAAGCCATTTATGAGCCTATTCATGAGCCCTTTATGAGCCTATCGAGCTTGTTCACGAGCTTTGCTCACAAGCCCTAAACAAGCATGTTTGCAAGCCCAAAAGAGTCAAGATTTGGTCTACTTGAGCATGGCTCATTTATTAAACGAGCCTAAACCAATCTTTGGTCGGCTTGAGCTTTTTCACGAGCCTAAACTTCAGACTAGGCTATGCTCAATTAGTGATTGAACAGTCCCTTATTGAACTTGTTCACGAGCCAAAACTTCATACTAGGCTATATGTTAGGCTTATTCAAGCCATTTATGAGCCTATTCAAAAGTCCTTTATGAGCCTATCGAGCTTGTTCATGAGCTTTGCTCACAAGCCCTAAATAAGCATGTTTGCGAGCCCAAACGAGCCGAGATTTCGTTTGCTTGAGCTTGGCTCGTTTATTAAACTAGCCTAAACTCTAGGCTTGGGATTGGCTTGACTAGTAACCGAACGAACTCGAACGAGCTTTTATCGAGCCAAGCCGCGAGCCGCTCATGAACAGCTTGGTTCGTTTGCAGCCATACCTAACCCTAAACCTAATTTCCAAAAATGTAACATTCCAAAAAATTCCCATAATTCCGAATCGGAATTGGATTTTGAAATTCTGAAATTTCGGAATCGGAATCAAAATAACATTTGGGATTCCAAAATTTTTTGGCAATTTTCCGAACACCTCTATTCCGATCCGATCCATCCGAAAATTAGCCCTAGATAAAATGATAAAATCAAAAATTAAGTAGTTGAACAAATAGGTATTGTGCTAGCATTTCAAACTTTAGGGTGCGTTTTGGAACAAAACAGTTGACAAAAGGGGTATTGTGCTAACATTTCAAAATTTAGGGTGCAAATTGAAACAAAATGAGGAGGAGGAGGAGGGGACTCACCAGATGTAGCCAGAAGGGGAGCCAGAGCCGGAGCCAGAGCCAGAGCCGAGGGGGGAATCGAAACACCGAAGAGGGGAGGGGGGCGCCGGGGGGGGGGGGGGGGGGATGGAAATCGGGAGAGGGGAGAGGGGGCGCCGGGGGGGGGGGGGGGGGGATGGAAACCGTGAGAGGGGAGGGGGTGCGCCGGGGGGGAATCACAGCAGATAAGCCGATGGGATCGGGTTGAGATATATAAGAGGATTTTTACCGACGGAAATAAAATTTTTCGTCGGCAAATATATATTAAATACCAATAGAACTTAAATTTCTGTTGGTATAATATATCTTTACCGACGGATATCTAATTTCCATCCGTACAAATAATATCAAATATTATTATATATACTATTTTTTATTACCGACATGCATATATATTACCGTCAATAATATATATATATATATATATATATATATATATATATATATATATATATATATATATATATATTATCGATGGAATATATTATATCCGTCGGTAAAGTTATTATGCCGACAGACTTTATTTTGCTGTCAGTAATTAAAATAGAAAAAATAATTAAAAAATTAAACTTATTATACCGACGGATATTATTAGTTTCGTTGGTAAAAAACATATTATTGCCGACGTTTTTAAGATATTCCGTCGGTAAAATACGTCTTTTTTGTAATGTGGGCTTTTTCTTACCTTTCTGTTTATCTTCTTCAATTGACTCCATTTTCTCTTTTGATTTTTTTTTATATTGGATGACGGAGGTGCCCTCTTGCTTTTGACTGATGTCAAAGTGGATTTCTTTTCTTCTTCATTATCAAATGACATTTTTAATTTCTTCTTTGTTTTCTATTCTTTACTAAGGGACGGAGCTATCTTTGTCTTCTTTTTTTGAGATGTCATCAACTTTTTTGTAGGATCCTTCACTGGTGGCATAGAAGCTTTGGTCTGACAAGAGGATGTAGTCCTAGCACTCCTTCTAAGCAGAGAATTCTACATACCAATAGCAAGTAACATAAAAAAACTAATTATAAGAAAAAACACAAGAGAGTGGGTCATCACGGTAAAATCCTGCTCTCCCGATCCTGGAGGCAGGCGCCAGATTGCCGACCTTTCGGTCACTACGATCGAAACCTCTGAGGGCTGTGCAGCCGGAGTTGCTGGTGGGTTGGGTGCTGGCACCGCCTGGACACCTCACGTCGTTCCACGATTTTAACGATGAGATGTCCCAAAGCAGGTAGAGGTCGCTGCTCGATCGTCTTTCCCTTTCGGTCGAGCACCACATCTTCGAGCTTGATGTGCTACTGGACAAGGGTAAAGAGCTCGACCATTGTGCGGGGGTCGGAGATAACGAGCGCGTCGTGGAGCTTGCTCCCTTTGGAAAGTGCGCTCTTGAAGGCTCTCACCGTCATGCGATATTTCCAAGCTGAGTCTTCCAAGGCGAGGTAGGAACTTTGAAACCACGTCGAGAAACATCGGAGGGTAGGGGTGGACATGGTTGGGTTGGTCGGGTTTGGAGGTCTGACCGTGTTTGGACCAAGTTACATTGCATTTGCCCAAATTGCCCGAGTTGCTCGGGGAACTTGTAAAGGGTTTGCCCATGTTTGGACCATGGAAGTTCATCGAGTTCCTCGGGTTGCTCGGGTTTGTTCGGACCGTTCACTAAAAAGTAGAGATACTTCAGATCTAAAATTTATAGCAATCAATATGGGGCTTCCTCTTACTTGAGCAAAAAAAAATTTGGTCCCAACCGTGCAATGAAGAATATTACAAGTTTAACTTGATTATAGAGAACATGTGCATTGCTCTTAATCCCTCTCTCTTTTTTATTATTATTAATATATATATATATATATATATATATATATATATATATATATATATATATATATATATATATATATATATATATTCCTCAGGTTCTTCGGGTTGCTCGGGTTGGTCATATGGGTGACCATGTTCGCCCAAATTCAAATTCGAGCAAAAAAAATTTGCCCATGCCCGTCCAAAATCTCAAATATTGTTGCCCGTGATTGTCCAAATTCAGAATTTGGTCGGGTTGCTCGGGTTCGTCCGGACCAAGTCCCAGCCCTATCGGAGGGTCTCCCGAGCCCCTATGGTTAGGGTGAATAACGACTCGATCCTCTTCGAGGGTTGTTAGTTGTAGCGGTACTACTCCAGGAACAGCCCAGATAGAGTAGGGAAGTTCGGAATGGAATGGGAGGGCAGCTTGTGGAACTAGTTCAAGGCCGAACCGATCAAGCTGCTAGGAAAGGCCCAGCACAAGACGTGGTAATGGTCCCGAAAAAATAACAATTTCCGGTAAGTCAAGAGGTGGTCCACGGGATCTTGGGATCCATCGAACATCACAAACTTCGGCAGGGTCCAGTGCTGTGGGAAACCCCCTTGGTGGACCTCGTTCGTGAAGGGCGAGCTTCCTCCGTGGGCGGCGAGGTCTTTCAGGAGGTCGACGGGCATGTTAGGTAGCTGCCAGCGCCCGGGAGGGTCTCACATAGGCGTCTGCACAGGCCCTAAGCGGTCATGCATGCTCCCCCTAGGCCGATTTGGGCCCTCGTTGCGGCGGTGCTCGAGGGAGACCTCTTTACAACTGCCACGTCACCTCTCCGATGGCTGCCTTGACGCCGGGGTAGGTCGATGAGAGGCCATCATTTCTCAGGCTTCCATCCAAGGTAGCTTCTCCAAGGGCTCCATCTTGTGCCGGTAGCGCAGGTTGCGGTCTTGCCCTCGAGACCTTGCCTCTGATTCGTCTGAGTCCACACTTCAGCTTCGTCGACGAGAGGGGCCGTTGGCGGGGTCGACTTGTTGCTAGAGCGTTGGGTGATGAGTCGCTACAGCCGCTCGAGAGCGGTCCCTCTCGCCCTGCGCGCTACGGCATCCTCCACAGGGGGATCCTTCGGCCAGCTTTTCTTAGTTCGCTTACCAATTTGGGAAGAGCGAGGAACAATATCCTTCCCCTTCTCCACCACTTCCTTCATAAGTATAAGTGATACCGAATCAACTTCGTCATTTACTTCCCCTTTCTGCTGGGTAAGCTCAACTCCGTCATTTACTTCCCCTTTATGCTGGGTAAGCTCCCCTGATCTAGAAGACTCCTCGTCGTGTCATGCTAGATCAGAAATACCAAGAAGTGAAACAAGTTCTTGGTCAACAACTAAAAAATGAACCGGTTTGCCATCAGGAGAGAGCAAAGATGTGAGGTGTCTCCTTTCTCGCCCATTCAATTTAAAATGACCCACAATTTTCTCGGTCTTCATTTGAAGGTGCTCCACCATGGCTTTAACCTCCAAATCCAAGTCCCCAGAAATTTCACCTCACGAATCCCTTGGGTAATATGAATTTCTTTAATGTTCTTACCATCCCAATCTAAGAGATCACTTTCTCTATGTTCCTCAATTACATCAATCTCTATGTCTTCAACCTCCGTAACATCATTTTCTGCCCTAGCTTTTGACTCTGTAACATCATTTACATCCGAAATGGCCGTAGTAACTCCATCTTGCGTAACATCAGCAGCACCAGCCACTTCTGTTGTGCCAACAGCAGTCAAAACATTCACAACACCCTCCTCTGCATTACAGTTAGAAACCTCAGTCCCAACAACCACTTCATTATGCCCCTCAACTGAACCTGCAGCACCATTGGTATGCAAACCACACTCAGCCACTTGGTCTGCACCAACAAAACAGGCACCTACTTGCAAGTCTGAAATACGAAAAAAATCTAAGTACGAATTGTCCAATGCCGATCCGATCGAATCCAAACCAATTTCAAATCCGAAACATGCTAACTTTTGATTTTTCAACGCTTAGACTCTAAATTTGTCAATCGGAGGGTAAATTATTAAAATATCTAATTAGAACATGCTCGTAAGTCCGAAATACGAAAAAAATCTAAGTACGAATAGTCGGATGCCAATCCGATCGAATTCAAACCAATTTCAAATCCGAAACACGCTAACTTTTGATTTTTCAACGCTTAGACTCTAAATTGGTCAATCGGAGCATAAATTATTAAAATATCTAATTAGAACTTGCTCACAAGTCCGAAATACGAAAAAAAATCCGAGTATGAATTGTCGGATGCTGATCCGATCGAATCCAAACCAATTTCAAATCCGAAACACGCTAACTTATGATTTTTCAACGCTTAGACTCTAAATTTATCAATCGGAGGGTAAATTATTAAAATATCTAATAAGAACTTGCTCGCAAGTCCAAAATACAAAAAAAATCCAAGTACGAATTGTTGGATGCTGATCCGATCGAATCCAAACCAATTTCAAATCCGAAACATGCTAACTTTTAATTTTTCAATGCTTAGACTCTAAATTGGTCAATCGGGGTGTAAATTGTTAAAATATATAATTAGAACTTGCTTGCAAGTATGAAATATGAAAAAAAATCCTAGTACGAATTGTCGGATGCCGATCCGATAATGATACGATCGAATCCAAACCAATTTTAAATCCGAGACACGCTAACTTTTGATTTTTCAACGCTTAGACTCTAAATTGGTCAATCGGAGCGTAAATTGTTAAAATATCTAATTAGAACTTACTTGTAAGTCTGAAATACAAAAAAAATCCAAGTACGAATTGTCAGATGTCGATCCGATGATGATTCGATCGAATCCAAACCAATTTCAAATCCGAAACATGCTAAACTTATGATTTTTCAACGCTTAAACTCTAAATTTGTCAATCGAAGGGTAAATTAATAAAATATCTAAATAGAACTTGCTCGTAAGTCCGAAATACGAAAAAAAATTCAAGTATGAATTGTCAGATGCCGATCCGATGACGATTCGATCGAATCCAAACCAATTTCAAATCCGAAACACGCTAACTTTTGATTTTTCAATGCTTAGATTCTAAATTGGTCAATCAGAGCGTAAATTGTTAAAATATCTAATTAGAACCTGCTCGCAAGTCCGAAATACGAAAAAAATCCAAGTACGAATTGTCGGATGACGATCCGATCGAATCTAAACCAATTTTAAATCCAAAACACGCTAACTTTTTATTTTTCAACGCTTAGACTCTAAATTTGTCAATCGGATGATAAATTATTAAAATATCTAATTAGAACTTGCTCGCAAGTCCAAAATACGAAAATAATTCAAGTATGAATTGTCGGATGCCGATCCGATGATGATCCGATTGAATCCAAACCAATTTCAAATCTGAAACACGCTAACTTTTGATTTTTCAACACTTAGACTCTAAATTAGTCAATCAGAGCGTAAATTATTAAAATATCCAATTAGAATTTGCTCGCAAGTCCGAAATACTAAAAAAAATCCAAGTACAAATTATCGGATGCCGATCTGATGACGATCCGATCGAATCCAAACCAATTTCAAATCCGAAACACGCTAACTTATGATTTTTCAACGCTTAGACTCTAAATTTATCAATCGGAGGGTAAATTATTAAATTATCTAATTAAAACTTGCTCGCAAGTCCGAAATACAAAAAAATTCTAAGTACGAATTGTCGAATGTCGATCCGATCGAATCCAAACCAATTTCAACTCTGAAACATGCTAACTTTTGATTTTTCAATGCTTAGACTCTAAATTGTTCAATCGGAGCGTAAATTGTTAAAATATCTAATTAGAACTTGCTCGCAAGTCCAAAATATAAAAAAATTCAAGTACGAATTGTCGGATACCGATCCAATAACGATCCGATCGAATCTAAACCAATTTTAAATCCGAAACACGCTAACTTTTGATTTTTCAATGCTTAGATTTTAAATTTATCAATCGGAAGGTAAATTGTTAAAATATCTAATTAGAACTTGCTCACAAGTCCGAAAAACGAAAAAAATCCCAGTACGAATTGTCCGATGCCGATCCGATCGAATCCAAACCAATTTCAAATCCGAAACACGCTAACTTTTGATTTTTCAACGCTTATACTCTAAATTGGTCAATCGGAGATGAAATTGTTAAAATATCGAATTAGAACTTGCTCGTAAGTCCAAAATACGAAAAAAAATCCAAGTACGAATTGTCGGATGCCGATCCGATCAAATCCAAACCAATTTCAAATCCTAAACAAGCTAGCTTTTGATTTTTCAACGCTTAGACTCTAAATTATAGATATAAACTATTTTTTTAACAAATACATGTTAATTACATGATGTGCAGTGTCAAGGGATGAGAGCACTAGTGTTGGTGCCGAGCGGCGTGGGGTGGTTGAGATAGGGCGTCAGTTTTGGATTGTGTAAAACTAATTTTGTAATAAATATATGGTAATTTCTTGGTCTCGTCTATGATTGTCTGGTAGTGTGGTAATTTGTGGTTATATTTGAATATATTGTGGCAATATTTGAATATATTGTGGTATTATTGTAAATTACAAGAATTTAATAACCAAATATTTTTTGTAATTTTCTTTAAAAAATTCAAGTTTTATTACCAACGGATATTATAGATTCCGTTGGTAATAATCTATTATTTTTTTAAAATAAATCATATTTTATCACGGTATATAGTTCTCTGTCGGTAATATAGTTATTATTGCCGACGATAATAATGTAGCCGTTGGTAATATACCTATTATTGCCGACGGATATCCTGTGATCCGTCGGTAATAATGACGTATATTACCGACGAAAATCAGTTTTACTGTTGGTGATAATTAAGCATATTACCGACGGACAAAATATTTCTGTCGGCATTAATGATTAATACCAACGGAAATATTATGTCCGTCGCAAATTTTTTCCGACGCCTTTTTTCCCAACAGCCTAGCGACAAAAATACGTTCCATCAGGATAAATTATTACCAACGGAAATTCAATTGTACCGACGGATATATTCCGTCGGTAGAAACCTTTTTTTTGTAGTGCCTCCTCAGAGTGAACAACTGCATCACAGCCAGCAGCATTAGCTAGTGAAACAGCTCCCTCTCCGAGGCCATCAGGCTGTGTAACATTAGCATAGTCTGCCCCATCAGTAGCTATTGCAACAACGGCACCCAAAATAGCATTTGCATCGATTGGCCCGAGAAGCAAGGCTCTTGACCGTGTGGTCGTGGGCGTTCTCACAGGAACCAGTCGAGCGATCCCACAGACGGCGCCAAATGTTGGGGGATAATTTTCGCTGGCTCGTGCGGTTGTCCTGCAAGACCAAAAACATGAGAATGGCTGGCTCCCTTAGGAGCGCAGACCCTCCAACACTCAAGTCAGTGAAGGTTTTAGCCAAGGAGAGCTGCAATAGTTGGAAATGGTCAGGGATTTGAGTTTCGAACCTGTACTTTGGAGCCGGGGGTAGTACCTTTATGGTCTTTTGCAGACCGCCAGAGATTGACACGTGACAGTGTCTTCCCGCACCTTTTATGCCCCCATGTGCCAGTCCATATGGGTTTCTGGTGACCCTAGTTGTTTAGCCTGCCAAGCGGTGGTGAAGGGGGGATGCACTAGTTTTGTCTTTGCCATGTGGAGGTTCCGAAAAGCTATAGTCTTGGAGGTCCCAAACCGACTTTGATCAGCATCTGTGGCCCGCAGTTGTCCACGTAGCTCCATGGGGGTGGCGACACCTGTCGATTTGGTATCGCCTTACTGTGGGCGACCTCTGTGGGAAGAAGGGCAGGCTTTCTGGGGGATGCATGACCAAATGAACTCCTGGTCGGGGGGGGGACCTTCTGAACCTTCTCCATCCAGTTGCTCCGCCTACTATCAACGGGCGAACTATGGAAAAGAGGGTGAGCTCCCCCTTCATTGCTCCACCTACTTTTTTCTATTGTTAATAGGCGAGCTCTATGGCGGCGGCATGATTGGGCGAACTCCTGAGCGAGCTGTGGGTGTTGGGGTTTTTTAAAAATGTTGCTCCAGCCATGAGGCGACCTCTTCCATGTGCGAGATAATCGCATGCGACGAGGGTCAGCTCCGAGCGGGCTACGAGCACCAGCCACAGGCGACTTCTTACGCATGCGCGCTGGTCGCGTGCGGTCAAGGTTCGCTCCGGGCGGGCTGTGAGCTCCAGCCACGAGCAGCCTCCTCTGCTCGCGAGCTAACCGTGATGGCCAGGGCGAGCTCCCTGAAAGCGTTTCTTGGGGCAGATTGCTTCTGTATCTCAAAAACGACTTCTTTTTTTGGCGAGCCCACTGCTTCACCATCTCGGCCTGGCTGTCGCCGTTGATATTTTTCAGGGACCATCAATATACAAAGAATAAGGAGAAGAAATTGGATGTGAAGATTACCTGCATAGGAGATCTCCCTCTCTCTCTCCGCTGCAGATGCACTCAGGGGACGGCACTCACGCTCAGGGGATGGAACAGCCACCGCTCACGCTCAGGGAGCGGAATGGCCGACACTCGAGGAGATCTCTCTCTCTCTCTCTCTCTCTCTCTCTCTCTCTCTCTCTCTCTCTCTCTCTCTCTCTCTCTCTCTTCTCTTTGCTGCGGATGGAGAACTGAGAGAAAAAAACGAAACCGGCCTCGAGCGACGCCTGAGAGAAAAAACTAAAACCTTGAGCGGTGCCTCTTCACAGGGATGAAATTCGAGGGAGCAAAGTCGTCCAAAAAAAAATTAAGGTAAAAAAAATAAAAAATTGAAACCTGGGGCCGGTTAAGTCAATACAGGTTAATTGAGGGTCATTTTGGAAAAAACCTTTGGGGTGTGATGAGGGTATCTAACAATACAGACCATCAGCCCATCATTGTGTCAATCATGATTGTCCAGAGAGCCTCTTACAGGCGTAATTATGTGAATTAGAACCTTGCCAAGAGTTAAACAGAGTTACCCTAACTACACTACTACTAGCTACTAATGATTTCAGTTGGATCTCTCTCATTATTACACCGGGACTCAACTATCGAGCACCAAACGCACTCACACACACACACACACACACAGAGAGAGAGAGAGAGAGAGAGAGAGAGAGAGAGATCCCATAAACTTTATTTGATACATGAGGGACCGGCCCCAGTGTGTTATTCTTGAAAAACCACACGTCCGCGCTTACTATGAAGCGCTTCTAATGATTAAATCGGATAGAATTCGTAGCGAATCATGCAACTGTCCACATCTTCTACCGCACCCTTTCTATACGGGCACTGCTCTTCAAGATCCACTGCAGCATTGGTGAGACAGTTGAAGCAGTCGAGGTCGCTGAGTTGAGCGCAGGTGGCGTGCCCCCAGACGTAGGGGTTGCCGGGGGGGTAATTAGTACTGTAATCCTGGGGCGATCTGCTCCCCGTGTTGGTCGCCAGATCGTCCAAGACCTGACCCGCCCCGATCCAGTCGTGAGGGTACTCAACATTGTTGCACCGAACCATTGACCCCACCACCGCACCCCACGCACCCACCACCACCACCACCACCACCACCAACCCAATCATGAGCTCCGCCCGACGACCACAACCCACCATCTCTTCTCTCTCTCTCACACACATACACTTTTGCTGCTGCTCACTCTTAGCCCCTAGCCCCTATAAATAGTGCTCACCCTCATCTGGCATCGAGGTCCAATGAATCCCGGGCCTCACAATCTCTGTCTTCGCCTTCTGCACCGCCAGCACACGGGAAGGTGGCGTGCAAGGATTGATGAAGGGGAGTGTGTGCAGCCGCCAAGTTATTGTCCTATGAACATAATGATGGGGGCAAAATGCCAACGCTATCGATGCCGCAGCACGCACAACAATGTTGGGCAGCTTCCCTTGAAAAATCCATATAGGCCAGCAACTCCATGCATCCGATGTTTTTTCTCCCACGTATTTTTGCATGAAAACAGAAATCAACGGCACTCTACCTTTGACTACAGCCCCCGGGAGATGGAGTTTTACCTGCACGGGGAACCTATTTTTGTCGAGACATAATGTTTTGGGATGTTCATCCGTGGTCATGACCGTCGGAGCCAGCACGTTGTGTTTGTCAGCATCCACAGCTGGCCAGTCGGGCCGGCCAGCAGCACCCACTGAAGCCTCCATCTGTTGAAAATTTAATCGTTCTATACTAGCAAATTTAGGACTTAATCAAATTCTTAGTATTAAAAGATTGGTTGTTTAGCAGCTATAATTTTTGCAAGCAAAGGCAAGTGACAATATTCCTTTCGAAATTATTTGTCAAGGCAGAACGAGTTCTATGGAACCGTCATTCACCTTGCCGAACTTTTCTAAAAGAGAGAAATATACCATCTAAGTTATCTCTAATTATTTAGTGTTTAGAATTAGATACAAGTCGTTTTCAATAGATCTACTAATAGCAAAGAGTTAGAGTTAGAAAATCTGGCTTGATGGTCGAAGCGTTAGGCGCTGTCCCAAGAAACTTATTGCCCCCTCGTGCGGGTCTCGTGGCAGTGGTTCTCGGAGATACGGCGACCCTGGTCAGACGACCTTCTTCTCCTCGACATGACTTCAAGAAGGTTTTGCGAACCTCGTACAACTTGTAGGAACTCAGCGACTCGAAAGCAAGAGAAAAAGTTCCTTTGGTTATCAACCACCAAGTTCTTCTTAGGATCCTTAGTGGGGCAATGATTGCAAAGTGTCCATAGCCCTGGCACCAGTAACACTTTACGCCTGACTGGGTGGGGTCTTCAGCTGCTCTTTTTTCCTTTATAGTCTCTGGGGGGTGGGGGAGCGCTAGAAGATGTTTTGGCTTGTGACTGTCCAGTAGTCAGCTTTGCCCCAGATTGATTTGGTTTACTATACGAGGCACAGGAGTCAAAACGTCTCACGAATTGCGGCTTCAAGTACCGTTCCAGTTCTTGGACCACTTGGTAGGCTTGATCCAGGGAACTGACTTCACGCAAATTTAATTCTCTCTAGAGGTCATCTCGCAGTCAAATCCTAAACCTAGAGAGGGTCATCTCAGGATCCTTTACCAAGTCACATATAAGCAGGAATTCATCGAATTGATCGATGAACTCGGTGACAGGTTTGTTTCCTTGCCTTAAGCTGTGCCACTTGTCAATGAGGCGTGGGCGGTAGGAAGTGGGAAGGAACTTTTTCTTGAGTTTTTTCATAATCTCATCCCACGTTGTTATTGATTCTTGTCCATCCTTCCTCATAGTATTCTCGACATTAGTCCAATACAGATTGACTTGTCCAGTAAGTTTCATTTTGGCGAAGCGAACCCACTTGGTTTCTGATAGTTCGTACCATTGGATCGTCTGAGAGTTAGATGATCCTAGAGATTAGTTAACATGCTTCAATATATATCAAAACTTAATACCAATTAAATGATTTTAAATTAATGGTCTCATGCTCAAATTGTTTTCAACAGGATAATGGCTAATTTAATGTTGGTAAGATTTTATTCAAAGCCAGTCATGTTTTAATCAAAGAATTAATTCTAAATATTGCAGGAATCGAAGGGTTAAAAAAAATCTAATTGGCTCAAGAGATTCAATTGCGTTTGTGAAGCAAGTGAACAATTCTGTAGTACAAGGATGACGAAGCCGACTTTTCAGTCTAGCGAATACACGCTCCACAATCTTCAGGTGACAGCAAATCAGCACCAAGGATGTTCTCTGATTTTCAAATGAAAGAATGGGTGGGTGCCTTCAATGCTCAAACACAATAATACTGTTTTGTCTTTTATGCTTGGGTTATGGCAAACCAACAAAGCTCTGTTGTTCAGTCACTGTCAAAAATCACAAAAGATTATGACTTGACTTTTCTTCACACTAGTATAGAGAGTAGCATGAGACTTCTCCTCGGGCTGCAGTGATGGGAATCAGGCTAGGCAGTGGTGCGGCAAGGGGGGAAGGAGGGAGCAGTGATGCCGGTCGGTAGTGGTGCGGATCGGCGGTGATGCGACGGTGAGCAAGCGGGATCGCATGGCGTAGCTGGCTGCGGATCGGGATGGCGGCGGATGGCACAGAGGGGTGGTGCAGGCGGGGCCGGGCGGCGTTGGGATCGGCGCCAGGGGTCGCGAGGTGCACGGATCAGGACCGAAGAGGCGCAAGGGCTGCTTCTCTCTCTTCTTCCTCATTTTCTCACTTTTCTGTTTGATTCGTTGATGGATCTGCAATGGGTGGGCAAGATTTGTAGTGGGTTGGTGGTGGTGGAAGATGAAAGTGATGAGTGGGGGAAGATGGAAGGGGGTGTGAGGCTCGTCGGTTTCGCACCGACGAGTTTCTCGCTTCGTACCTGTAGGCCTCGCACCCTTTTCTCCTTAGCAGAGAAACAAAATGCAATCACAACAATTCCGAAATTAAATTTTATTCATTCATCAACTGAAAGTAAGATATGTTGGACCTTATATAGCCTTACAGAAAGATAATCAATTTCATAAAAATTGAGATCATAATGCCAACTGAAACCAACCCCTAACTAAATAAACAGCAACATAATAATACTTTTGGTCCACAAGCCCATCTCATGGTGGGCTAATCCATAGCTACTCAAACCAAATCTGAAGCTGTTGGGCTGTTCTCTGTGAATCACCACAGCTCGCGCGGAAACCCCTCTAGGAGCTCGACTTCATCGCCCCCAGCTCGCCCAGGAGCTCGCCTCTATTGCCCCCGACTCGCCCAGGAGCTCGCCTCTATTGCCCTCGGCTTGCCCAGGAGCTCACCTCCATCGCCCTCAGCTCACCCAGGAGTTCGCCTCCATCGCCCTCAACCCCCCCAAGAGCTCGACTTCATTGCCCCCAGCTCGCTCAGGAACTCGCGTCTATCACCCTCGGCTCGCCCAGGAGCTCACCTCCATCGCCATTGGCTCTCCCTCATCACCCTCAGCTCGCTTTGGAGCTCCCCTGCTAGCTCGCGGGTGTCGCCTACAGCAAGGCGACAGCGAGTCGACAGATGTCATCCACCCCGTAAGACTACATGGGCGATTGTGAGTCATGTTTGCTGGCTCCAGTCGGTCTAGAGAATCCTCGACTAGAGCCTTCCAGAACATCCACCTGGCACAGACAAGACAGGTGCACCCTCCCTCGTGGCCCCTCATCATCGCCTGGCAGGCTAGATGACAAAGCTCATCAAAGGCCCATGTGGACTAACACCAAAAGGTATAGAAGGTGCAGGAATATGCGGCGACGTGTCAGCCACTAGCGGTCTGCAAAAGGCTATAAAGGTAGAACCCCCGACTCCAAAGTACAGGTTGGAAATTCTGAAACCAAGACATTTTTCCACTACTAAAACTTCCCTCTTTCGAACCTCCACTGACTTGAGCGTCAGAGGGTCAGCGCTCCTCACGGAGCCAGTCGTTCACATGATCTTTGTCTTGTAGGTTGAGCTACCGGTCCAGTGTATTTTTCCCCCGACAATATCTAACATGATATCAGAACTAGATCCTGTTGTCTTTTTGATTCGGATACTTCCCACTGACTATGCCTTGCGATGCGTGCTCCGAGTGAGATGACGTATTGACGGATAGTCCCACATCGATAGAGGAGGCATCCATCACCCGCTTAATATACCCCCTATGAACCTCCCATTATGACCCGGATTTTGGGGTGAAGGTTTTTTCCAAAATGACTCTCAATTAACCTGTATTGATTAAACTGAACCCAGGTTTCAATCCTTTACTTTTTTGATCTTTTTTTTTTGGATGATTTTACCCCCGTGAATTTCATCCCCTATGAAGAGGTGCCGCTCGAGGGTTTCGATTTTTTCTCTCAGAGTTCTCCATCCGTAGCAAAGAGAAGAGAGGGAGGGAGGGAGGGGGGGGAGGAAGAGATAAAGAGAAGAGAGAGATAAAGCGAGGGAGAGATAGAGAGAGGGAGGGCACATCTTCTTTGAGGCGAGAAAGCTATCTACAGCGGCGGAGGAGTAGGAGCATCGCCACCGGACTACTCTCTCTCACCTGAGGAATATGGAAACCCCTTATGAGGAATCGATCTGCAGCGACAACATCGTCATCGGACCCCTTCTCTTTCATGGTCTCACCCTTGGTATTTTTTCATTCTATTCCTCTTCAAATTTTATAATTTGAAATCTTAAAAAAAAATCCTATAGGAAAATTACAGGGTATTTATTAATCTATGATCAAATATTTGTGTTGTAGGGTTTCTTAATATTCTTTGCATAACCCATTTGTGGAATTATGGTACGTGATTCAGCCTCCGCTTCATCTTACTCCCATATTGTGATATTTTTGTCGACCTTCGATATTGATTCACTTAACATCCGATGAAGCTTTCTCCGACAATCACTTCGGGTGTTTTCATCCTGGCGTCGACGAATGACTACATAATTACATGCTCCAGCCCTAATCTCTAGGAACCCATTGAATTACTAAATCCTAAATCCCACATTCGGGAATGGCCTAAATATTGGTTATGTATCTATATATAATATTGCTTGCACATCCCTTTAATGTATCGTACTAACTAATTTTAATATATTTATTTTGTTTGCAATATACCACCATGGATACAACACTGCCCGTATTATGAGTTTGTGATGGAGATTTAGTTAAAGATAATGCTAAATATGAATACACTGGTGGAATAACAAAGACGTTGTTTATGTCTCGTTCGTCTTCTTTTGATCAACCCATTGATCTGATATATCATTTTATGAATATTACGAAAGATGAATATGATATCTCTATCAAGGTTGTATATCCTAATACGACCCCTTGTCCACCTATCAAGATTTTGGATAATGGTGATGTTACTTTATTTATTGCCCATAGTATTCGTAACGTGAATAATTTAAATATCCCGTTACTAGTAAATAGAGTACAAAAATATCTAATTTCATGTCACATCTCCCAAACAACTCTGAAGAGAAAGGTACCTCAAATGTGTAGTGAACGATCGAAGGTTTATAGGAAGAAATCCAAAATTCCTCCAGTTGTGAATGCAGAAGATTCACCTTCTATGAGAGATTCATCTTATCTATCTATAATAGATATTGGTGGTAGCATTGAAAATGTATCTTCTGTATAATACACTCAGAGTGCTGAATCTCATGGAAATAAAATTTTCGATAACACTTTTATGGATGATATTAGGTGAGACTGTTACTTCTATTTAAATGTAAAATATTTTTATCAACTTATAATTTTTGTTATAATCCATGAAATCCTATACTTGCAGGTTTTCGAATAATGATGTATATTGTGGCATAAGTGATATGAAGTTTGCCATAAACCTTCATTCATATCCAACTCCTCACTCGGAGGCAGAGGTTGGCCTACATGCAGATCCACTTCTTGACCAAATGATAGATCTTAACACAGAGCCTACGTACAGTGGTGATGAATGCACTGCACTAAATGCATTATTGTTTAGCACTTCAAAGAAAAATATATGCCCCAAGATAGTAGAGTCTTATCCAAATGACTCTCCAAATCAATCACTTAATAATTCTCTAATATCTTCATCGACCATCTTTAGGTCAGTATAATATAGTGAATTATTGTAAAAGTTTTCTATATGATAAAACTACTTCTATTTTCTCTTGTTATATAAACTTTGCAGGTCTTCTCTACAAAGTCCAAAGAATGATATAGTGAAAGATCATCCTCAAAGTTTGAAGAATGATTTGGTGAAAAAAGAGATTTTAGAGAATCGAAGTTGGATTGTGAAGACACACAATAAAGAACATCTTTCATGCTTTGAAGATATATACATTAATAGTGGTTTCCAAGAAAAAAATAGAATTCAATGGTGATTTTCATAATCTTGAGATTCACCAAATGTTCAAGGACAAGACAAGCATGATTTTTCTTCTAAATAAGTATACCTTGGAAATAAACATTGAATATATGGTCATAAAATCAAGCAAAATATGGTATACTATAAAGTGCAAAAGGGAAGGCTGCTCTTAGAGGTTGCATGCATCAAAGTTGAATAAAACTAAAGTTTTTTAGATTAAAATATTAGCTCTCGTGCATAATTATTCATTGCCACCGTGTGAGGTTGATCATCAATAAGCCACTAGTAGGCTGATTAGTGAGTTTATAAAGGATCGACTTGAAGCACATGTATTTTACACACCAAAGGTGATTATATGTGATGTTCAGAAAAAGTTTAGTGTCAAAATTAGCTACAGAAAAGCATGGAAGGCGAGAGAGATTGCTATTAATGAGGTACGGGGATCATATGAGGACACTTATGCATTGTTTTCTATATATTGTGGTCAGTTCGTAAAAAAGAATCCTGGGACTATTACAAAAATCCAACGAGAAGGAGGTAAGTTTCTTCGTTTATTTTTGGCCCTCGGTCAATGCATTAGAGTTTATCGAAGAGGGTTGTTAAGGCCAGTGATAGCTGTTGATAGATCCCATTTAAAGGGAAAGTATAAATGGTCTCACTTTTCCTTGCCACTATTTTGGATGGAGATAACCATATATTTCCTATTACACTAGGCGTTGGAGAATCGGAGAATAACAACAGTAGGAATTGGTTCTTGACACAGTTGTGTGATGCATTATATATGATAGAACAGATAATGAGAAACTTGGTTATTATATCAGATCGTCATATGGCCAACAAAGTTTTATTCATTAATGGAGACCATTAAAAAGGTCAACAAAGAGGTATATAAATGGCTGAACAATATTGATAAAGAAAGGTGGACTATGGTATTTTTTTTCAGAAGACGGTACAATATTATTACCACAAACTCTTCTGAAAGTTACAATAGTGTTCTGAAAGAAATCAGAGAATATCCAATTATAATGATTATTGAGGAATTTCGATTAAAGCTACAAGGTATGTGGTTCAAGCGGCGAAATATGGCAGCTACTTTGACAACCATACTAACTACTTGGGTTGAAAAAGAGTTAGCATTAGATATGACACATGCTCATGACATAAGTTGTGATCCAATTAATATTGATGAGTATTTAGTTAGATCATTGCATCACCATGATCATGTGGTGTTAAGTAAGGGTATATGCACTTGTCGTAAGTTTGATGTCATGGAGATGCCTTGTATTCATGCCTTAGTTGGACTTATGATTTACAAAATAGATCCATATAAGGATTGTGCATATTTTTACTATGTTGATAATTATCGATCAACATATGAAGAGTCAATCTTTCTAGTTGGAGACAAAAGTCAGTTGGAGATACCAAAGTTGCAGACTTCTGAAAAATTATTACCACCGATAATGAAAACTCCAACAGGAAAGCCAAAGAAGAAGCGGATACTCTCTCAAGGTGAAGAACGTAGAACAATCAAATATGGTAGATATAAACGGACGAGACATAATAGAAAGTCGTATAAGTTTTCTATTCTACAGGAAGATTAACATATATGGTTCAAATTGTGGTATGGCAAAAAACTTCTACTTTGTGCATTGTAATTGTGGTGTAGAAAACTTCTACTTTTTGTATTATAATTGTGATGTGAAAAACTATTACTTTTTGCGTTGTAATTGTGACATGAAAAACTTCTACTTCTATTGTAATTATAGTGTGGAAAACTTCTACTTTTTATGGTGTGAAAAACTTATACTTTTTGTGTTGAAATAGTGGTGTGAAAAATATTATTGTCAATCATAAATTGGTGGGTTGTAATTGTGATGTGAAAAAATTCTAATTTTTGTGTTATAATTATGATGTGGAAAACTTCTACTTCTTCTATTGTAATTATGCTGTGGAAAACTTTTACTTTTTATGGTGTAAAGAACTTAAACTTTTTGCATTAAAATAGTGGTGTGAAAAATATTTGTGTCAATCATAAATTGGTGGGTTGTAATTGTGATGTGGAAAACTTCTATTTTTTGTGTTGTAATTGTGATGTAAAAAACTTCTACTTCTTCTATTATAACTATAATGTGGAAAACTTCTACACTTTGTGTTGTGAAAAACTTATACTTATTG
Source organism: Chamaelirium japonicum (assembly GCA_947650365.1). NCBI lineage: Eukaryota > Viridiplantae > Streptophyta > Magnoliopsida > Liliales > Melanthiaceae > Chamaelirium > Chamaelirium japonicum. The sequence goes on from OX393550.1 coordinate 70,493,613, forward strand.
CGTTAAAATAGTGCTCTGGAAAATATTAGTTTCAATCATAAATTGGTGGGTTGTAATTACTATGTGGAAAACTTCTAATTATTGTGTTGTAATTATAATGTGGAAAACTTCTACTTCTTCTATTGTAATTATGGTGTGAAAAACTTCTACTTTTTGTAGTGTAAAAACTTATACTTTTGTATTGAAATAGTGGTGTGAAAAATATCGATGTCAATCATAAATTGGTGGGTTGTAATTGTGGTGTGAAAAACTTATACTTTTTGCGTTGTAATTGTGATGTAGAAAACTTCTACTTCTTTTATTGTAATTATGATGTGGAAAACTTTTACTTTTTGTGGTATGAAAAACTTATACTTATTGCGTTGAAATAGTGGCCTGGAAAATATTGGTGTTAATCATAAATTGGTGGGTTGTAATTGTGATGTGGAAAACTTCTACTTTTTGCATTGTAATTGTGATGTGGAAAACTTTTACTTCTTGTATTGTAATTATGGTGTGGAAAAATATTATTTTTTATGGTGTAAAAAACTTATACTTATTGCGTTGAAATAGTGGTCTGGAGTATATCACATGCTCTTGTAACATATATGCTCTACTTCTGAAGTACAGAAATAAAACTCTGAATGTATATTCCTGGAGCATTTATGGAGCATATCACAACTCTAATGCATGTAATATATCATACTCCATGGATCACAAAAATAAGACTGGATGTCTACTCCTGGAGCATGTAATATGCTCCACTTATGTTCTATAACAGTGATATTATGTTGTGAGCAGTCTGTCTATTATACTCCTCGAGCATACCACATGCTCTTGTAACATATATGCTCCACTCTCGGAGTAATAGGACTCTGAATGTATACTCCTTGAGCATTTATAGAGCATATTATAGCTCCAATGCGTGTAATATATCATTCTCCTGGATCACAAAAATAAAACTGAATGTCTACTCCTGGAGCATATAATATGCTCCACTTATGCTCCACAATAGTGACATTATATTGTGAGCAGTCTGTCTACTGTACTCCTTGAGCATATCACATGCTCTTGTAACATATATGCTCTACTCCTGGAGTACAGAAATAGGACTCTGAATGTATACTCCTGGAGCATATCACAGCTCCAATGTATGTAACATATCATTCTCCTGGATCACAAAAATAAGTTTGAATGTTTACTCCTGGAGCATGTAATATGCTGCACTTATGCTCCACAATAGTGAGATTATGTTATGAGCAGTCTATTTATTGTACTCCTGGAGCATATCATATGCTCTTGTAATATATATGCTCTACTCATGGAGGACAGAAATAGGACTCTAAATATATACTCCTGGAGCATTTATGGAGTATATCATAGCTCCAATGCATGTAACATATTATTCTTTTGGATCACAAAAATAAGACTGAATGTCTACTCCTAATATGCTCCACTTATACTCCACAATAGTTATATTATGTCATAAGCAGTCTGTCTACTGTACTCCTGGAGCATATCACATGCTCTTGTAATATATATGCTCTACTCCTGGAGTACAGAAATAAGACTCTGAATGTATACTCCTAGAGCATTTATGAAGCATATCATAGCTCCAATGCATGTAACATATCATTCTCCTGGATCACATAAATAAGACTGAATGTCCACTCTTAGAGCATGTAATATGCTCCATTTATGCTCCACAACAGTAACATTATGTTGTGAGCAGTCTGTCTACTGTACTCCTGGAGCATATCACATGCTCTCGTAACATATATGCTATACTCCTGGAGTACAGAAATAGGACTCTGAATGTATACTCCTGGAGTATTTATGGAGCATATCACAGCTCCAATGCATGTAACATATCATTCTCCTGGATAACAAAAATAAGACTGAATGTCTACTCCTGGAGCATGTAATATGCTCCACAATAGTAATATTATGTTATGAGCAGTGTGTCTATTGTACTCTTGGAGCATATCGCATGCTCTTGTAACATATATGCTCTACTCCTGGAGTACAGAAATAAGACTCTGAATGTATACTCCTTGAGTCTTTATAGAGCATATCACAGCTTCATAATAGTGACATTATGTTATGAGCAGTTTATCTACTGTACTCTATGAGCATATCATATGCTCCATAACAGTAACATATATGCTCCTCAACTGTTGTGAGCATATTATTGGGGTGGAGTTATAGAGCATGTAATATGCTCCATTTATACTCCACAACATTGACATTATTGGGGTGGAATTATAGAGCATATTGCATGCATTGGAGCATATGATATGCTCCAATATGCTCCACACCTTCCTTTCAGTGCTCGAACATGCTCCAATATTACTGGGGTGGAGTGGCCGGGCAGTTTGGGTATGATCAACATCATCCTTTCAAACCCTTTGATAGACTTTCATCAGTATGTGATGTATTCTAGTCATGGAGAATACATAAGCCATCTGTTGCACCCATACCCGATCCGTGCATCGCACTCAATCCGAACAGACAGGCAAAGAAACATATATGATTGGCCCCCAACATATGCTCCAAGTTGTACATGATCACTGTCATCCTGTCGGCAGTCGGACGACCGTCTTCAGCGGCAACAAATCCCCAGCCACCAAATGTGCTCTGCCACCAAAGACTGTGTTGTAGTGCTGAAGGCGGCCGAGGAAGTGTTGCCACCGAAGACCTTCGGGCCAACATGAAGCAAACAGCCTTCGGCACAACACCCAACGGGTGCCTTCAGCACAACACACAGCGAAAACCATCGGCCCATCACAGCCAACACGCATGCAAATCCATACGACCAGCGTAATAAACCTCATGCCAATCAGCACACATGACACAACCTATAAGCTAGTTAAGCAGATTCAACTCAGGCCACCATGACGCACCCTTTCAATATTTCACAATTGTCAACGTATTGACATCCCAGGCATCAACACAATCATTCCTGACATATTGCAATTCAGTATTTCTAATTAATCAATCAAAATTTATCACAATTTATATTTTTTGCAAAAAAAAAAAGACATTCTACTAAAGGGTTGGAGGCTTACAGTTCATCCTTCATCCCAAACATTATACACAAAAAAACTCATATTAACATACAAAACCCACTAAAGCAGGTGTAGCAAATGAACCCCATTGCCTAAGTGAGCCAAATTCACCGCCACTACCAGCAGGCCGGTGTCAGGTTCAAGCTCCCCAGCAATTCCTGCACATTTCTTCAGCACTGATAACTCTCATACTTGTGCTGTAGGAGCCCAAAGATATGTGACAGCATCCTTACTAAACACAGCCCCAAGAGGACCACTATATGCAAACATGTCATCTAAGACACCAGGTAACTGCAGGCTAGTAGCATTCTTACATTTCCCATCAACTGCATATAAGCAAAGATAGAAACTGTAATAACATAAGTACAATTTAAGTTTTTTAATGATAGAAGTTATGTAACCAGTAAAGTATGTCAAGCCACTGAAGAGGTTTTAAGTGGAGAACTAGAGAGCTCTGGGCAAATGATGCATCATCCAGGTAATACAAATTATATGTTTCATTGACTAGCATAATGACACAGTCGAATAAAATCATCCACAGTAATGGTGTATTTGATACAAAAAAGATGGTTCATCCCATCCAATATCAATAGAAAACAGGGAGTTTCAAATTTTAATATCTCCCTCTCTCTCTCTCTCTCTCTCTCTCTCTCTCTCACACACACACACACACACACACACATACACACGCGTGCCTGCACGCACGCACATAAAAAGCTAAATTGACACCCAACACCAACTCAATGTGAAAAATAAGATTTTAGACATGGTGCTGGCTAGCCAACCCATTCAATATGCCATATTTGAATCTCCCATATGGCATTCAGTATATGGGAAATTTTATACACCACACAAATATGTAATTATCCCTCATTTTCCATCAACCTTGAATATACCCCATTTCCTTGGATCATACCCACTCTTATCCCTAAAATATCATTGCCACCTTGAATACACCCCAATTAAACCTCCCTCGCCTCTGGAATATACCATAATTTTCCTAGTATATTTTGATTAGTTAAATATATTCATAAAAATAATGTTTACCCGCATTGTTTAGCAGCTTTAACTTCATTTACGGAACAACACTTAGTAGGCATCAGGCTCAAAATGAAGGCATACAATCACATTATTGCTCTAAAGCAATTTAAACGAAGCTAAGGTTTCAAAAAATATTCTTAAAGAAATTCAAGATTTAACGGCAAAACTTATGTTAGGAGATGACGGCTAGGGTTTGGAGAGAATGGAATGCATCTCATTAAGGGACTGAAGCCCAATATATATGTACATGTATACACACACAACCCAACCCGACTGTACATATAACCCAACCCATCTCTATACATTAACACTCCCCCTCAAACTCACGGTGGATAATGGACCGAGAGTTTGCCGATAAAATGCCGGAAGCGAGCAATCGTAAGGGGCTTCGTCAGAAAATTAGCAGTCAGCTCCGATGATGGAATGAATGGCAAGGAGATGGTGTGGTCGAGAAACTCCTGGCGAACATAGTGACAATCAACCTCAATATGTTTTGTCCGCTCATGGAAGACCGGGTTGCTAGCAATCTGAATAGCACTCCGATTGTCACAGAAGAGAGGCGTCGGCCCGGATATCACAGCTCCCAGGTCGAGTAGAAGGCGACGAAGCCAGACAATCTCTGTGGTGGTGGAAGCCATAGCCCTGTATTCGGCTTCGGTGCTAGAGCGAGCAACAGACTCATGTTTCTTGCTTCGCCAAGAAATGAGAGAATCACCAAGGAACACATAGTATCTGGTAGTAGAACAGCGAGTGGCTACATCTCCTGCCCAATATGCATCGGAGTAGGCACGCAGCACCAACGGAGAGGTGGAGGGAAAAAGTAGTGGGTGGGTGATGGTGCCTCGGAGGTAGCGGATAATCCGAAGGAGTGCTCCATAGTGAACCGAACGAGGAGCCTGAACGAACTGACTGACAATGCCAACAGTATGGGCAATGTCTAGCCGGGTCATAGTGAGGTAAACGAGCATCCCAACCAGCCTCTGGTAGCATGAGACATCCTGGAGTGGCTCACCATCTATAGAAAGAAGCTTCAAATTGAGCTCCATGGGTGTGTCAGCAGTGTGAGAGTCAGTAAGAGCAGTATCAGCAAAGATGTCGGAGATGTACTTTTGTTGGGAGACCAATAGACCACGAGCTGACCGGGCAATCTCGAGGCCCAAAAAGTAGCAAAGAGGGCCCAGATCTTTCATCTCAAATTGACTCTGGATGTGGCACTGAAAGGACACTATGGTGGCACTATCATCCCCGGTGATGATCATATCATCAACATAAAGAAGAAGAACTACAATACCCTGACTGGAGGAGCGAGTGAACAGGGCATAGTCAGAGTGGCGCTCAACAAACTCGACGGCCAGGACTGCATTGCGAAATCGCTCAAACCAGGCACGAGGGGCCTGCTTGAGCCCATAGATGGCTCGATGCAAACGACAGACGTGACCTGAAGAAGCAGGGACGTCCGGTGGAGGAGCCATGTATACCTCCTTTAAGAGATCACCATGGAGAAATACGTTGGTCACATCCATCTGATGTAGAGGCCCACCTCAAGCAACTGCTACAGCTAAGAGGGTGTGAACGGTAGTCATCCGAGCCACTGGAGCAAACGTCTCCTCGTAGTCAATCCCATACTCCTGGGAGAAACCACGAGCAACAAGGCATGCCTTATGCCGCTCAATGGACCCATCAAGTCGAGTCTTGATCTTGAAGATCCATTTGCAGCTAACAGGAACCACACTAGTGGGACAAGGAACCAAATCCCACGTCTGAGTCCACTGAAAGGCCTCAAGTTTGACTGTTATACCTGTCGGCACTCTGGGTGTACAACTGCCTCACGGTACGACTGGGGCTCCCGGTGGGTGTGAAGAGCTGTAAGAAAGGCCTAGTAGAATGAAGAGTAGGAGGCAACAACAGAGTGTCCAGAAGTGTCAGGAGAAACAAGAGTAAACACAGAGTAACCAAACCTGTCAAGGGAGTAGTCATATCTGTCAGGAGGGTGATGTTCGCACGAAGGGTAGCACCGAACAGGATCAGAATCCATAGTCGGAAAGGTGGGAGCAGCTGCAGGCAAAGTAGTACCAGTAGAGACAGTCTCGGTGGGAGGAACTGTGGAGCGACGAACGTAGATACACGTGACAGGTGGTGGTGGTGGAGGTGACGGGGGAGATGGGGGAGAGGGAGGTGGTGGAGATGAGGGAGGTGTAGGTGGAAGTGGAGGTGATAGAGACAGGGGAGGCGAGGAAGATAGAGGAGGCTCAACCAGGAAGGTAGGCATGGAAGCAGGATACGGAGGTAGAAAGGGGATGGTGAGAGGGGGTGACGGTGTCGATGATGACGTAGGTGGTGAGGGAAGATCCCGGGACTCAGTAGAAAAGTACGGGACATACTCTATAAAGGAGACGTGACGAGAGACACGGATTCGGCGAACCAAGGGATCGTAGCACCGATATCCCTTGTGCTCCCGACTGAGTCCTAAGTGAACACACCTAACAGACCTAGCAGAGAGTTTGGTGCGCTCATGGAGAGGGAGGAGGACGAAACACATGCACCCAAAGGTACGAAGAAGAGAGTATTCAAGAGATATGGAGTAAAGCCACTCGTACAGGGAAACACTAGAGATGGAGGAGGACGGAGTGATGTTGATGAGGTGAACAGCGGTCAGAACAGCTTCAGCCCAGTAGGAATGTGGAACAGAAGCAGACAGAAGTAGAGCTCGTGCTGTCTCGAGGACATGGCGATGTTTATGCTCGGCGACTTTTTTATTCATGGGTGTGGGGACACGACTGTTGGTGAAGAGTGTCGTGAGTTTGAAGAATCTCACGCATCTCAGAGGAGAGATACTCCTGGACACAATCAGACCGAAAAGTCTTAATGCGCCGACCAAACTGGGTGTGAAGCATAGTAGTGAAGGTCCTGTAAATATGAGGAATCTCAGAACGGTGACTGTAACATCCGCCCCAAACACACAAGATATTGTCCGCTTTGCCCATGCCCATACGAGAACTTCCCAGGGGGTCACCCATCCTGGTACTACTCTCGCCCGAGCACGCTTAACTACGGAGTTCTTACGAAATCCGTAGCGGCGCACGGTTTTAAAACGCGTCTTCTATGTTTGAGAGGGGAAATTATATAAGTAGCTCAGGATCTCCTTCTCTCCAGGCGATGTGGGGCTAACTCATGGCCTTGTACACCTCACCTCACCTCACCTCACCTCATCCATCTTGGCATTCCCGCCTCAGGAGTCTTGGCTCTTGGCTATTGGCCTATTGGATCTTGGTCGTCACAATCCACCCCCCTCAGGGCTACACGTCCTCTTGTAGGGTTAGACCCCCCCATCCCGAGGAGAACCGGCTCTGATACCATTTTGTAACATCCGCCCCAAACACACAAGATATTGTCCGCTTTGCCCGTGCCCGCACGAGAGCTTCCCAGGGAGGTCACCCATCCTGGTACTACTCTCACTCGAGCACGCTTAACTACAGAGTTCTTACGAAATCCGTAGCGGCGCACGGTTTTAAAACGCGTCTTCTATGTTTGGGAGGGGAAATTATATAAGTAGCTCAGGATCTCCTTCTCTCCAAGCGATGTGGGGCTAACTCATGGCCTTGTACACCTCACCTTACCTCACCTCACCTCATCCATCTTGGCATTCCCGCCTCAGGAGTCTTGGCTCTTGGCTATTGGTCTATTGAATCTTGGTCGTCACAATCCACCCCCCTCAGGGCTACACGTCCTCGTGTAGGGTTAGACCCCTTAGGACGTGTAGCCCTAAGGGGGGTGGATTGTGACGACCAAGATCCAATAGGCCAATAGCCAAGAGCCAAGACTCCTGAGGCGTGAATGCCAAGATGGATGAGGTGATGTGAGGTGAGGTAAGGTGTACAAGGCCATGAGTTAGCCCCACATCGCCTGGAGAGAAGGAGATCCTGAGCTACTTATATAATTTCCTCTCCCAAACATAGAAGACGCGTTTTAAAACCGTGCGCCGCTACGGATTTCGTAAGAACTCCGTAGTTAAGCGTGCTCGGGCGAGAGTAGTACCAGGATGGGTGACCCCCTGGGAAGTTCTCGTGCGGGCACGGGCAAAGCGGACAAAATCTTGTGTGTTTGGGGCGGATGTTACAGTGACACATGAGATAGACCCAGGTGCAGTGGGAGTAATCATCTATGAAGCTCACATAATACAAAAAATCAGTAAAAGAGGCAACTGGAGCAGGACCCCACACGTCAGAGTGCACGAGATCAAAAGGGGCGCTGGAACGGGAAATACTAGTAGAAAAAGGAAGAGCAAGGTGCTTTGCTAATCGACACCCAATGTAGACAGAGAGAGGGGAGAAGGACACCTGACCCAAAGCGCCAGAGCGAAAAACGCTTTGGAGTCGATCACTGGATATATGACCTAACCTTCTGTGCCACAAATCGGCATAAGAGGTAATAGACAGAGCTGACAGAGTGGAAGTAGGAACTTGAAGGTGATCCAACTGATAGAGTCCCCCTGCTCTACGATCCAGCCCGACTCTCTGACCCGTCCGCGGATCCTGCACAGAACAAGAAGAAGTAAATGTAACGATCAGGCCCAAGTCACAAAGAGAACTAACAGATATTAAGTTAATGTTTAAGCATGGAGAAAGGTGAACACGAGGTAAGGTTAGGCGACCAATGGGATCGGAGGTAGGGGTGATGGATCCACACTGTGAAATGGGTACACGAGTCCCATCAGCAGTGTGGATCCCCAGGTTGGTGGGAGCAGGGCTACAGTCCTTGAGTACAGAAGGATCGGAGGTAAGATGGCAGGAGGCACCCGAGTCGAAGATCAATGGAGCTGTAGTACCCGGAGTGGCAGAAATATTGTGATCTGTCGAAAAGCTGGTGAAGGCGATGTATCGAAACAGTAACTCCTCAAAGCGCTGGAGGCGGTCGGAGTAAGACCGAGACTGAGCAGAAGTCCGGAGTGGCAGAGAGACTGTGATCTGTCAAAAAGCCGGTGGAGGCAAGGTATCAAAACAGTAACTCCTCAAAGCACTGGAGGCGATCAGAGTAAGAGCGAGACAGAGCAGGAGTGATGGCAGGCGGTGCTGGAGTAGGAAGATCAGCAACAGCAGCAGTCCACCATCATAGCGGAGGGGATCCTGACGATGTCCACAGTTGACTAACGTGGTGGAGGGGCGTGGCCCGAGAATACCATCAAAATGAGAAGACTGAGGGACTCGACCATCAGCTACTATGTGCATGCAGTATGGGAGCCGAAAGATGTTGTATGAAGCCATACCCCTGAAGTACAGGGGCGAGCTGGCACAAGGGAGGTCCCGGGCAGTCCGGTACAATGGAGACAGACCGGAGGAGGAGGGCCAGGGGAGGAGCGGTGGGGCGATGGGGGGCGACAGGGGGTGCAGGAGGGGGGCGGTGTGGGCTGCAGGAGGTGCAGAAGGGGGGCGACGGGGAATCAGGGGGTGCAGGAGGGGGCGACAGGTACTGCAAAAGGTGCAGGAGGGGGCGGCGTAGGCTTCCGGAATGCTAGAGGGGCTGCCGGAGGGGGAAATCGAGTATAGGAGGGTGCTAGAGGGGCTGCCGGAGGGGGAAATCAGGTGCAGGAGGGGCTGTCGGTGCGGGTGAGAAGGGAATCGGGTGCAGGAGGGCCTACCAGAGTGCTGGAGGGGCTGCCGGAGGAGGGAATCGGGTTTTAGAGGGGCTGCCGGAGGGGGCAATCGGGTGCTAGAGGGGCTGCCGAAGGGGGGAATCGGGTATAGGAGGGTGCTAGAGGGGCTGCCGAAGGGGGAAATTGGGTGCAGGAGGGGGCTGGAGGGGCTGTCGGAGTGCTGGAGGAGCTACCGGGTGCTGGAGGGGCTACCGGAGGGGGGAATCGGGTGTAGGAGGGTGCTAGAGGGGATGCCGGAGGAGTCGCCTTCACCGAGGAGAAACCTAGAGCTCTGATACCATGTTAGGAGATGACAGTTAGGGTTTGGAGAGAATGGAATACATCTCATTGAGGGACTGAAGCGCAATATATATGTACATATATACACACACAACCCAACCCGACTGTACATATAACCCGACCCATCTCTATACATTAACAGCTTAATACATAATATGATTTATGTTTGCTTTACTAGGAATGTGAGAAATAGCCCAATTAATGACAAAGCTCTTGACATAAAAATTGTGATTTATATTCACATCGTCTTAGTTCATCAACTAGCAGGTCTTTGCACCAGGTGCAAGATGTATGAATACGCTCAGAAAGCAGTTGCACACTAATCAACAAGATAGCTTCTCATCATTAAGCTCTTATATCTCCCAACTGCCCAAGACTAGAGCCACAAAGGAAATAACATAGAACTGTTCTTCATCGGTCAATTTTCCCTAAAGATCATGTTAACAAAATTAAGGCAAAACTTATTTGGCATCAATTCGTAATACATAACATTTTTTTTGTCTGATCGAGTAGATTCAAGAAATAGCTTAATTCGTGATAGGCACACTTGTGAGCACCAAACTTAGCTATTTCTTTTCATTACAGTTTAAAGGACAAGGGTAGCTTCCGAATCAATCTCGGCAAATCTAAGTGTTAATGTATATACCGAGTCGAGTTCTATGTACAGTAGGGTCGGGTTCTATGTGTATGCATGTACTTATATATTGGGCTTCAGTCCCTCAATGAGAACCATTCTATTCTATTCAAACCCTAGCCGTGATCTCCTAACATGGTATCAGAGCTCTAGGGTTTTTCGCGCGATGACGGCAGCCACCTCCGGTCTCCCCCTCCACCCGGCAGCCCACCTCCGGTCTCCCCCTCCACCCGGCAGCCCACCTCCGGCTTCCCCCTCCGCCCGATAGCCCCCCCGGCCCCCCTCCTCCGCCCGACAGGCCCCTCGGCCCCTCTCCTCTACCCGACAGACCCCACCGGCCCCTTCCATCCACCCGATAATCCCCACGACCCCTCTCCTTCGCCTGACCGGCCCCCCCGACCCCTCTCCTCCGCCCAACAGGCCCCCCCGGCTCCTCCCCTCCGCTCGATAACCCCCCCGACCCCTCTCCTCCGCCCGACAGGCCCTCCCGACCCCTTCCCTCTGTCCGATAACCCCCCTGACCCCTCCCCTCCGCTCGACAGACCCCCCTGGCCCCTCCCCTTCACCCGCAAGCCCTCTCTCGGCTCCCCTCTTCTTTGAGTTTCCTCCATGGCATCTCCTACAATGTCGTCCATCGTTGCGATCTCTCTACCGCTGAAGGCGGTCACCTTTCAGTTGTCCTCGGCCAGCGACTGGCCTGATTGGTCGCTCACCGTCGAGGCCATGCTCTTCAGTCGCGATCTTTGGGGTCACCTCACCAGTAATGATCCTCCTCCAGCTGCCTCCTTCGGCTCCTCCTCTGTCACCAGTAGCGCAGTAGACAGCGCCGCGTCTTCTGCTGCGACTGCTACTGTCATGGCAGCCACAAATGCTGCTCTCATGTGGCGTCACCACGATCAGGCCATCCGGACCTATCTTCTGGCCTCCGTTGCTCGTCTTTTCCTTGCTCCCATCGGCCGCCTTCCTACAGCATGCGCGATGTGAGAGTATCTCTGGGACCGATTCCTCCCGTACAGTAGTGCACGCCGGCATCAGCTTATTTGTGACTCGCAGTCTACCCGTCAGGGGGAGCGTACGATTCAGGACTTCTTTAGTCTGATGAGTGCCTACTGGCATGAGCTGGACTCCCTGATCCCAGAGCGGTATGCTTGCCCACTCTCTAAGGATTTTCAGTGCTACCTTGATAAGGGCCACTTGCACCAGTTCCTGGCAACGTTTCGGCCAGACTTTGTTCTCATCGCTGCTCAGCTCCTGCACCATGAGCTACTCCCTCAGCTAGAGGATTCCCTGCTCACATTAGTCGATGAGGAGACTCGTCTTCAGACTCAGGGTACTCGTCCTCCTCTACTTGCTCCTGGCTCAGACAATATCCTCGCAGCCGGGTTCTTCGATTAGTCTGTCTTCTGTCACTACTGCAAAGAGCCCGGACATATGAAGCGTGAATGTCTCACACGTCCTCCATGCAACCCCCGCTGGGGTTCGGATGAGAGGGCATCACGCTGGGCTCCTGCTTCCCGAGACGATCGATGCAGCGATCGAGGTGGACAGAGTCATGGACGTGGTCAGTCCTCCCTTCCACAACTTTGGTGGCGCTGCTGCTTATGTAGAGACTCCAGCGCCCACTACTGCTACTACTGCACCGTCTCCACCTAAGCCGGATCGTCTCCAGTGACTTGAGGAGCTCTTACTTCTCCACATCGCCTCCACCAGCTCTTCGCCTGCTACCGGCCTGGCTGCCTCCTCTGGTACTGTTGCCCCTTGGATTTTCGATTCGGGTGCTTCCTATCATCTCACATATGACTCCACCGTGCTCACCGCCTGTACTCCTGCTCCTGTACACATGGAGATTTGCACTGCGGATGGTACTCTTGTACCTATTCCGCAGTGTGGATCCATCACTCCTACCTCGAACTACATTGGTCGCCTGACCCTATCCCATGTTTATTATGCTCCTCTTCTTAATATTAATTTGATCTCTATTAGTTCCCTCTGTGATTTTGGACTCACTATCACCTTTACCTCCTTTGCTTGTGTTGTGCAGGATTCATGAACGAGACGGGGGATTGGGCTGGGCCGTAGGACGGGGGGACTTTACTAGCTAGATCATCTTCATGTTTCTCATGCTTCTGTTGAGTCAGTCATGTCAGTCACCTCTGATGTCGACTTGTGGCACAGAAGGTTAGGTCATTTGTCCATTGATTGACTCAAAAACATTTTCCATTCGGGAGCTTTGGGTTGTGTGTCCTTCTCTTCTCTCTCTATCTGTATGGGCTGTAGATTGGCAAAGCATCTGGCTCTATATTTTTCGGCTAGTGCTTCCAAATCTATGGCTCCTTTTGATTTAGTGCATTCGGACATTTGGGGCCCTGCTCCCGTTGCTTCCTTTACTGGTTTTTTATATTATGTCAGTTTTATAGACGATTACTCTCGTTGCACCTGGGTTTATCTCATCCGTCGCCGCTCTGAGATTCCTCATATTTACCAGACCTTCACTACTATGCTTCACACCTAGTTTGGTCAGCACATTAAGACGTTTCGGTCTGACTATGTCCAGAAATATCTCTCCTCCGAGATGCGTGAGATTCTTCACACTTATGGTACTCTTCACCAACAGTCATGCCCACACACCCATGAACAGAACGGAGTCGTTGAGGTCAAACATCACCATGTCCTTGAGACAGTGCGAGCTCTCCTTCTGTCTGCTTTTGTTCTATATTCCTACTGGGCCGAGGCTGTTCTGACCACCGTCCACCTTATCAACATCACTCCGTCCTCCACCCTTTCTGGCACTAACCCGTACGAGCGGCTTTACTCCACATCTCCTGACTACTTCTTACTTCGCACCTTTGGGTGTACATGTTTTATTCTCCTCCCTCCCCATGAGTATACCAAACTCTTTGCTAGGTCTGTTCGGTGTGTTCATCTGGGGCTCAGTCGGAAGCATAAGGGCTATCGGTGCTACGATCCCATGGCTCACTGGATCCGTGTCTCTCACTATGTTTCTTTTGTCGAAGACGTCCCGTACTTTTCTACCGAGTCCCGGGATCTTCCCTTATCTCCTACGTCACCCTCCATGCCTTTACTACCTTTCACCATCCCTGTTTTATCTCCGTATCCTGCTCCTATACCATTGGTTGTGTCCTCTCCAGTTGGGTCTCCCCCACCCTCAGTATCTCCACCTCTACCTCCACCTCCATCCTCAGCACCTCCACCTCCACCCTTCCCTCCCACGTCTCCCTCGCCACCTCCACCACCACCTGTTACTCATGTCTATGTTCGTCGGTCTGCAGCTCCAGAGTTGGTTCACACTGGTACTCTCTCGCCTGATGTTGCTGCTCCCTCCTCACCGGTCGTGGATCTTGTTCCTGTTAGGTGCTACCCGGCGCGCAAACATCCTGACAGATATGACTACTCTCCGGACAGTTTTGGCTACTCTGCTTTTACCTCTGACTCTCCTGACTCCTCTGGCTACTCTGCCATTGCCTCCTACTCTCCTTTATATCAGGCTTTTCTTACTGCACTTCACCCCACCGGGAGCCCCAGTCGTACCGTGAGGCAGCTTTACACCCAGAGTGGTGGCAGGCCATGTCAGTAGAGCTTGAGGCTTTTCAGCAGACCCATACATGGGATTTGGTGCCTTGTCCCTCAGGCGTGGTGCCTGTTAGCTGCAAGTGGATATTCAAGGTCAAGACTCGACCTGACGGATCTATTGAGAGACACAAGGCCCGCCTCGTTGCTCGTGGCTTCTCCCAAGAGTATGGGATTGATTACGAGGAGACATTTGCTCCAGTTGCTCGGATGACTACTGTGCAAACCCTCTTAGCTGTGGCAGCTGCTCGAGGGTGGCCTCTTTATCAGATGGATGTCACCAATGCATTCCTTCATGGTGACCTCTCCGAGGAAGTATACATGGCTCCTCCTCCGGGCATTTCGGTTCCTCTAGGGCACGTTTGTCATTTACGCCATGCTATCTACGGGCTCAAACAAGCACCTCGGGTATGGTTTGAGCGATTCCACAGTGCAATTCTGGCAGTTGGGTTTGTTGAGAGATACTCTGACTACGCTCTGTTCACCCGCTCCTCCAGTCAGGGTATTGCTGTGCTACTTTTGTATATGGATGATATGATCATCACCGGGGATGACAGTGCTACCATAGCTTTCCTTCAGCGTAACCTCCAGAGCCAGTTTGAGATGAAGGATCTAGGCCCTCTCCAGTACTTTCTTGGCCTTAAGATTGCCCGGTCAGCTCGAGGATTGTTGATCTCTCAGTAGAAGTACATCTCCGATATTTTTGCCAAGGCTGCTCTTACTGATTCTCGTACTGCTAACACGCCTATGGAGCTCAACTTGAAGCTCCTCTTTACAGATGGTGAGCCTCTCCAGAATATCTCTTATTATCAGCGGTTGGTTGGGATGCTCGTCTATCTCACCATGACTAGACCTGACATTGCCCATGCCGTTGGTATTGTCAGCCAGTTCGTTCAGTCTCCTTGCTCGGTTCATTATGCAGCAGTCCTTCGGATTATTCGGTATCTCCGTGGCACTGTCACTCGATCGCTGTTGTTTTCCTCCATATCTCCACTGGTTCTCCGTGCTTACTCCGATGCAGATTGGGCTGGGGATGTTGCTACTCGTTGATCTACCACCGGCTACTGCGTGTTCCTTGGTGATTCCATCATTTCTTGGCATAGCAAGAAACAGGAGTCTGTTGCACGCTCCAGCACCGAAGCCGAATATCGAGCTATGGCTTCCACCACTGCAGAGATTGTCTGGCTTTGACGTCTACTACTCGACTTGGGAGTTAGGATTTCTGGGGCTAACCTCTATTCTGTGACAACCGGAATGCCATTCAAATTGCTAGCAATCCGGTTTTTCATGAGCGGACCAAACATATCGAGGTTGACTGTCATTATGTTCGGCAGGAGTTTATTGCAAACATCATCTCCTTGCCGTTCATTTCCTTGACAGAGCAGACTGGTGATTTTCTCACAAAGCCCCTGACGATTGCTAGATTTCGTCATTTTATAAGCAAACTCTCGGTACATGATCCACCGTGAGTTTGAGGGGGAGTGTTAATGTATATACCGGGTCAGGTTCTATGTACAGTTGGGTCGGGTTCTATGTGTATACATGTACTTATATATTGCGCTTCAGTCCCTTAATGAGAACCATTCTATTCTCTCTAAACCTTAACCGTCATCTCCTAACACTAACAAGCAAAGAAAGAAGATGAGAGGAGACAAAGAAGCCATCCAAATTCTTTTGTGCAATATAGGCATAAAAAATAGAAGGCGGCTACTATATATGAATAAAAAGCTTCTCGACAAATATAACAACCAAAGAAAGAAAGTGACAAGCGACAAAGAAGTCATCCAAATTCTTTTGTGTAATGTAGGCATCTAAAATAGAGGAGACCACTATAGATAATGAAAAGTTTCTCAATCTTACCAAGAAAAGAGACAATTGCTAACTGGAGGATGGTTACAATTCATAATATGTGGGAACTTTTGAGTTACCTGAAAAAAAAAATCATGGAGGATGGTTACAATTCAAAAGTTCATGAAAATCAGGTCTCAACAGGAACTAGGCCATATTAATTCTGAATGGTGAGTGCTGAATACTGAAATACAAAAGACTGATAATTCTCATTATGTCAGTGTTCCATGATATTAGGAGCTCAAACTTGCTGGAAGCCCTCATTGTTCTTGTTCAAGCTCAATTTTCATATCCTGACCAGTCAATAATACGAGAAAAGTATGGTTCAGAAACAGTTGAGCATGCAACTTCTTCAAATAGAAAATAGGAAGTTGATAATGCAAGGCATTATCGGCCAAACCAAATTCTCTAGAGTCCCAAAAGAACAAGCACACACTAAACTATGTAATCATAAATAAATTATTTGAAATAAAAAAATGGAAACAAAAAAAGTGACAACAAGATAGCTTTCTCAAAAAGATATCATGAGATAGAGAAATAGTCCTAGAAGGCATTGTGTTGGATTCTTCAAAATGCCCTTACGTATGAAAGGCTATCCTGCAAATGCAACCTTTATAAATGAATATTCCATTATAGATAAATAAGATATAAGCTCATCATTTGTAAGTTTCCTTTCTTCCATTCATCTCCGTCTTCATTCTCTTTAATTTAATCTTCTTTTTTTTCTTTTTTAACCAGTACATTAGTGTAAATTTGACTTTGTGGATCAATAAAGTTGTAAGTCTATAGTTATTCTCTTCTTTTACTATTTGTATGCCAGAGGATAGCTATCCGATTTTGCCCATGGATTCGAGGTAAGTCATTCATGGATTCAAACACAACCTATCTCAACCCTTGTAGCTTACATTTGCAGACCTGTGTTGTAACTTACATTCACGGATTCAAACACAACCTATCTCAACCCTTGTAGACATATTTTTGCAGTTGCATAACCCATGTATTGTCAGTGAAACTTATCGGGAATATATAATAGATCTTATTGGAATAAAACTCACACAGAAGCCCCACGGTCCTATCATACCAAAACTAATAACCTGGTCATCTATAAAGTCTGATACAGCATGATCAGCATCATCAGATCATCGCCGCATCTTCGGTTCATCGTCGAAGACATTTATTTACTATTGTTTTATTTTATGCTTGGAGGACATTACCCATATGGGATTTGTTCGTCGTTTATTTCAGTTTTTTGGTCATTTTTCTATGTTTTTGGCCTGATTTCAGCACTTAGTACTATTTGTGTTTTTGCCCAATTCATGAGGGATGTCCATGATCTCATCCGAGGGCTTTTCGGATTGAATCCGGGTCTTCTCGGGCGAGTTTCTACATGATATTAATAAAATTCTGGGTGTGTGTTTGCGGGGTACTGACGGACGAGATTAGATCTCGAAATCGACGGTTAGATAGCAAAATAGCTCCATTTAGATGACGTGGCAAGTTATGGGCTTCAGTAGGGATTAAATGGGCTTATCTTAAGCCCAATGGGGCTTCTATTGAGTGTCGCTCCCCTTTCTTTCCCTTTTCCCGTGAACAAGCCACCCGGCCTTCCTCTTGTCCGCGCGGAAGAAGCCACCCGGCCTTCCTCTTCCGTCCCCTCTCTTCTCTCTCTCTTCTTCCCTTGTTTCTCTCTTTCCCTTGCCTTTCTTAGCCATTGCATCCACACCATCCACCTTTGATTCCTTTTAATCTTGGCCATCCAAAAGGAAACCCTAGCCTACAAAAAGATGAAGAAAGAAAAAAGAATTCAGTTTTGATCATTGCTGAAAATTGGTGCCTCTTCGTGAGTGCTTCCGGGCGAGACGCGTGTCCCCGATCCTCGCCGCATCCGCGACTTCGCCTCGCGAAGGCTTTGGTGTTGATTTTCCGAAGGTTCCGGCTTCTTCCGACGACCGGCCTTGCTCCGTGTGCAGGATCATCGGCGCATCCTCGCAATCGACCCACGGCGGAAAGGCCCAGGCAGTATCTTTCCTTTTCTTTATTTTCCCCTCGCATCTGCATCCTTTTTCATTTGTTTCCATTGCCTCCGCTCCGCATCGCAGCCGTCATCGTCCTTTTCCATTGCTAGTTGAAGCCCTAACTTATGCCTATTTACTAGATTTGCTATCTATAGTCTGTCGGTAACCCTAGCAAACATATTTACCTATTTTTAGTGAAAATTCTGATGCAAGCCTCTCTTTAAATTTCAATATCTATTGCTGCGATTTAACCTTTTATTTGCTGAAATTAGTTGATGATAATATTTCATATTTATTTGTTTAAGTCTTAAATCTGCTATATGTTGATTGCATGGACTTTTTAGAACTGCGTGAGATAATCTAAGTTTCTGTCCTTTTGAGTTATATGTCGCTATATTGATCACTAAACCTTAGTTATTGACCAAAGAGAACCCTAAACGGGTTTAGGATTGTAGTGTGCCTTATTGGCGCCTGCATCAAGTTGGTATCAGAGCTCGAAAGAACCTGTTCAGGTTTCTTTTGAGTGCTGAATTTCAGCAAACACTCGTCTTCATCTTTGCTAATTTTGCATAGGTCATAATCTTGCGTGCTTGAAATTGCATCTAGCGTTAGGATTGCATTGTGTGAAACATCTGCATATCTCATAACCCATGGCTGATCGTACCCATCTGCACCGGGATACCCGGAATCGAGGATGTTTTCCTCGGGGATCTCAACCCCGTGGTGCTTGGCAAGAAGCGACTCAAAATACTTTGGATCGACATGCAACCTTGTTGCAAGAGATCACGGATAGGCTAGGATTGTTGTTACAAGATAGAGGCGTCAACCCTCATACCCGACCGGTCGAAGAGGACCCGGGAGGGGCAGAAGCCAATCCACATGCCGAGGGTCATAGGGTCGAAGAGCAAGATCGAAACCAGGGATTAAATCGAAATCCGATTCCAAACCCACCGCAGAACCAGAACCAAGCCTTACCTCAGAATCACAACCGATACCAACCGCAAGATCAGAATCGAGCTGACTACCTTGAGTCACCCCCTGAGTCTGAAGCTGAGTTGGATGAGTCTGACGTGGACTTTGAACGAGAGTACGTTCAGTTCGATCGTCCCAGAAACCCTAGAGAGCAGCATGCGCATGATCAGTACGGCATGGAAGAGCGCCTTGTGCGAGCCCTTGAGAGATCCCAAGGTTATGGAGTCCGAGTCGACATCGATGACTTTAGGGGAAGCCATGATGCTGACGCATTCCTTGACTGGATAGAAAGCGTCAAGCACTTCTTTGAATGGAAAGATCTCCCTGACGATCGAAAAGTCAAACTCGTGGCGACTAAACTGAAAGGAGCCGCTTTAGTTTAGTGGCGAGAGTTGCAAACAAGTCGCCTTAGGAAAGGAAAGCAAAAGGTCGCAACGTGGGCCAAAATGCGTGATAAGATGCGACTGAAGTACCTTCCGCCTGACTACCGTACCTCTCTGTACCAGAGGTTGCTTAGCCTGAAACAAGGCAGTCGAAGTGTACAGGAGTACACTGAAGAATTTGACATCCTGACCATTCGCAACGCCATCCCAGAAGACGACGAACAGAAAGTTGCACGCTATGTCTCGGGGTTGCGTTATCAAATTCAGGACGCGCTAGCAATGCAGACCATCCTCATTGTGATGGAAGTATCTAGGCAAGCTCTCAAGGCTGAGAAAATTCAACAACGAGCCTTTAGGAGAGAGGTTGCCCCCCGAGTACCCCCAGGTGCCCCTTCAGCTGGAAGAGGAGCACCTCCTACTAGAGTTACCCCACCTGTTCCCACTCCGACTACAACTCCATCAAGAACCAATCAACCCCCTAGTCGGGTTGAACAATCCAGTCGTGAGTGAGGTGCGACAGGAAGTCGACCACCAGGAGCGACTTATAAATGCTTCGAGTATGGAGAAGTAGGATACCTCATCGCCCAATGCCCAAAAAGGAGACCTTAGACCCATCTGACAGAAAGTGAAGAGCCAATTGAGGAAACCCTGAACAACATGGCTGAAGAAGGGCATGATGATGATCCTAGAGATGCCGAATATCAGGAGGATAACGAAACACACGATGTCGTCGCTGAAGCTGATGAGGCAACGCATGCACTAGTCATGCACCGTGTCTTGTCGACCCTGAAAGCTCCTAAACCAGATCGATGGCTTAGAAGAAACATCTTTCACATCACCTGTACGTCAAAGGGGAGGCATTGCGTCCTCATCATAGACAGTGGTAGTACCGAGAACTTGATCGCCCAGATCATGGTTGACAAGTTAGGGCTCAAAACAGAGAAGCTGGTCAAGCCATATAACTTGTCTTGGTTTAAGAAAGGATCAGATGTCGCTATCAAAGAGTGATGCCTAGTCGAATACACCATTGGCAAGATGTATAAGGAAGCTGTGTGGTGTGACATGGCGCCCTTGGGCATTTGTCACATTCTGTTGGGCCGCCCGTGGTAGTACGACAGAAAGACAACACATGATGGGGAGAAGAACACATACTCTTTCTGCAAAGACGACTATAACATCACTTTAGTGCCTCAGACGGAGCCCCTGAAATCCATTTCTAGTGAGCCGACACCCCCACCCGTCACCCCGAAATTACCAAAAGAGAAGCCGAAGGCCCTACCAACATTGCTGACACAAGCTTGCTTCGAGGACGAGCTTCAAGAATCTCGCTCCATCTTTTTTCTCGTAGCAAAAGAAACCACAGAGGGCCCTAGCATTCCTCATGAGGTTCGAGTCCTGCTTGAAGACTTCAATGATCTCATCCTAGAGGAACTACCTGAAGGACTCCCACCTCTTCGGGATATTCAACATTGCGTTGACCTAGTCCCAAGAGAGACGCTACCTCACCTTCCTCACTACCGAATGAGCCCATCTGAGTATGAGGAGATACGTTTACAAGTTACCGAGTTACTGCAAAAGGGACTAATCCAAGAGAGCATGAGTCCATGCGCAGTACCGGCACTCCTAACTCCCAAGAAGGATAGGACGTGGAGAATATGCATAGATTGCCGTGCCATCAATCGAATAACTGTCAAGTATAGATTTCCGATTCCCCGATTAGATGATATGCTTGACATGCTACATGGCGCGAAAATCTTCTCAAAAATCGATCTTCGTAGCGGTCATCATCAAATCCGCGTATGACCCGGTGACGAATGGAAGACTGTATTTAAAACCCAGGAAGGTCTGTATGAATGGCTAGTAATGTCATTTGGTCTGTCGAATGCACCAAGTACCTTTATGAGGTTTATGAATCAGGTGCTCAGACCATTCATAGGGAAGTTTGTTGTCGTATACTTTGATGACATTCTTATCTATAGTACGACAGCCGCACAACATGTCGAGCACTTGCGAGAGGTTCTAAAAACGCTAAGGAGAGATAAGCTGTACATCCATCTGAAGAAGTGCACCTTTCAGAAATCTGTTATATGTTGATTGCATGGACTTTTTAGAACTGCATGAGATAATCTAAGTTGTTGTCCTTTTGAGTTATATGTCGCTATATTGATCACTAAACCTTAGTTATTGACCAAAGAGAACCCTAAACGGGTTTAGGATTGTAGTGTGCCTTATCGGCGCCTGCATCAAAGTCTAAAAGTGATCAAAACTACTTGATCATCTATGTAACATTGCAACCCTGTTACCATCTATCATTATGATCATTCAAAAAAAGGACGGGAAAAAAGATGGATGCAAAACATCCATGACATAGAAAATGGATGCAATGCTATGCGAGTCATATATGCATCCACGGAAAAAAAATCAGAAAAATCGGCATTTCGGACAATGGACCCATCTCACTGTGATGATCGTATGGTTTTTTACATGTAATACTCCGAGCCCGAAGTGGGTCCATAGCCCAAAAAAAAATCAGCAAAATCAGCCTTTCGGGCTATTTCACTATTCCGGATGCCCAGTAGGATTGCGCTAAGTTGTGTTTTTTATATATAAGGCATTCCATTTGTGGTGTACGCCCAACTAGCTGGGGCGCAAAAGACACCACTAGGTGCCCAGGGAGTACGCCCAGCAGTGAGGTGTAAGTCCAGATGGAGACTTGCCCCAGATTGCTCACTCCAGGGCGTTTTGGGTGTGCCTCGCCTAGGGCTCGCCTAGGCGAGGCACAACGCCGCTAGGTGCCCCGAGCGTACGCCAATGGGAGGGGATTTTAGGATGAAGAATTTTTACATATACCAGGACCGAAATGATACCAGAGATCAGAATCAAGATTCAAGCTTCATCACAAGATCGAAACAGATATGACACTCTTCTTTTTAATAACACTTTTTATATATGGATTACAATAGTTGGTTTTCCTAATGTAGGTAGGCTCAGTAGTTCCACGAAATTATTGGAATTGGATGAAGAACAAGTGATAATGTGTTTATGGAGGAAGCCAAACTACTTATTGATGTAAAGTTGAAGTAAACCTGAAAAAAGATAGGTGACTGTTGGTGATAAGTTTCATCTTATCTAAATTGATGTCGAATAAGAATCTACGTTGGTGTGGAATAATGAAAAAGGAATAGTTATTTAGAGAATCACTCTGGAATCAGAAGCTGAATTCAGAGTGTGGGATTTTCAGTTGGGAGAGATTATACAAGGGAATTCAGAAGAAGAAATGGAATGGCGTGTGTTTTCTATTTTCTCAAGAAACCTGAGATGAATTTAAGAAAGGAGGGGTAGACAAGATTATGGGTTTGTATGAAGCAAACCTTTAGTAATAAAATTATTGAGCAAACCTGGGATGAATTTATGAAGGTTCCAAGAATGTGGAACACGATGGTAACTCAGTTGCAGGAACTTCAATGGAAAAAGAAGGGAGCAAATCAAGTTTTGGTTATGAGCGAATCAAGTTTTGGTAACGAGACATAGCTCTATACAGAAGGGGAAATGTAAGAAGAGGAGTTCAAACTGCAATGTCTTGGGAGTGATCTATGCATCCACGGGAAAAAAAATCAGAAAAATCAGCATTTCAAGTTTTGGCTACGGGACATAGATCTATGACATAGAAGATGGATGCAAAGTTAACATACCTATGTAAGTCTAAGTATATACACTCTAACAAACAATATGTATTAGGAGATGACGGCTAGGGTCCTTGCCACGTGTGCTCCGTGTGAGGGGGAGTGTTGACGATAGCCCCACATCGGTGAAGGAGGCACCCAGCACCCGCTTAATATACCCCCTGTGGACCTCCCCTTACAACCCGGTGCAGGAGCTGGCTCACGGTGTAGGAGCTGAGCAGCGATGAGAGCAAAGTCCGGCCGAAGCGCTGCCAGGAACTAGTGCAGGTGGCCCTCATCGAGGTAACGCTGGAAATCCCAAGAGCGGGGACAAGCACACGGCTCCGGGATCAGGGAGTCCAGCTCATGCCAGTATGCACTCATTTGACTGAAGAAGTCCTGAATCGTGCGCTCCCCCTGACGTGCAAACTGCGAGTCACAGAT
The DNA here is from genome assembly GCA_947650365.1 of Chamaelirium japonicum. Lineage (NCBI taxonomy): Eukaryota > Viridiplantae > Streptophyta > Magnoliopsida > Liliales > Melanthiaceae > Chamaelirium > Chamaelirium japonicum. The sequence goes on from OX393550.1 coordinate 70,517,176, forward strand.
AAGTTGATGTCAGCGTGCGTCGCCGCACGGGAAAAACCGGTCCCAGAGATACTCCCACATCGCACGCGCTGCAGGAAGGCGGCCGATGGGAGCAAGGAGCAAACGAGTAACAGAATCCAGGAGATAGGCCCGGATGGCCTGATCGTGGTGTCGCCACGTGAAAGCGGCAGCCGTGGCTGCGGTGAGAGTAGTCGGGACAGTAACAGTCGCAGCAGAGGATGCGGCACTGCTGGTGACAGAGGAGGAGCCAGAGAGGACAGCTGGAGGAGGATCATCGCCGGTGATGTGACCCCACAGATCACGACTGGAGAGCGCGGCCTCAACGGTAAGGGACCAATCAGGTCAGTCGCTGGCCGATGACAACTGAAAGGCGACCGCCTTCAGCGGTGGAGAGATCGCAACGACGGACGGTACGGCAGTAGAAGCCATGGAGGAGGCTCAACAGAGGGGGGGAACCGGGAAGGAAGGGGTGGGAGGGCTGGTCGGGTGAAGGAAGGGGGGTCGGGGGGTAGAGGAAGGGGGGTCGGGGGTGGAGGAGGGGGGGCCGGGGGCAGTCGGGTGGCAGAAGGGGGTCGGGGGGTGGAGGAGGGGGGGGGCCGGGGGCTGTCGGTTGGATGAAGGGGGGCCGGGGGGTGGAGGAAGGGAGTCGGGGGCTGTCGGGCGGCGGAAGGGGGGGCCGGGCGGCTGTCGGGTGGCGGAAGGGGGGGCGGGGGCAGTCGGGTGGCAGAAGGGGGTCGGGGGGGGTAGCGGAAGGGGGGGCGGTGGAGGAGGGAGATCGGGCGGCGGAAGTGGGGGGCCGGTGGAGGAGGGAGGTCGGGCGGCGGCTGTAGGGGGGCTGTCAGGCGGCGGAAAGGGGGGCCGGTGGAGGAGGGAGGCCGGACGGGGTGGGCCGGTGGAGGAGGGAGGCCGGACGGGGAGGTGCTGCCGGAGGGGGAGGACCGTCGTCGTCGTCGCCACGCGGGAGAACCCTAGAGCTCTGATACCATGTTAGGAGATGACGGCTAGGGTTTGGAGAGGAATAGAATGCTCTCTATTGAGGGACTCAAGCCCAATATATGTACATGTATGACCATACTACCCGACCCGACTGTACATGTAAACCCGACCCATCTATATACATTAACAATATGAAAACATTTCAAAAAAAAAAAACAAGCAATATGAAAGAATTAATTGATCTATAGTAATACTCAAAATAAATATGATAGAGTGAAGAAAATCATTGGATTTATATAAAATAGAATGGATAGAAAATGTAATGTTAAAACATTGTTGAACTAGTGAAGTTTTAGAACATCAAGAATGAAAAAAGTGTACAGGAACCATGAGGTACCTTATAGCTTCTTAAGAGGAAAATTAAAGCAAGCAAATTAGTAACAAACTAAGAAGAAATTCTGCAACCAGCTAACATCCAAGCTTCAGTTACCTGCTTTGTTCTGTCACCATGAATCGTAGTTGCAGGTAAACCCATTCATACACAGCCAGTGTTCCAACGAGTCGGCTCCTTTTTTTGTCTCTACAAAGACCAGAGTCAGAGCTTGCTGCAGAACCAAAGCAAGAGCACCAGTCAATAAAATGTTAATAATAAGTATGTTGTTCACATTTGCACTGATAAAGCAGATGAGTTTCAAATTTGGAAGTAAATTCAATGAGCTTACTATATATAGAAAGGTTTAAGTAAAAAGATACAGCACACAGGCTAAAAGCTAGGTATTACCTTTTTCTGTGCTCCATTTTCTCTTTGTGCATGAAGAAGGTCCATAAGGTGGCTTCTTCTATCTGATTCAAGAACAAATTCTACTCTCTGAACGATAAAATCAGTGCTAGAACCAACTCTTCCAACAGCAAGAAAGATATAATTTGAGAGAAAATCAGAAGCCAATCACTGCATACACAGTTGACAACATGTCAAGCTAGGAAAGAGATTCTATCATTTATAACTTGGGAACATGTAGATGCAGAAAACAAATAGCATTGGTCAGAATTAAAAAAAGGTAACTAGACTTCATGTTACATAGCAGTCGCTCATATAAGAGAAAGCATATGATATGCTCCATATAAAGCAATGCAATTACCTAATAAATAAGACAGAATCTCCAGCAAAGAGCCTCTTTCCGCTCATAAATAGGCTTCATCCAGTAGTGAGTAAGTGTCTTTTTGGTTTACCTAAGGCCACAGAGAGAAGAGATAAATTAAAACCTATAAAGCATTCAAAGAACAAAGAAAAATATACAGTTGAGTATGATCAACTGTTGTGGAACATATATGTCACTGTTGTGGAGCATGTGATATGCTACAGGAGTACAGAAGACAGACTGCTCACAACATAATATCACTGTTGTAGAGCATATTATATGCTCCAAGAGCATATGATATGCTCTATAAATGTTCCACGCTAGTAATATCTTAGCTGGCTATTACTGGGGTGGAGTTATGGAGCATGTAATATGCTCCATAACAGTGATATTGGGGTGGAGTTATGGAGCATATTACATGCATTGGAGCATTTCATATACTCCAATATGCTCCATACCAGTAATAGCCAGCTGAGATATATAGAGCATATCATATGCTCCATGTATGTTCCAATATGCTCCACAACAGTGACATTGGGGTGGAGTTATTAGAGCATATATATAATATGCTCCAATGCATGTAAATGTTCCAGAACTCAACCCCAATAATATCACTGTTGTGGAGCATAAATGAATCATATTACATGCTCCATAACTCCACCCCAGTAATAGACAGCTGAGATATTACTGGTGTGGAGGATATATGGAGCATATCACATGCTCCACAATAGTGACATAACATATGCTCCAAATATGCTCCACACTATTAATATCTCAACTGGCTACTCATGAAGAATATATGGAGCGTATCATATTCTTCAGAGCATGTGTTATGCTCCACCCTATTAATCACATACTCTATATATATTGTCCACCTAGTTACATGATATATTTTCAATTACAATTAATATAACAAATTACATTACATGTAGCATCACATCCAACACTTGTATGTCCAATTACAATCAACATAACCAATATCAATTGGACTTAAACATGTCCAATTATATCCAACACAACCAATTACTATGTAACCCATAACATCCAACACAATCAATTACATTTAATATCATTTGAACTCAAACATGTCCAGTTATAACCAACACAACCAATTATACTGTAACCTATAACATTCAACAAGAAGCATACTTACACCACAAAAAATTTACATCCAAGATTATGATCATACATAGTTTGTTCCAAATTACATTAAAACAAATAATAATCATAATTTGTTCATCAAGATTTGGAAAGCAATTCTTCTTCGGATAGCAGTCATATCGGTTTGTGTGAAATCAATCTTTCGTCTTGCTATCAAATAGTGTGCATATGCCAGCATGAATACTCCATAATCAATCTTAAAATATTACGGCATATAAGGTAATCAAATGATAATATTTTAGTTTATTGAATTAAAATTAATATAGTTTGCATAAGTTAATCTTACCCATTCTCTTATAGCCTTATTTTCTCGCTACAATTCCGCACCTCCCATTTCTTTCCAATCAAAACCTTTTCATCACCTAGGTTATACAACATAATAGGAAAGATATAAAGAAAACTATTTACATCAGCTCGATAAGTATTCTCGGGATTTTTGTCCAAGGAGTTCACCAACATGATCAATCTTTTCTTTATGTATACCACTCCCAAATACCAATGAGTTCTTTTATAGTTGATTGGCATCATGATATGAGAATAATCCCACAACCTCAACAAATTTCTATCTTTATCAAGTATCTTATATTTCAAGTTGACATATATTTTGATGAAACTATATCAACCATTGGAAATTCTATAAATTCTGGCTAACTCCTTATTTGGTGGGTTCTTCTTCCCTAAAAATTTAATCTCAAATTTTTTAAAATCTCTTGCAAATGACTGAATAAACTCCTATTTATAATAAACAAATATGATTTAAAAGACTTATATCAAATATATTATTATAGAATATTATATAAAATGGTCATACCCAAAAGAACGACTCCATGCAACCTATTAGAAGTGGCATTAGATTCTTTCGACTTCTCCACGACATATGTCTATCCTCCAAGATAGTCATGTATGAATCCACATGCTGTAACAGAAGACAATAATTAGAAAACTTAAAAATAATAAAACATATATTATTTACTATTAAAAAACTTACATCGCTTGTCACCCAACTAAGTGAGAAGTATAGTTCAGAAATTATATCGGCTGTGATCTTGACACCATCTATATATGGAGCCTTCCTTAAAATGGCATAAAACAAATTATATTAAATAAGTTATAATATATGAATGATTACAAACATCTAATCGGAAGATACTTATAAGTTATTTTTATTTCCATCCATGAAATTAGGCAAAATATTTCTTTTTTCTTCTGAGAGGCTTTTCATCCATTTATCGCTTGTGATTGGTGGCTCTGAAATGTAATCTTTCTTCATTTGTTTCTTGTCAAGATTTGTCCATGGCGATCTACAAAACTGACTAACCTTCCTTATCCTCCTCCTGCCATTATCACCATGTATTATATAATACATAACATAAATTTTTTATCTAACTAAAAGTACATGCTATAAAATTTAATTAGGCTTAGTAGTAATTACATCAATTTCTCCTTATGAAGATAGACCGATGGCATTGTCTCCTTCATCCTTATCCTTCTTTTTATTTCCCTTCTCATCTTCTATCTCCTTTTACTTCTTCTCCTTCTCTTCTATATCCTCTATCTCTACATAGTTCTTATTTACCTCTTCTCTATCCTTCCTCTTCTCCTTATCTAAATCATCCATATTAGTAGAGATAAATAAACCTTCATCCAAAATTTCTTGTGGAACATCAGCAAGATTGTTCAATTCATTTATGTCACCTTCTTCCAATAGGGACGAAGGCTCATGGGAAACCTTTTGCTCCTCCCCTTGAAGCACTCTAATTTTCTTATGCAGAGAATAAACTATCATCTGCAGCGTGGAGACCTGCAAGAGAAGTTTATGCACTTTCTTCTTTAACTCGATAATTCTTCTGCGCTTGCCCTATCTTTTCTCACCCTTAGGCTTACATGCATTAATCATCACAGAGGGAGATGAATGATAGTGCTCATCACCAATTTTAAGCTCTTTTTCCTCAATGTCAAGCTCCATGTTCCTCTTTTGTAAAACATGCTTTGTCAGATCTTCATTCTCATATTAATCGCTAGCTAACTCATATTATGTCAATGAGTGAGATTGTATCAGTTCCTCCTTAGTCCACTTTAAATCTTCGATAATTTCAACCTAAAAAATATAACATAATGATATTGATTAGTAAATATATATTTAAAAATAAAGAATAATTACATAAAGAAAAAACTATATGTACATCATCCATCTCCAATAACATTGCTACTTCATCGTACTTGTAATATGCAAAGTTATACCAATTGCAAATCCTTGGAATTTTAGTATCCTTCAATTTCGAAGCACAAGCACGACCCAACTTGGAAATCTTTTCAAGTACTCAAGACTGCCAATATCAAGTTTAATATGTTCTAAGAAAATGATTAACAACTATATAGAAATAAAAAGTTTAGAGATCAAACTACATACCTGAAAAGCAAGCACGCATCCAAATAGATTATACTTGATTGGATTTTTATCATCCTTTAATGCCCCTTCCATGCCTGCTTTCAAGGCATTGTAACCTATGTTACCTTATGGGTAAACATTAAATACCTCAAAGTTATCAACCAAAGCGAAGAAGTGCATACATATGTTATTAACATTGTTGTCACCTAGAATATAATTCTCCAAAATGAGAATCAAAGTCAACTTCGAAGCATCCTCCAAATTTATTTTCTGATCCTCAAAGTGTTTAATCTTATCCCATAATGTTTCTTGTGTAATCTTATTTTCAAAAAATTCTCATAAATCGTTTGCTTTTGTTGTTGTGGTAGTTTGGGTAGCTTCGGGCCCTTCATATATCTTAGGCCCGTCATCGTAGAGAACTCACCAACTATAAATGTTAACTTCTTCGTTCCTATCCTAAATGAAATCTCAACATCCTTCACTCTATGCTGAAGGAAGTAGTAAGTAACCATCAGCAAAAACATCATACCTGATAATTTCATACTCAAGAAATAGGCAAAACATAACCTAGAGAGGAAATCCAATGCATCTGAGTTGTTCTTAAAAAGATCAACAATTTTCTCTATATAATAGCTCGTGCACCTTCTAACAAATTTGGGTATCTTCTCAACTTTTTGTACTACAAGTTTGGCACTACAAAAAAAATATTTTTTACAAACGGAATATATCCATCCGTAATATTCATTTTCCATAGGTAATTATTTATGGCGACGGAACTAATTTTTATCGCTAGGCTGTCGGGAAAAAAGGCGTGGGAAAAAAACTACGACGGATATAAATTTCCCTCGGTATATTTTAAAAAATATATAATAAATTATTACCGATGGTCTAAGTTATTTCCATCGACGAAAATAAGATTATTATCGACGGTTAAGTTTATTACCGTCGACAAAAAGATGTATATTACCGATAGATAATTAATTTTCATCGGCAATATATGAATATTTTTTAAAAATATAATAGATTATTACCAACGTAAATTATAATATCCGTCGGTAATAAAACTTGAATTTTTTTAAAAAAATTACTAAAATATGGTTATTTAATTTCTGTGATTTACAACAATACCACAGTATATTCAAATATTACCATAATTGACTAAATCAAATATTACCATAATTTATCAAATATTATCATAAATTACCAAATATTACCACAATACCAAACAATCGTAGATAAGACCAAAAAATTACCACATATTTATTACAAAATTATTTTTACATAATCCAAAACTGAGGGAAGCTGCGTGCCCTAGCTCAACCACCCCACACAGCCCGATACTAACGCTGGTGCTCTTATCCCTTGACGATGCACATCCTGTAATTAATATGTACTTGTTAAAAAAATAGTTTACATCTATATATATAGCATGGTGCAATTGGGGCTTAGTGTAATGAATTTTCATAGTGACTTAATCATATGGTTATGAATTAGTTGTACTGGTGTTGAATAGTGCTCCAGTATTTGATCAGCTGTGATATTTGTGTTAGAATTGGTGAGGTCTATAGCTCGTAAAAACCTATAGTTTAGCTATGTATGGTTGATAGTATAAGATTGCATCTAGGTACGTAACTTAGTACGTGTTCTGATTACAGAACAGAGAGCCATGGCTACATGGTAATCCTCTTGAGTGGGAGACTCAAGGGACTGGTCCCATGTAACCTAAATACGTTCGCAGCTCTGATTAGGGTTGGTCGCCCTATCAGGTTAAGCTGTTGGGATGACAGAGCGTGGGTGTCTCCACCACGGTCATTACCAGGCACAGTGTCTGTGGCCGAACGGAACCAACACGGTGCACAGATCGGTGAGCAGACACCGGTGCACTAAACCGTGTTTCTGCTTAGGGTAAAACGGTCCTAAACCCTGAGGAGCCATGTCTGGTGGACTAACCAGTTGTGTGGTGCTTTGGCGCACCAATGTGTGAGGATCCGGATGCAGTGATCCAAAACCACGGTGTACTGGGTTACCCGGCTGGCGTTGCATCAGCATGTCACTCCTGCAGGCTATCCACACCCCTAACGGGAGGTGCGTTCCTTGGTCTGACCTACGTCGTATTAAACCCTGGCCAGGTGGTCATCAGTTCGACTGGTGACGGATCCGGTTACTCGGCAGAGTTATCGGAGGTACGATGTACGTGGTCAACCTGGAAGGAACCGAGTCATATGAGCACTCGAGTCTGACGGTATTCTCCACCGCTCGAGTTGCGTCATGGCACCAGTGGAGGGACAGCGAGTTTACCATACTAAGCGGAGAGCAGGGGTATGTGGGAGAACATAGTAAGTCCGGGGGGATTGGAGTGCAGCCTGCGTCGCACTCTGGGTGGCTACGCAGGTTAACTCGAACTCAGGGGATCGATGGTACACTCGGGTAGTGTATCGATCGAGTCTGAGTTGGAAGCCATGAACCCTGGTCCCTGAAGGTTCCACCTTATCGACATTATGTACGGTTCTTATACCATCTCCTCGAAACACAGAACGTAGTTAGAGGAAGCGAGAAGTCCAAGCATACGCTCCGTGAGTGCTTCGCACTAGTGCACGGTAGATGCGTAGCTACGTGTGTGCACTAAGGGGAAACCCTAGGTTAGTGCAGAGACGCATGTAGCAATTCCTTGCCATAAGTGGACTTTGCCACATGGGTGCGATGCACCGGGACATGTTGCGAGTTGACTAGTTGACTTCACTAGGGACACCCTACGGGAACCTCAGAGAATAGTGAAATCACTGGTGCACTTCACTTATGTGTGCCTTGCAAAGTCTCGTACACGAGGAACGGCCAACTAGTGGCATAAGGGCGTTTTGGTCATACCATGCGCCACTATGCACTAAGGGGGCCGGCCCAAAGTGTTGAGAGACTGGTCAAGGCCGGCCCCATTAGTTTCGGGAGGTTGTTGCCTCCGATTAAGGGGCCGGTTATGAGGCGCAGAAAACGGGCTGGTTTTGACCATTTTCGAAAACAAGGAAAGGATAGAGATAAAGAAGAGATATATAGGGATAAGGTTTGAATCTATCATCCTTATCCATACTGTCCTTATCCATATGAATAGGCCGGCCCTATATATGAGAAGGAGAGAGAGGGTGCACGAAAATAATAGAGCCATGCAAGCCCTAGGGCCGGCCATGGCATGGGGAAACCCTAGCCGCCCCCTCTTCTCTCTTCGCATCTCCTCTCTCGTCTCTCTCTCCCTCGCTTGCGCCATTGGATGGCGACTCGTCTTCCTCATGTGGTGTTTTGTAGAAGGAGAAGGCTCGTCGTATGGAGGCACTCAGAGATCCATCGATGAGGTGCCGTGCATCGTGTGAGATCGGGTGAACTAGAAGGTGCTACAGAAGTCCAAACGACGTGAAACTTGTTGGAAAAGTTGCGTCTCGAAGTTGGCTACCTGTAGTCCAAATTTCAGCCCAATCGGAGTTCGGAGCAGAAAGTTATGGCCGTCGTACCGAAGCTATGTCGAGCAGATCCGTAGCCCGTCTCTATCGACAAAGAAGAAATTTGTCGCGGTGAAAGATTCCGCACGCAGGTATGACCTCTAACAAGTAGATCTAACATAATTAGAACATGCATTCATGCTAGATTGTTCTTTTGCGTTAGATCGTCGTTAGGGGTTCGAGTAGTTGCCATGCTAGTTTCATACACGCATATGTAGATCGTTTCGATGAAATTTTTGATATGTAACGCACACCGCTCTCGGTCCTCGGACCTTCACTTTGCTTCCGCTGCGGGCCTCTACCATGGATTTATTTCCAACAATTTGCTGAGGTGGCATCACCGTTATACCATAGATTTTCTCCTCTTTCAAGCTCCCTCCCCCCCAAATTCACGCTCCCCCCCTATCGACTCGCCCAACAAATCACGTGAAGAGGGGGGTGATCATCCCAACAGTCGGTAAGATCATCGCCTCCCCCCCTTTGAGCCGCTAGATCCAATTTATTACCAAATATTTCAAGCGAGATTTTACCCTCCGATTGACTAATTTAGAGTCTCAGCATTCGAAATTCATAAGTTAGCGTGTTTTGGATTTTGAACTTGGCCTGGATTCGATCGAATCATTATCGGATCGCATCCGATAATTCGGACTTGGATGTTTTTTCATATTTCAAACTTGTAAGCAATTTATAAATATATATTTAAGATTTTACCCTCCGATTGACTAATTTAGAGTTTAAGCGTTGGAAAATTATAAGCTAGCGTATTTTGGATTTTGAACTTGGTTTAGATTCGATCGGATCATTATTGAATCGCATCCAATAATTCATACTTGGATGTTATTTCGTATTTCGGACGTACGAACAAGTTTTAAGTAGATATTTTAAGAATTTACCCTCCAATTGACTAATTTAGAGTCTAAGCATTGGAAAATCACAAGTTAGCGTGTTTCAGATTTTAAACTGGTTTGGATTCAATCGGATCATCATCGGATCGTATTCGATAATTTGGACTTTGATGTTTTATCGTATTTCGGACTTACAAGCAAGTCTTAAGTAGATATTTTAAGAATTTACCCTCCGATTGACTAATATAGAATCTAAGCGTTGAAAAATCATAAGTTAGTGTGTTTTGGATTTTGAACTTGGTTTGGATTCGATCGGATCGCATCCGATAATTCATACTTGGATGTTTTTTCGTATTTCGAACTTGTGAGTAAGTTCTAATTATATATTTTAAGAATTTACCCTCCGATTGATCAATTTATAGTCTAAGTGTTCAAAAATCATAAGTTAGCGTGTTTCGGATTTGAAATTAGTTTGGATTCAATCGGATCATCATCGGATCGCATCGGATAATTCGTACTTAGAAATTTTTTTATATTTCAGACTTCCGAGCAAGTTTTAAGTAGATATTTTAAAAATTTACCCTCCGATTGACTAATTTAGAGTCTAAGCATTGAAAAATCATAAGTTAGCGTGTTTCGGATTTTGAACTTGGTTTGGATTCGATCAGATCGTCATTGAATCGCATCCGATAATTTGTACTTGGATATTTTTTTGTATTTCGAACTTGCAAGCAAGTTCTAATTAAATATTTTAAGAATTTACCCTCCGATTGACCAATTTATAGTCTAAGTGTTCAAAAATCATAAGTTAGCGCGTTTCGGATTTGAAATTGGTTTGGATTCGATCGGATCATTATCGGATCATATCCGATAATTCATACTTAGATGTCTTTTCATATTTCGGACTTGTGAGCAAGTTTTAAGTAGATATCTTAAGAATTTACCCTCCGATTGACTAATTTAGAGTACTCTAAGCATTAAAAAATCAAAAGTTAGCTTATTTCGGATTTTGAACTTGGTTTGGATTCGATCGGATCATCATCGGATAGCATCCGATAATTCACACTTGGATATTTTTTCGTATTTCGGACTTATGAGCAAGTTCTAATTCGATGTTTTAAGAATTTACCCTCCGATTGACCAATTTAGAGTTTAAGCGTTCAAAAATCATAAGTTAGTGTGTTTCTGATTTGAAATTGGTTTGGATTCGATTGGATCGTCATCAAATCGCATCTGATAATTTATACTTGAATGTTTTTTCGTATTTCGGACTTATGAGTAATTTTTAAGTAGATCTTTTAAGAATTTACCCTCCGACTGACTAATTTAGAGTCTAAGAGTTGAAAAATCATATGTGTTTCAGATTTTAAAATTGGTTTGGATTTGATCGGATCGTCATCGGATCGCATTCGATAATTAGTACTTGAAAGTTTTTTCGTATTTCGGACTTGCGAGCAAGATTTAAGTAGATATTTTAAAAATTTACCCTCCGATTGACTAATTTAGAATCTAAGCGTTGGAAAATCATAAGTTAGCATGTTTTGGATTTTGAACTTAGTTTGGATTTGATCGGATTGTCATCAGATCGCATCTGATAATTCATACTTGGTAGTTTTTTCATATTTCGGACTTGCGAGCAAGTTTTAAGTACATATTTTAAGAATTTACCCTCCGATTTACTAATTTAGAATCTAAGCATTGGAAAATCATAAGTTAGCATGTTTCAAATTTTGAAGTTGGTTTGGATTCGATCGGATTGTCATCGGATCGCATCCGAGAATTCATACTTAGATATTTTTTCATATTTCGAACTTGTGAGCAAGTTATAATTAGATATTTTAATAAGTTACCCTCCGATTGACTAATTTAGAATCTAAGCGTTCAAAAATCATAAGTTAGCGTGTTTCGGATTTGAAATTGGTTTGGATTCGATCGGATCATCATCAAATCGCATCTGCTAATTAGTACTTGGATGTTTTTTCGTATTTCAGACTTGCGAGCAAGTTTTAAGTAGATATTTTAAAAATTTACCCTTCAATTGACTAATTTAGAGTCTAAGCGGTGAAAAATCATAAGTTAGCATGTTTCAGATTTTGAACTTGGTTTGGATTCGATTAGATTGTCATCAGATCGCATCCGATAATTCGTACTTGGAAGTTTTTTTCTATTTCAGACTTACGAGCAAGTTTTAAGTAGATATTTTAAAAATTTACCCTCCTATTGACTGATTTAGAATCTAAGCGTTGAAAAATCATAAGTTAGCGTATTTTAGATTATAAAGTTGGTTTGGATTTGATCGGATCATCATCGGATCGCAACCGATAATTCATACTTGGAAGTTTTTTCGTATTTCGGACTTGCAAACAAGTTTTTAGTAGATATTTTAAGAATTTACCCTCTGATTGACTAATTTAGAATCTAAGCATTGGAAAATCATAACTTAGCGTATTTCAGATTTTGAAGTTGGTTTGGATTTGATCGGATCGTCATCGGATCGCATCCGATAATTCGTACTTGGATATATTTTTTTATTTGGGACTTGCGAGCAAGTTCTAATTAGATATTTTAAGAATTTACCCTACGATTGATCAATTTAGTGCCAAGCGTTCAAAAATCATTAGTTAGCATATTTTGGATTTAAAATTGGTTTGGACTCGATCGGATCGTCATCGGATTACATTTGATAATTTGCACTTTGATATTTTTTCGTATTTCGGACTTGCGAGTAAATTTTACGTACATATTTTAAGAATTTACTCTCCGATTGACTAATTTAGAATCTAAACATTGAAAAATTATAAGTTAGCATGTTTCGGATTTTGAACTTGGTTTGGATTCGATCGGATCATCATCGGATCATATCTGATAATTTGTACTTGGATATTTTTTCGTATTTTGGACTTGCGAGCAAGTTCTAATTACATATTTTAAGAATTTACCCTCCAATTGACCAATTTAGAGTCTAAGCATTCCAAAATCAAAAGTTAACGTGTTTCGGATTTGAAATTGGTCTGGATTCGATCGGATCATATCCAATAATTTGTACTTGGATGTTTTTTCGTATTTCGGACTTGCGAGTAAGTTTTAAGTAGATATTTTAAGAATTTACCCTCTGATTAACTAATTTAGAGTCTAAGTATTAAAATATCATAAGTTAGCGTGTTTCAGATTTTGAAATTGGTTTGGATTCGATCGGATCGTCATCGGATCGCATCCGATAATTCATACTTGGATGGTTTTTTGTATTTCGGACTTGCGAGAAAGTTTTAAGTAGATATTTTAAGAATTTACCCTCTGATTGTCTAATTTAGAGTTTAAGCGTTGGAAATTCATAAGTTAGCGTGTTAGCGTGATAATCGTGCTAAACTCAAATAACATAGCAATCGTATTTGTATTAATTTAGATAAGATATATACTTTATATTAATATTATAATGATTAGTAAGTACCTGATCATAAGCATGAGCCACCGCTAAACTGGCTCATGAACTCATCAAGCCGACACTCCAGTGCCCTGCGAGCTTCTCTTTCCTCCTCAACTCGCCGCTTGAGGGCCTGCTTCTCCTCGTGCTCTGCCTCAACCCTGTGCTTAAGGGCCTGCCTCAGCTCGCGCTCCATGTCTAGCGCAGATTGCAACTGAGTGATAACCCCGGTTTGGGTGTCCCGTGTTCTCGAGTGCATACCCTCTCGTCAAAAGTAGGAGGAGGGCGTGACTCCAAGGCCCGTACAAAGGATGCGGCCGTGCGTGGTAGGTCTGAGCACAGTATTCATTGCTGAGTCGATAAATACTGAGCTAGAGGAGGAGCCGGCCTTGCCCGATGGGGTCACAAGAAGTCTCATTCTCTCCTATATAAAAACAATCAATGATATTCAATGATATTTGATGGCATATATATACAAATGTATTAACAGTAATTTAATTACTTATGACTTACGAGGCAACCCTGTCGTCCAGAAATACCCCATCGGTACGCCGCCTCCTAGAGGCCTCAAAAAGGTCAATCCGATTAGGCTCGTGGCCCAAGGACTATGTTTGTTTTTTGACATATAAAATAAATAGATGAGTTAACATAAGATTTATAGAGCTTTAAATAATAAAATATTTGTATCATTTACTAACTGCTGGGTAAGCTGGGGCATAAAGGTCCTCCCCCTCACTAGAGCAGGTATCGTCGAGGCATTTCTATTCTGCTTGCCTTTAGTAGAACTCGCCTATGTCAATCGATTAAATTTTCAAATATCAATATAAATTTTTAGTATAATATTAAAACAAGTACGAATCAATAAAATAATAATTATACCTGAAACTGAGGGGTGGCCCAGTGAGCGACCAAAAACTATAGAATATGTAGCGGAGGTGCGTCTCTCGTCTCGATCGTAGCCTGTAACTCCTCAGTCGACTCGTCGACTAATCAACCGTAGAGCTGGTAGAGCTCGTGACGATAATCCCTATACCGCTCACTCATGTCTTCCACAAGTCCTCCTGGTGGGAGTCAATTTCCATGTTCTTCCATTTAAATTTCTCCTATAAAATCAATTTAGAAACAAATAATTTTATCAATTTAAATTATAAAGAAATACAATATTGTTCTAAAATGCTTTAATGAAACTAACGTACCAAAAAGACCTGATACATCCTCTCCTTATAGGATGCATCGATGTTCTTCCACCCCTTTATCCCTATAATATGGGCATTCCTCTCCTTCCGTACTATCATTCTGACTCACATGGCGACGTTAGAAGCGTGCTTGCCCACAAAGGACCCGTCGCTCGACTGTAGGAAAAGCGGCTCGTGTAAGCTCAACAAGCGTCGGGTCGTTGTCATGCCCCGGTCGCCTACGTGCCTGGCGATTCTCAACCCTGCAAATAAAATATATATCAGTACTGAACAAGTATTTACAACATGTTTGAAACTTTAGATCTAAATATTACCTATGGGCATAGACACTATAGTCGAGTACTGAGCGCTGCTCGAAGCTCCGGAGGCTGCGACCTCAGGAGCTAGTATGGAGAGAGAAATAACACTCATAGATCCGGAGGGCTCGGCCTCGGACCCTAGGGTGGCTGCCGGAGCTCTCCAAGCTAGTCTACCCCTACCTCTATGAACCCTTGACCGTGATGTCATCTAAAAGCGGTAATATTTTTATATACAAAATAATATGATATAAATATGAAACAGTTTTATTTACATATGAAACAATATGATTTATATATAAAACAATATGAAACAGTTTGATTTACATATGAAACAGTATAAAACAATAAGATATACATATGAAACAATATAATTTATATATGAAACAATTTGATTTATATATGATAGTAAAATATTCATTTTCTAACAGTCCAATTTATATATGAAACGGTCCAATTTATATATGAAACAGTCCATTTTACATATGAAACAATCCAGGTCTAGTTATTTTATGTCTCATCTCCGTCACTCTCATCGCATCCCTCTTCTATCATTTGATTTTCATTCGTTGTCCAGTTTATATTGTCGACCTCTTTATTTTCGTTATGTACTGCGTCGACAACGATTGTCTCATCATTCTGATATGCATCCAAATCATCATCGATGACCCCCGTATCTTTATCTCTCATGTCGTAAAAATCTTTAGGTGGTGATCTGACTATAATTTGCCAACCTGAAGAGGTATTATTCAGTGCGTAAAATATTTGCTCCGTTTGAGAGACAAGAATGAATGGATCTTAATATATTGGTATTCAATCTCTTACCGGTGTTGACGCTGATAAAACCGTATTTATCGATATTATAACCAATCCCGCGATTATTAACATCATACCAATCGCATTTGAATAATACAATCCGATTTTGGCCAAATAATTTAATCTCGAGAATCTTGTTGAGGATACCGTAGAAGTCGATAACCTAAACCTAACCTAAACCCTAAACCTAGCTCAATCAATCACTACCACAACATACTAACAAAATTTTCTTTTGATGTGTATACATTTAGCTTGTGGCTCTAGTACTACACAAAAACCATAACTAAATAGTAATATATTAGACTTAACCGAATTCGTAACGATTCGGTTTCAGATTGGACCATTCCAACACAAATTTTGCTCAACCCACCCGTTCAAGTTTTCAATGTTGATGTGGAGTAGTGATAGGTGTCCAAAAATGACTGGTGCATGATCGATCTAATGTTCGGCAGCATGCTGAGCTGATGGAAATATTATATTTGCATATCAATATTTCAAAACATATAAAGTTGTGCATATTCATCCCTCCGGTTAGTTACCATCTCAAAAGGATGAATATATTCAGAGTACTCCCCTACTGGCTATTAGGTATGAATGGGGATGGTCGCCCTATTTATCAGACGAGCGTGGAGAGCTAAACGAGCATCGAGAGAAAAACAGAATGGATTTAGGTTTATGGGACTCACATTGAAAATAACTAAAATTAGCCGATGCATGTGGTAAGTCACCCTTTCACTATGGATAAAATGCGTATTTGGAACTCAGGTTAAAAGCTCCCCATGTTTTTTTTTTATCATCACACTTCATCTCATATGTGGGGGGTTAAAGCTGAGCCAAGCTTTGGTCGGCTTGAGCTTGTTCACAAGCCTAAACTTCATACTAGTCTATGCTCAATTAGTGATTGAGCAGTCCCTTATCGAGCTTGTTCATGAACCTAAACTTCATACTAGGATATATGCTAGGCTTATTCAAGCCATTTATGAGCCTATTCACGAGCCCTTTATGAGCCTATCAAGTTTGCTCATGAGCCCTAAACAAGCATGTTTGCGAGCCCAAACGAGCCGAGCTTTGGTCTACTTAAGCTTGGCTCGTTTATTAAATGAGCCTAAACCGAGCTTTGGTCGGCTTGAGCTTGTTCACAAGCCTAAACTTCAGACTAGGCTATGCTCAATTAGTGATTAAACAGTCCCTTATTGAGTTTGTTCACGATTCTAAACTTCATACTAGGCTATATGTTAGGCTTATTCAAGCCATTTATGAGCCTATTCACGAGCCCTTTATGAGCCTATCGAGCTTGTTCATGAGCTTTGCTCACAAGCCCTAAACAGGCATGTTCGCAAGCCCAAACGAGCCGAGATTTGGTCTGCTTGAGCTTGGCTCATTTATTAAACAAGCCTAAACCGATCTTTGGTCGGCTTGAGCTTGTTCACGAGCCTAAACTTCAAACTAGGCTATTCTCAATTAGTGATTGAACAGTCCCTTATCGAGCTTGTTCACGAGCCTAAACTTCATACTAGGCTATATGTTAGGCTTATTCACGCCATTTATGAGCCTATTCAAAAGCCCTTTATGAGCCTATCGAGCATGTTTGCGAGCCCAAATGAGCCAAGATTTCGTCTGCTTGAGCTTGGCTCGTTTATTAAACGAGCCTAAACTCTAGGCTCGGGCTTGGCTTGACTAGTAACCGAACGAACTCGAACAAGCTTTTATCGAGCCAAGCCGCGAGCCGCTCATGAACAGCTTGGTTTGTTTGCAGCCATACCTAACCCTAAACCTAATTTCCAAAAATGTAACATTCCAAAAAATTCCCATAATTCAGAATCGGAATTGGATTTTGAAATTCTGAAATTTTGGAATCAGAATCAAAATAACATTTGGGATTCCAAAATTTTTTGGCAATTTTCCGAACACCTCTATTCCGATCCGATCCATCCAAAAATTAGCCCTAGATAAAATGATAAAATCAAAAATTTAGTAGTTGAACAAATAGGTATTGTGCTAGCATTTCAAACTATAGGGTGCGTTTTGGAACAAAACAGTTGACAAAAGGGGTATTGTGCTAACATTTCAAAATTTAGGGTGCAAATTGGAACAAAATGAGGAGGAGGAGGAGGAAGAGGAGGAGGAGGAGGAGGAGGGGACTCACTAGATGTAGCCGGAGGGGGATCTAGAGCCAGAGCCGAAGGCGAGCCGAGGGGGGGATCGAAACACCGAAAAGGGGAGGGGGGCGCCGTGGGGGGGGAGGGGATGGAAATTGGGAGAGGGAAGGGGGGGCGCCAGGGGGGGGGATGGAAACCGGGAGAGGGGAGGGGGTGCGCCGGGGGGGGGGGAGGGAATCACAATAGATAAGCCGGTGGGATCGGGTTGAGTTATATAAGAGGATTTTTACCGACGGAAGTAAAATTTTCCGTCGGTAAATATATATTAAATACCAATAGAACTTAAATTTCCGTTGGTATAATATATCTTTACCGACGGATATCTAATTTCCATCGGTACAAATAATATTAAATATTATTATATATACTATTTTTTATTATCAACATGCATATATATTACCGTCAGTAATATAGATATATATATTTTACCGACGGAATATATTATATCCTTCGGTAAAGATATTATGCCGACAGACTTTATTTTGCTGTCAGTAATTAAAATAGAAAAAATAATTAAAAAATTAAACTTATTATACCAATGGATATTATTAGTTTCGTCGGTAGAAAGCATATTATTGCCGACGTTTTTAAGATATTTCGTCAGTAAAATACGTCTTTTTTGTAGTGTGGGCTTTTTCTTACCTTTCTGTTCATCTTCTTCAATTGACTCCATTTTCTTTTTTGAATTTTTTTTATACTAGATGACGGAGGTGCCCTCTTGCTTTTGACTGATGTCAGAGTGGATATCTTTTCTTCTTCATTATCAAATGACAACTTTACTTTCTTCTTTGTTTTCTATTCTTTACTAAGGGACGGAGCTGTCTTTGTCTTCTTTTTTTTAGATGTCATCAACTTTTTTGTAGGATCCTTCACTGGTGGCATAGAAACTGAGGTCTGACAAGAGGACGTAGTCCTAGCACTCCTTCTAAGCGGAGAATTCTACATACCAATAGCAAGTAACATAAAAAAACTAATTATAATAAAAAACACATGAGAGAGGGTCATCACGGTAAAATCCTGCTCTCCCGGTCCTGGAGGCAGGCGTCAGTTCGTCGACCTATCGGTCACCACGAACGGAACCTCTGAGGGCTGCGCAGCCGGAGTTGCTGGTGGGTTGGGTGCTGGCACCACCGGGGACACCTCGTGCCGTTCCACTGCTTTAACGACGAGATGTCGCAAAGCAAGTGGAGGTCGCTAATCGATCGTCTTCCCCTTTCGGTCGAGCACCACATCTTCGAGCTTGATGTGCTACTGGACAAGGGTGAAGAGCTCGACCATTGTGCGGGGGTCGGAGATAAAGAGCGCATCGTGGAGCTTGCTCCCTTTGGAAAGTGCGCTCCTGAAGGCACTCATCGTCGTGCGATATTTCCAAGCTGAGTCCTCCAGGGCGATGTAGGCACTTCGAAACCACGTCAATAAACATTGAAGGGTCTCCCGAGCCCCTATGGTTAGGGTGAATAACGACTCGATCCTCTTCGAGGGTTGTTAGTTGCAGCGGTACTACTCCAGGAACAGCCCAGATAGAGTAGGGAAGTTCAGAATGGAACAGGAGGGCAGCTTGTGGAACCAGTTCAAGGCCGAACTGATCAAGCTGCTAGGAAAGGCCCAGCTCAAGACGTGGTTATGGTCCCGAAAAAATAACAATTTTTGGTAAGTCAAGAGGTGGTCCACGGGATCTTGGGATCCATCGAACAGCACAAACTTCGGCAGGGTCCAATGATGTGGGAAACCCCCTTGGTGGGCCTCATTCGTGAAGGGCGAGCTTCCTCCGCGGGCGGCGAGGTCTTCCAGGGGGTCGATGGGCATGTTAGGTAGCTGCCAGTGCCCGGGAGGGTCTTACATAGGCGGCTGCACAGGCCCTAAGCGGTCATGCGTGCTCTCCTGAAGCTGATTTGGGCCCTCATTGCGGCGATGCTCGGGGGCGACCTCTTTACGACTGCCACGTCACCTCTCCGATGGCTGCCTTGATGCCGAGGTAGGTCGGTGAGAGGCCGTCATCTCTTGGGCTTCCATCCGAGGTAGCTCCTCCAAGGGCTCCATCTCGTGCCAGTAGCGCGAGTTGCGGTTTTGCCCTTGAGACCTTGCCTCTGATTTGTCTGAGTCCGCACTTCGGCTTCGTCGGCGAGAGGGGCCGTTGGCGGGGTCGACTTGTTGCTAGAGTGCTGGGTGACGAGTCGCTGCAGCCACTCGAGAGCGGTCCCTCTCGCCCTGCACGCCACGGCATCCTCCATAGGGGGATCCTTCGGCCAGCTTTTCTTAGTTCGCTTACCAATTCGGGAAGAGCGAGGAACAATATCCTTTCCCTTCTCCACCACTTCCTTCTTAAGTGTAAGTGATACCGAATCAACTTCGTCATTTACTTCCCCTTTCTGCTGGGTAAGCTCAACTCCGTCATTTACTTCCCCTTTCTACTGGGTAAGCTCCCCTAATCTAGAAGACTCCTTGTCGTGTCATGCTGGATCAGAAATACCAAGAAGTGAAACAAGTTCTTGGTCAACAACTAACAAATGAACCGGTTTGCCATCCGGAGAGAGCAAAGATGTGACGTGTCTCCTTTCACGCCCATTCAATTTAAAATGACCTACAATTTTCTCGGTCTTCATTTGAAGGTGCTCCACCATGGCTTTAACCTCCAAAGCCAAGTCCCCATAAATTTCACCTCACGAATCCCTTGGGGAATATGAATTTCTCTAATGTTCTCACCATCCCAATCTAGGAGATCACTTTCTCCATTTTCCTCAATTACATCAATCTCTATGTCTTCAGCCTCCGTAACATCATCTTCTGCCCTAGCTTCCGACTCTGTAACATCATTTACATCCGAAACGTCCACAGTAACTCCATCTTGCATAACATAAGCAGCACCAGCCACTTCTGCTGTGCCAACAGTAGTCAAAACGTTCATAACACCCTCCTCTGCATCACAGTTAGAAACCTCAATCCCAACAGTCAGTTCACTATGCCTCTCAACTGAACCTGCAGCACCATTGGTTTGCAAACCATACTCAGCCACTTGGTCTGTACCAACAAAACATGCACCTGCTCGCAAGTCCGAAATACGAAAAAAATCTAAGTACGAATTGTCCGATGCTGATCCGATCGAATCCAAACAATTTCAAATCCGAAACAGACTCACTTTTGATTTTTCAACGCTTAGACTCTAAATTTGTCAATCGGAGGGTAAATTGTTAAAATATCTAATTAGAACTTGGTCGTAAGTTCGAAATACGAAAAAAATCCAAATACAAATAGTCAGATGCCGATCCGATGACCGATCAAATTCAAACCAATTTCAAATCCAAAACACGCTAACTTTTGATTTTTCAACGCTTAGACTCTAAATTGGTCAATCGGAGCGTAAATTATTAAAATATTTAATAAGAACTTGCTCACAAGTCCGAAATACAAAAAAAAAATCCAAGTACAAATTATTGGATATCGATCCGATGACGATCCGATCGAATCCAAACCAATTTCAAATCCAAAACACGCTAACTTATGATTTTTCAACGCTTAGACTCTAAATTTATCAATCGGAGGGTAAATTGTTAAAATATCTAATTAGAACTTACTCGCAAGTCTGAAATACAGAAAAAATCCAAGTACGAATTGTCAGATGCCGATCCGATCGAATCCAAACCAATTTCAAATCTGAAACATGCGAACTTTTGATTTTTCAATGCTTAGACTCTAAATTGATCAATAGAAGCGTAAATTGTTAAAATATCTAATTAGAACTTGCTCGCAAGTCCGAAATACGAAAAAAAAATCCTAGTACGAATTGTCGAATGCCGATCTAATATCGATCCGATCGAATCCAAACCAATTTCAAATCCAAAACACACTAACTTTTGATTTTTCAACGCTTAGACTCTAAATTGGTCAATCGGAGCGTAAATTGTTAAAATGTCTAATTAGAACTTGCTCGCAAGTTCAAAATATAAAAAAAAATCCAAGTACGAATTGTCAGATACTGATCCGATGACGATTTGATCGAATACAAACCAATTTCAAATCCGAAACACGCTAACTTATGATTTTTCAACGCTTAGACTCTAAATTTGTCAATCGGAGGGTAAATTGTTAAAATATCTAATTAGAACTTGCTCACAAGTTCGAAATACGAAAAAAAATCTATGTACGAATTGTCGGATGCTGATTCGATGACGATCCGATCGAATCCAAACCAATTTCAAATCCGAAACATGCTAATTTTTGATTTTTCAATGCTTAGACTCTAAATTGGTCAATCGGAGTGTAAATTATTAAAATATCTAATTAGAACTTACTCATAAGTGCGAAATACGAAAAAAAATCTAAGTACGAATTATCGGATGCCGATCCGATGACGATCCGATCGAATCCAAACCAATTTCAAATCCGAAACACGCTAACTTATGATTTTTCAACGCTTAGACTCTAAATTTATCAATCGGATGGTAAATTATTAAAATATCTAATTAGAACTTGCTCGCAAGTCCGAAATATGAAAAAATTTCAAATACGAATTATCGAATGCCGATCCGATCGAATCCAAACCAATTTCAAATCCGAAAAACAAGCTAACTTTTGATTTTTCAATGCTTAGACTCTAAATTGGTCAATCGGAGTATAAATTGTTAAAATATATAATTAGAACTTGCTCACAAGTCTAAAATATGATAAAAAATTCAAGTATGAATTGTCGGATGCCGATCCAATGATGATCCGATCGAATCCAAATCAATTTTAAATCCGAAACACGCTAACTTTTGATTATTCAACGCTTAGACTTTAAATTAGTCAATCAAAGGGTAAATTGTTAAAATATCTAATTAGAACTTGCTCATAATTCTGAAATACGAAAAAAATCCAAGTACAAATTGTCGGATGCCGATTCGATGACGATCAGATTGAATCTAAACCAATTTTAAATCCAAAACATACTAACTTTTGATTTTTCAACGCTTAGACTCTAAATTGGTCAATCAGAGGTGAAATTGTTAAAGTATCTATTTAGAACTTGCTCGTAAGTCCCAAAATATAAAAAAATCCAAGTACGAATTGTCGGATGCCGATCCGATCAAATCCAAACCAATTTTAAATCCGAAACAAGCTAACTTTTGATTTTTCAATGCTTAGACTCTAAATTATAGATATAAACTATTTTTTTAGCAAATATATGTTAATTGCAGGATGTGCAGTGTCAAGGGATGAGAGCACAAGCGTTGGTGCCGAGCAGCATGGGGTGGTTGAGATAGGGCGTCAGTTTTGGATTGTGTAAAACTAATTTTGTAATAAATATGTGGTAATTTTTTGGTCTCGTCTATGATTGCCTGGTATTGTGATAATTTATGGTTATATTTGAATATATTGTGGTATTGTTGTAAATTACAGGAATTTAATAACCAAATATTTTTTGTAATTTTTTAGACAAAATTCAAGTTTTATTACCGACGGATATTATAGATTCCGTTGGTAATAATCTATTATTTTTATAAAAAAAATCATATTTTACCGACGATATATAGTTCTCTGTCGGTAATATAGTTATTATTGCCAACGGTAATAATATAGCTGTTGGTAATATACCTATTATTGCCGACGGATATCCTGTGATCCGTCGGTAATAATGACGTATATTACTGACGGAAATCAGTTTTACTGTTGGTGATAATTAAGCATATTACGGACGGACAAAATATTTCTGTCGGCATTAATGATTAATACCAACGGAAATATTATGTCCGTCGCAAGTTTTTTCTGACACCTTTTTTCCCGACAGCCTAGCGACGGAAATACGTTCCGTCGGGATAAATTATTACCGATGGAAATTCAATTGTACCGACGGATATATTTGTGGGTGCAAAAATTGTACCGGACCGGATCAGAGCGGCATGGGCCCGCGTAACGGCCCAAGTGGGTAAGCCCGCCCGGGTTCATGGGCCCACTCTACGAGGCTCGCAGATCAAGCCCTCCCCCTTATTGGGCCCGAACAACGGCCCAATAAGGGCCCAGCAAGGAGGCCCAGAACCAGTGCCATGTCATCATCGCCATGTCATCACTGCCATATCGGGCACGTGCCTACGCTATAAAAGGACCCCCAAGGCATCCAGGAAGTGGGTTGGTCATTCGATCAGAGGAAGAGAGGATTCAAAGCCAGAGCTTACTTCTCTCCTTCCAGTTTCTTTTCTTGTTGCTCCGTGCAACTCCCACTGTAAAAAGCTTCTCTCGGCCTATCGAGAGAACGCTACCCACCTTTATATTTATTATAGTGGAAACCAGGTGGCACCTCTCGCCCGGAGACGTAGGTCGTAAGACCGAACTTCGACAACAACTCTGTGTGTCATCTCTCTCCTTCTCAACTTTATAATCTCTAACTCTACAAACAATCCAATTCAATCAAGGCAGTGGGGTGGGATTCTCGATCAAGGCGGCTCGGAAATTAATTTCGCCCCCATAATCTTTGGCGCCGTCTGTGGGATATCGATAGAGGTCTTACCCACACCTCTACCGACTCCTATTCAGCTTGTGGTGACGAGCCACAAGTCCTCCTCCAAATTAACCTCAAAGCCTTCACCACGCCGACATCAACACGCTCAATGGTGAAGGCCAGCACCAACCTACCAAAGGCGGGTGCTGATCGGACAATCGACGTGCTAATCGAAGAAGAACAAGAAGTCTCGGTTGCAACCAATCGAAGAAATGTTTATAAGCGACTGGGGCCACAAGGAAGTCATCCGGGAAGCCACAGCAATCGGCAGGACCCACCATTCCCGAGGCAACGATCTGGCAAAGGGCACGCCACCCAAGGGGACAACGATCTAACTACATACCAAATTTCGGCTGCTGATTTCCAGCTGTTGAACCTTCTCAAGAGGAACGCATCCCTCGAGCAAGAGAGGGATTCCCTAAAGAAGGTAGCTGAAAGAGCGGGGGTTGTGGCCCACAACTCTCCAACTGCTGATGAAGACCAACCAAGGACTCGCCCAGCCGTGATTCATCATCTTGAAGAATCACATGTGCCACGTATCGAGAGGCGTCAAGTATCCACACAAGCACCAAGGCAAACGGTGTGGGATCGCCTCGACGTCAACGGTGCGCCCAACTATCGCGGAGAAGGATCACCTCAGTCAATAGGGTCCACTAGACATTCTATCCCTTCGCACACGAAAGCAACAGATGCCCGCGAGCTACTCAACCGACTAAGGCATACTGCCGACGTGGGACGCTGCCATCAAGACCGTAGGCAACTAATCACCTCGGTGGGGCCACTACATCCCAAGGTTCTTGCAACACCATTTCCTATGGGTTGGCGAACACCGAACCTACCAAAGTTCAACTGCATCCAGGGAGACCCTGCTCTCCATATCCTAGTCTACAAGCAAGCCCTGACGCCCTACGAATATGAGAACCATGTTCTCTGCCGTATGTTTGTGGGAAGCCTCGAGGGACCTGCCCTCGACTGGTACTACACACTGCCTACCGGTACGGTGGCCACATTCAAAGAGTTGGCTGAACTCTTCATGGACCATTATCGGCTAAACTTAAAGCCGGAAAAGAAGCTGGATACACTCTACCAGCTGAAGATGGGCTCCGACGAGTCTCTAAGGAGCTTCACGATGAGGTTTCATAATGAGCATTCTGAGCTCACCGGTCGCACCTATAATGAGGAGGCCATCATGCTGGCATTCCAGAATGCTATCCGGCCAGAGCTCCATATCTACACCGACTTCATCCGGCATCCTCCCAATACCTTGGAAGCGATGTTCAAGCGCGTACAGCGGGAGATAGAGGTGGAGGACAATCAGCGGGCCAGAAGACTACGCGAGCCCCGCGAGTCTCGTGACTCCCGACATAAGAAAGATGATGAAGCTCCGAATAAAGCACACTACAAGAAGTCTGCCCATGCCGCGTCCGACCAAAAGGTGCAGGCCAAAAGGTACAATGAAGATCCGAAAGCCCCTCCAGCAAAAAAGAGGTGAACTCCAAGGGAGCAAAGGGTGTTCACTGAGCTGAACACCTCCATTGAAGACATCTTTGCGTACTTGCAGAACGAGCCCTTTTGCAAGTGGCCACAGCCTCTCCCTCCAAATTCTGACCAGGCGGGAGATACGACAGCCTACTGTGAGTTTCATCGCAGCCATGGCCACCCAACCTCTACATGTCGGAAGCTAAAGTATCACATCGAAGACCTGATCCAAGAAGGGCGGCTCGATGGCTACCTCGCTAATAAGGAACCAGGTCGAGAATAGGAGAGGCTGCAGCAGTGGAGAAAAGAAAGTCAATGTAATACGTGGATGCATAATCGTAACGCCCGCGGGGCAACCTCTGAAAAAGTGTAACTGCAACTTTGTTATATCAATAAAGTGTCTTTTTTTTTCTCAAAATCAAATCTCTCGAAGTTCGATTCCACCATATTAAGGCATAAAAAAAAAGGCTCCTGGCAACCCAGGTCAACCAAAGACCTTCGATTCCGCCCATTCAAGTCAGAAGCTCGAAGGTAAGTCGGCTACGCCCTCTCGAGGGTAAAGACCGATAAAAAGGCTCCTGGCAACCCAGGTCAACCAAAGACCTTCGATTCCGCCCGTTCAAGTCGGAAGCTCGAAGGCAATTCGGCTACGCCCTCTCGAGGCTAAAGTCCGATAAAAAGGCTCCTGGCAACCCAGGTCAACCAAAGACCTTCAATTCCGCCCATTCAAGTCGGAAGCTCGAAGGCAATTCGGCTACACCCTCTCAAGGCTAAAGTCCGATAAAAAGGCTCCTGGCAACCCAGGTCAACCAAAGACCTTCGATTCCGCCCATTCAAGTTGGAAGCTCGAAGGCAATTCGGCTATGCCCTTTCAAGACGAAAGTCCGATAAAAATGCTCCTGACAATCCAAGTCAAGCTAAATTATCAATATACTCATCCGAGGCGATGAGAATAAGTCCAAGGCAGGCGTCGTCGCTTTGACATGCACCAAGTTCAAGGAGACATCCTTGACACTCGAAGACAAAGTCCAAGGCGACCAATGCCTCGGTACTCTACAAGCCCAAGGCCCGGTCCTTGGCACTCGAAGACAAAGTCCGAGGCGACCAACGCCTCGGCACTCTACAAGCCCAAGGCCCAGCCCTTGGCATTCGAAGACAAAGTCCGAGGCGACCAATGCCTCGGCACTCTACAAGCCCAAGGCCCAGCCCTTGGCATTCGAAGACAAAGTCCGAGGCGACCAATGCCTCGGCACTCTACAAGCCCAAGGCCTAGCCCTTGGCACTCGAAGATAAAGTCCGAGGCGACCAATGCCTCGGCACTCTACAAGCCCAAGGCCCAGTCCTTGGCACTTGAAGACAAAGTTCGAGGCGACCAACGACTCTGCACTCTATAAGCCCAAGGCCCAGCCCTTGGCATTCGAAGACAATGTCCGAGGCGACTCTGTCAGTGGTTGGTCTAACTCTGTCAGTGCGTGTATCCACACTGGTGCAGTCGACGGTGGGTAATACGGGACAAAATGGTGCTTCCTTGATCCTGGCTAAGTCAATACCCTCATGTGACCGCAGTACCTGGTGAATACAGTAACCAAGTGCGGTAATACATTGGGTGAAGACCGGCTGACCATTATGCGGTGTCATCCTAGATTATCTCTAAGAAACCCCCTCGAATATAGCATTGTCCCTCGCCGACATCCCCGTGCACCAGCGTTTTACCGAAAAAGTGTCGGTTTTAAATGGGGCTGAAATTCGAAAAATACACTATTTTCAATACCGACACTTTTTGGCCTCTTCTAGCAGCCCCAATAATGGGGTGTCGGCATCAACAAGCAGCCCCCCCTCGTTTTCGTACAAAAACCGAGTGGGGAAGGGGTGACGGCACACCATCAGCAGCACACCCCTCGGTTTCGTCAGAAAACCGAGAGGGGGTGTGTGTCGGCATCAACAAGCAACCCCCCCTCGGTTTCGCACAAAAACCGAGTGGGGAGGGGGTGACGGCACACCATCAGCACACCCCTCGGTTTCATCCGAAAACCGAGAGGGGATGTGTGTCGGCATCAACAAGCAGCCCCCCCCATTGGTTTCACACAAAAACCGAGCAAGGGGGGGTGCGACGGCACACCATCAGCAGCCCACCCCTCGGTTTCGACAGAAAACCGAGAGGCGGGGTGTTCGGCATCAATATCATCCCACCCCTTGGTTTCGTCAGAAAACCGAGAGGGGGGGTGCTCAGTGTCATCCACACACAATGATTATTCAAAGATGAAGAGCTATCTTCCTTTTGGTCGGTTGGATAGCATCTCATCCAAACCTATTGAGTTGGCTGTACAAACTTCACAAGCAAAATTCTTCCTTCTCATCTGGGGGTGGACTCATGGTAACCATCGCGTCATCACTAGGGCTCGACTGCAGTCCCTAGTGAATACAGTAACTAGGTGCAGTTGGGTGACAAACAGAGACGGATGAGTTACCGCGTATTCATGCCTCTTCAAGACGCGAGTAGGACACTCGACCAATGAGTTCTTTAGAGTCATCTCTTTATGAAGGTGAATACCGGAAAAGTTACTCGTCAAGGCGAACAATGTTTCACGTCCACTTTGACCGTTTTTTCGGTGCCTACGCAACGGCACCTTATACGCATTCATCCGACATGCGTATGAAAAGTTATGACTCTCTGAAGGTTTCAAGGTCTCTTTCTTCGAAGACTAGCATCAGAATAATTACACGGCAATGACGGTTACGCTCACGCCCTCAATTTGGTTCGTTACGCGCCCAACTCGTAGCAGGCTGAGCGCCGGGTAAGACAGAAGAACTCGCACCTCTCCCGGCCCGTGCGTAGGTGCTCTTGGCGACAACCGATCAGAATGGGAATAGGGGGTCGAATGAACCAAACACCCTCCTGCGCATTCTCCTCATGTAATTCGTCACGCGGCGACGATGACGAACCGAACTCGTCCTCCCCCTCCGCGACCGAGGCGACCCCTCCGTGCGTGCTGTCTCACAGCGACCCGAAGTAACCCCGCGTGTCCTCTTCGCAGGATCCGGGCCACCTTAATTCCCCTCGGCTGAGTTACAAGCCGAGGGGAGTCCGGATGTTGTCCGATTGTTAACCTTGGGCAACCAGCCAGCCTTCACGTGTGACGAAAGAAGGACTGAAAGAAGAAATGAAATAAAAGAAAGGGCTGAAAGAAGAAAGTAATAAACAAAGAAGGAAAGAAGCAGAGTCAGAGAGAGAGACGACTGCTCTCTCCCACGGCCACCGGCGCCCGCTGTGACCCAGCCTCCTGCGCACCACCGCCGGCCGCCGCACCCGATCCCGAGCCCGGCCGCTGTTATCGTACCGCATCCCGGCCCGCGGCCGCCTGACGTCAAGTCCGACGGCCCGGCCCGCGCCTCGCCTATCAGCCCCGCGCCTCCCGCTTCAGCATGCACCCGACCTCCACCGCTGCTGCGCTGGCCCGCGCGACCCAGCCTCGACCTCGCATCGACACCGCCGCCCGCCGTGCCACATGCGTCGCCCATGCCCACCGCCTGGGCCTCGCATGCGCCCGGCCTCTGTGCCGCTGCCGCTGCCGTTGCTGCTATCCACCAAACCAGAGCACAAAAAAAAAAAAAAAAACAGAGCAACAGAAACAAAAGGAACTCCTTCAACTCCACCTAGTCTCCCTCTCGGATTGCGAAGCCGATGCCGTAGGCTGCAGCCACCCCCAACTGGGCCAACTCGTCCACGTCAACCGCCCTCGATCCGACCCGCGATCCCGATCGGCTGCCTCCCTCTTCTCACGGGATCTCTTTTATCTCCCATCCTCAGTTCATCGACACCTTGCCTCGCAACCCCGCCTCCCAACCTGCAATCAAACCCCAGATCTTGAAGAGCTAGATAGCACTGTTGGTGGAGAAGACGAACTTCGGCTGGGAGTGCGAGATGAAGGGCATGTTTTCAGGCCAACTACAGCCGCCTCGAGATCGAGCTCGCCAAGGTCGAAATGCTGCGCCCTATGTCGTGCCGCACCGATCACGACTCTCGCAGCCCTTCAAGGATGCTCGGATCACCGGATCCCTTCACATGACCATCCAGGCAACTATCCTCATCAAGAGCCCTACTGCCCTCGGTGCCGGGGTCCGTTGGAATGCAACATCTTCTCCACCAAGGATCACGCTGCCACCACCATCGCCCATGACTCCGCCGCTGCCAGCCGACCTCCACGCTGCCGCTGCTGTTGCTGCTGTACCACGCGAAAAAAAAAAAAAAAAAAAACAAGAAAGAAGGCAAGAAACAGAGAGGAACGCTGCTCTTTCACCGAACAGAGGAAAGGAAAGAGAGAGAGAGAGAGAGAAAGGAAAGAGAGAGAGAGGGAAACTGCTCTCTCTCACGTGAATGAAAACCAGAATGGAAAGAGAGAGAGCGGGGTGCAGCCTCACGTGAACAAAAGCAAAAGAAAGAAAGAGACAAAGAGAGAGAAAGGAAAGAGAGAGAGAGAGAGCGACGCCTGCTCTCTCATGCGGGTCAAAGAGAAAAACCAAAGAGGAAAGCTAAAGAAAGGAAAGAGGAAAGGAAAGAGAGAAAGAGAGAAAAGCTGTTCTTTCACTAAAAGGGTCTCGGTACCCTCTCGGTATGCTCTCGGTACCCTCTCGGTATGCTCTCGGTACCCTCTCGGTATCCACTCGATCGGAAAACACACTGCTTTTTCGGAAACACACCCTTGCAAAACTGAGACTTTTTGGCTTGCACCAAAAGGGTCTCGGTACCCTCTCGGTATGCTCTCGGTACCCTCTCGGTATCCACTCGGTCGGAAAACACACTGCTTTTTCGGAAACGCCCCCTTGCAAAACCGAGACTTTTGGCCCGCGCCAAAAGGGTCTCGGCATCAGCAGAAGGAGACTGCTAATGCGAACTGCGGCACCAACAGCCCTTGCCAACCACGCCAGGATCCTAAGGCGTTTGCACCTCGGAATCCCAGCCGACCCAGGGGGCCCTGACCCGACTGGGAGGGGGTAACTGTGGGTGCAAAAATTGTACCGGACCGGATCAGAGCGGCATGGGCCCGCGCAACGGCCCAAGTGGGTAAGCCCGCCCGGGTTCATGGGCCCACTCTACGAGGCTCGCAGATCAAGCCCTCCCCCTTATTGGGCCCGAACAACGGCCCAATAAGGGCCCAGCAAGGAGGCCCAGAACCAGTGCCACGTCATCATCGCCATGTCATCACTGCCATATCGGGCACGTGCCTACGCTATAAAAGGACCCCCAAGGCATCCAGGAAGTGGGTTGGTCATTCGATCAGAGGAAGAGAGGATTCAAAGCCAGAGCTTACTTCTCTCCTTCCAGTTTCTTTTCTTGTTGCTCCGTGCAACCCCCACTGTAAAAAGCTTCTCTCGGCCTGTCGAGAGAACGCTACCCACCTTTATATTTATTATAGTGGAAACCAGGTGGCACCTCTCGCCCGGAGACGTAGGTCGTAAGACCGAACTTCGACAACAACTCCGTGTGTCATCTCTCTCCTTCTCAACTTTATAATCTCTAACTCTACAAACAATCCAATTCAATCAAGGCAGTGGGGTGGGATTCTCGATCAAGGCGGCTCGGAAATTTCCCCCCCACAATATTCCGTCGGTAAAAACCTTTTTTTTGTAGTGCCTCCTCAGCGTGAATAACTGCATCAAAGCCAGCAGCATTAGCTAGTGAAACAGATCCCTCTCCGAGGCCATCAGGCTGTGTAACATTAGCATAGTCTGTCCCATCAGCAGCTATTGCAACAGCGGCACCCAAAATAGCATTTGCATCGATTGGCCCGAGAAGCAAGGCTCTTGACCGTGTGGTCGTGGGCGTTCTCACAGGAACCAGTCGAGCGATCCCACAGACGGTGCCAAATGTTGGGGGATAATTTTCGCTGGCTCGTGCAGTCGTCCTGCAAGACCAAAAACGTGATATCGACTGGCTCCCTTAGGGGCACAGACCCTCCGACACCCAAGTCAGTGAAGGTTTTAGCCAGAAAGAGCTGCAATAGTTGGAAATGGTCAGGAATTTGAGTTTCGAACCTATACTTTGGACCCGGGGGTTGTACCTTTATGGTCTTTTGCAGACCGCCATAGGTTGACACGTGACGGTGTCTTTCCGCACCTTTTATGCCCCCATGTGCCAATCCATATGGGTCTCTGGTGACCCTAGTCGTTTAGCCTGTCAAGCGGTGGTGAAAGGGGGATGCATTAGTCTTGTCTTTACCATGTGGAGGTTCCGAAAAGCTCTAGTCTGGGAGGTACCAGACTGATTTTGATCGGCTTCTGTGGCCCGCAGTTGTCCAAGTAGCTCCATGGGGGTGGCGACACCTGTCGATTTGGTATCGGCTTACTGTGGGCGACCTCTATGGGAAGAAGGGCGGGCTCTCTGGGGGATGCATGACCAGATGAACTCCTGGTCAGGGGGGACCTTCTGAACCTTCTCCATCCAGTTGCTCCGCCTACTATCAACAGGCGAACTGTGGAAAAGAGGGTGAGCTCCCCCTTCATTGCTTCGCCTACTTTTTCCTATTGTTAATAGGCGAGCTCTATGGCGGCGGCACGATTGGGCGAGCTCCTGAGTGAGCTGTGGGTGTTGGGGTTTTTTAAAAATATTGCGGGGCGACCTCTTCCATGTGCGAGCTAATCGCATGCGGCCAGGGTCAGCTCCGGGCGGGTTACGAGCACCAGCCACGAGTGACTTCTTACGCATGCGCGCTGGTCGCGTGCGGTCAAGGTTCGCTCCGGGCGGGCTATGAACTCCAGCCGTGAGCAGCCTCCTCTGCTCGCGAGCTATCCGCGATGGCCAGGGCGAGCTCCCTGAAAGCGTTTCTTGGGGCAGATTCCTTCTATATCTCAAAAACAACTTATTTTTTCTGGTGAGCCCACTGCTCCATCATCTCGGCCTGGCTGTCACCGTTGATATTTTTCAGGGACCATCAATATACAAAGAATAAGGAGAAGAAATTGGATGTGAAGATTACCTGCAGAGGAGATCTCCCTCTCTCTCTCCGCTGCAGATGCACTCAGGGGACGACACTCGCGCTCAGGGGATGGAACGGCCACCGCTCACGCTCGGGGAACGGAATGGCCGACACTCGAGGAGAACTCTCTCTCTCTCTCTCTCTCTCTCTCTCTCTCTCTCTCTCTCTCTCTCTCTCTCTGCTGCGGATGGAGAACTGAGAGAAAAAAACAAAACCTCAAGCGACGCCTGAGAGAAAAAACTGAAACCTTGAGCGGTGCCTCTTCACAGGGATGAAATTCGCGGGAGCAAAGTCGTCCAAAAAAAAATTATGGTAAAAAAAAAATAAAAAATTGAAACTTGGGGCCGGTTAAGTCAATTCAGGTTAATTGAGGGTTATTTTGGAAAACACCTTTGGGGGTGTGATG
Source organism: Chamaelirium japonicum (assembly GCA_947650365.1). Lineage (NCBI taxonomy): Eukaryota > Viridiplantae > Streptophyta > Magnoliopsida > Liliales > Melanthiaceae > Chamaelirium > Chamaelirium japonicum. The sequence goes on from OX393550.1 coordinate 70,550,350, forward strand.
AGGGTATCTAACAATACAGACCATCAGCCCATCATTGTGTCAATCATGATTGTCCAGAGAGCCTCGCTCTTACAGGCGTAATTATGTGAATTAGAACCTTGCCAAGAGTTAAAGAGAGTTACCCTAAGTACACTACTACTAGCTACTAATGATTTCAGTTTGATCTCTCTCATTATTACACAGGGACTCAACTATCGAGCACCAAACACACACACACACAGAGCGAGAGAGAGAGAGAGAGAGCGCTCCCATAAACTTTATTTGATACATGAGGGACCGGCCAGAGTGTGTTATTCTTGAAAAACCACACGTCCGCGCTTACTATGAAGCGCTTCTAATGATTAAATCGCATAGAATTCGTAGCGAATCATGCACCTGTCCACATCTTCCATCGCACCCTTTCTATACGGGCACTGCTCTTCAAGATCCACTGCAACATTGGTGAGACAGTTGAAGCAGTCGAGCTCGCTGAGTTGAGCGCAGGTGGCGTGCCCCCAGACGTAGGGGTTGCCGACGGGGTAATTAGTACTGTAATCCTGGGGCGATCTGCCCCCTGTGTTGGCCGCCAGATCGTTCACGACCTGACCCGCCCCGATCCAGTCGTGAGGGTACTCATCATTGTTGCACCGAACCGTTGACCCCACCACCGCACCCCACGCACCCACCACCACCACCACCACCAACCCAATCATGAGCTCCGCCCGACGACCACAACCCACCATCTCTTCTCTCTCTCACACACACAGACACTTTTGCTGCTGCTCACTCTTAGCCCCTAGCCCCTATAAATAGTGCTCACCCTCATCGGGTATCGAGGTCCGATGAATCCCGGGCCCCACAATCTTTGTCTTCGCCTTCTGCACCGCCAGCACACGGGGAAGGTGGCGTGCAAGGATTGATGAAGGGGAGTGTGTGCAGCCGCCACGTTATTGCTCTATGAACATACGATGGGGGCATAATGCCGATATGTCGCAGCAGGCCGGCACAATAATGTTGGGCAGCTCCCCTTGAAAAATCCATATAGGCCAGCAACTCCATGCATCCGATGTTTTTTCTCCCCCGTATTTTTGGATGAAAACAGAAACCAAAGGCACTCTACCTGTGACTACAGCCCCCGGGATATGGAGTTTTACCAGCACGGGTAACCTATTTTTGTCGAGACATATGTTTTGGGATGTTCATCCCGTTGTCATGACCGCCGGAGCCAGCACACAGTGTTGTCCGCATCCACAGCTGGCCGGGCCGGCCACTCGGCCAGCAGCACCCATTGGAGCCTCCAGCGACATAAGAACGAACCTAGCTACCGCGCCCACGTAACTTGGACCGTGCACTCCGGCCATTGTCCAACTCCAGCTTAAAAGGAGCAACTTGCCGAGCCAAGCGATGTCGGGTTAAGATGATTGAAAACGATTCGAAACCAACAATCCGGACGAGCCAAGCAATCGATGTTGGACCCGAGCCAAGCAATCGATGTTGGACCTGACGATCGGAGCCGAGAGGCTTTCTGGGTCAACACCCCCAAGTCAGACAAGGATGAGATATGATAACATGTTAGGACTGTTCACAAACTAATTAGGACAAAAGACACGGAATCCTACTATAAAAATGATAATACATATTCAATGACCATTTGATGATAATTAATTTAATTTTTTGAAAGGTTAATTAGTACTCTCTCTATATATATAACAAGTGAATCACACCCTAAAGGCAACCGCGGCCGTCGAAGGCGGCCATCCAAGTGCCGACGGGCACAGACATGTACTAGTATACAATTACAACTAACATGTATGATCCCCCCACCCCTCTAAAGGCGGTTTGTTACTCGGGGTCTCTGTAGGTGCCGACGGCCATTGCCTTTTGTGAACTCATTCACAAATTTATTAACGAGCTTGCTCGTAGTCCCTAAACGAACATATATGCTCACGAGCCCAATCAAGCCGAGCTTTAGTATGTTGGAGCTTGGCTTGTTTATGATACAAGTCTAAACTTGAGGCTTGGGTTTGACTCAAATAGTAATCAAACAAGTTCGAACAAGTCTTTACCGGGCTTGTTCGTGAGCTATTCATGAACAGCTTGGTTCATTTGCAGCCCTATTGAGTTCAAATGCGTGTGGTTCCTTTTATTTTTGGCAGTGGAGGTTTACTAAAAGCACGAGCAAATAATTGTGTCCGGGGAAATGAAATTCTTTCTTCCTCTACACGGACTGTCTTTGGTAAATTACATGAACAAGTTAATGATGTTATTATTCCTGACCCTGTGCCATTAAGGGAAAATTCATCCTTCCAGTTGAGGACACATTTCTAATCGAACCTCATGGCCTCATTGCATTCCATGACATTTCCAATCACCCCCTCTCATGGCCTCTCTGCATTCGTCTAAGTCTGTTTGGCTGGAGGGAGTTGGCACCGGCGTGTTCCAACTCACGTGTGTTCCGCTAAAGCGGCTGTTAGGTTTTGTGCGGAGGCTCCCGATCAGATGAGTTTCAACTTCTCTGTGGGTTTCGATTGTATAGAAAACACGTGAGTTTGTACCCCACGGTTTTCACGTGGAGTTCCAACTCATTCCGTTTGTACCCCACGCGTGAGTTGGAACATGCCGGTTCCAACTCCCTCCAACCAAACACACTTAGGGTGGTGCTACCACTACAAGCCGAAAGTGATCCCATTGTTCATCTGCAAAGAATCAAAGATTGAGACTGGTGAGGCTCCGGCTGAAGTGCTGGGTGCTTTGCCTTCCTCAATTACCCATATATGCTATTTCTCAAAAACAATTAGCTGGGTTATTGTGATAGTCTAAACTGATCGCTCGGTCCAGGATGCAGGAAACAGGTCCATTAAAAGAATGATTGGATTTGGTCAGATCGATCAGACTTGATTACTCGCACTGGTGTTTTAGGATCAGGATGAGCCGATAGCTCTCGGAGATCTAGTCCGATCAATCGGTTTGATTGCTTCAGGATTCCTATCTCTTGTCAGTTTGAGGCTTTAAGCTTGTAACGCTAAAGCATATAAAGGGTTGTGAGAGGTGTGAAATGTGAGGAGCAATCATTGCTCTATAGGTTAAGATTTGCAAAGAACCTTAAGGGCTTGAGAGGAAAAAATGAGATACTCTTGTAATCCGATGATTTACTCCATTATTTTAAAGCATAGGCAAAGTATTAGAACGTCTTGATCATGCTTTCTGCTTATCGTCTTGGCTTGATCGTTCCCCTGAAGCAAAGCTCCATCTTCTTCTTCGGCTAGCATCTGATCGTTACCTTCTTCTACTTCATTTGTATCCTCCAATTTCGTCTTGGCCCAAAACCATCCACTTTGAACAATTATGGTTATCCCATCAAGATTGGGGCCAAATCTTAACTATTTCCACGGTGGAAGTAATTAAATGGTGGCAAAATTCTAGCTGGGTTAGTGAAGGTGATCAAAGGGAAATTCTATGGTACCGACTTCGGTACTGTACCGAAGTTCATAGGGACTATCCAATAGCCCCATGGTGGGTCTGACTGTCGGAAGCATCCCCCTAGGGTTCATACCATGATCCCTAGAATAATACTCCCACCACTCTAATGAATGGTGCTAATATTATATTAGTCCCACCTTGGTTGTGGTAACGCAATGGTGTGCGTTCTCCCTCTATATAAAAAGAGGTAGTCTTATGTAGTGATGGTGAGATTAATGAGATAATATATGGGGTTTTTCTCCCCAAACCTATTCTCTTCGTAACATGGTATCAGAGCCGGGCTCTTGATGTTGTAGCTCGTGTGTCCTTAGCGTGGAATTTCTGTATTAACATTAATAAAGATGACTTTGGTTATTGCTTTAATTAGAATACTACTCTGGTATATGATAATACTCATGTAATAAAGGACCCTAGGAAACACAGTAGGCCACTGAGGCGCATGGTGGATCCATGCTTGGGAGACCCAGTGGACCAGTTCTGTGTAGACCTAGAACTAGTTCACAGCTTAGGTGATACCGGTCGCTTCACCGAGAACAAGCTGTTGGCAGGTAGAGGATGTGGTGAAGTCTCTACCACGGAAACGTGGGATTCCCATTCACCTGACCAAGCACGATGATCGTGTTGAACAGGAACCAAGACGGTGCACAGTTCAGTGATTCAGACACTGGTGCATAAACCGTCTTACTACTATAGATAATCTGTCCTTAACCCTAAAGGACCATGTACACTGGGCCAACCAGTTGTCTGGTGCTTTGATGTGCCAACGTGTGCGGACCTTCCATAGTCCAATACCACGGTACATTGGGTTACCCGGCTGGCGCTTGAGTGACATATAATCCCTACAGGTTATCCGATGTCCAGTGTTGGATGGGTGCGTTTTGATGAATCAATCTGTCCACACAGTTAACCCAGGCCTGGTGGTTGTCAGTATGACTGATGATGTTCCGGATGCTAGGCATAGCACTAGAAGGTGTGTGGTGTTACAGATGATAAGTCATCAAACCCTAGTCAGATGATCGATCGGGATCTGACAGTGCTCCCCACCGCCCGAGTCGTATCACGGCACCAGTAATAGGAGGGACTAAGGATTATCGGAGTATAGTAGAGAACAGGGTTACAAGGGAGTAACATAAGTTTAGGATCACTAGAGTTCAACTCGCGTCGCACTCTGGGTGACTACGCAGGTTAATCGGATTAGGACTGATTAACGGAACTTTCAGTGTGTCACTGGAACAGTTAATCAGAGATCCGGTTGGAGCTAGAGATCCCGAACCCTGAAGGTTTCACCCTATCGTTGCGTATAGGAATTGTTCCCCAACCTAGTTGGATACGTTGGATGCGAAGTAGCGCGATAGAGCACAAGCCTGGAGCCTAAGAACCTAATTCATATGTGTTACGGGCAATAGGGATATTTTGGTAAATACTAAAATATGGCTCAGAACATATTGAATATGGATCTTAGAATGAGCGGAATAATTCCAGGAGCTCATAGGCGCTGACGGAACTCAATTCCGAGTAGCGCACCTCACTCAGTCTCTCTTTCGGTTTTCCACTTTTCGTGAAGGGCGTTTTCGTCCAGGCTTCACAATAGACACCTGGAATCCCTAAAAACCGCCCCTCTCTATCCTTATCTATCTAGGGCATGCCCTAGCTTCCTTGAAGCCATGGGAGACCGGCCCTATAAGTAGAATAGGGAGAGGGAGGGACGGCCCTAATGTAAGTCTCCCTCTCCTCCAAAAATCCAAACCCACCCTCTCCTCCTTCTTTGTGGTTTCAACCAAGGGAGAGAAAGAGAAAGAAGAAGGGATAAGAAAGAGGAAGGAAGGAGAAGGAAGAAGAGAGAAAGAGAAGGAGGAAACCTCGCGGCTCGCCATCGTTTTCGTAACGGATTCATCCGTCGGCTCGTAATCCTTGCACTCAGAGATGGGATTTCGAGGATTCTTCAATTCGCAAAGGACAAGGTGCTATCCGAAAGTTTCCCTTGCGATTCAAGTATGGTTCTTCATCGTTCTGTCATCTCCGGATCATAGATCCAAAAGGTATGATGATTCTAAACACCTAACTAGATACATTCATATCTTCCGTAGATCGTAGTATGCCTCTAGGGTGTCCGCACATATGCTAAGATCATAGATTTGCATGTAGATTGTTTTGTAGAATTAATTGTAATGAAACATACACCGTATGATCTTCGGATCTATCTTTTGCTTCCGCTGCGACTCTGATTAGCGGATCCAATTCCAACAACTGGTATCAGAGCACGCTTTGGTATATGTTTCATGCATGAATTCGTGAAAACATCATGTGAATATATGATGGCATATGTTTTCGTCGGGGTTCGACGTAGATCATGCATATGGATTATGCTATGTATCGTCTTTTTGCAGGTGCCACGCTGAATAGTAATCTGTGATTGCATGCATCCGGGGGTTGGACCCCGGATTTAATTTTGCATTGATTATTATTGTGCTTCTGGATTTTAAGGCTCTAGATGGGCGAGGGTGGGGGTTGACCATCCTCGGTTCCCTGGCCATGTTTCTAGGATTGTCTTCTTTTCATTCTAGCAAAATTGTACACGAACGAGCACTTGCTCGGAGCGTGTTAGTTTTTCGGTCACAGGAAGAAGGAGATGATGCTACATCCACGGTTCGGGCAAGCGGTACCATGGTGTGCAAAGACCCGGCGAAAGCGTGCACGTTGGCGATGATGGGGATTGTCGTCAGAGATCGTGCAGAACAGAAGAGCAGGATATCTTGGCTGTGCTATTCAGGTTCAGGGGTCGGACCCTGAATTTGATTCAGTTTGGATGTTATTTCTGTTGTTTCTCTTTACTTAGTGTTTAGAGAACCCCGATGATAATGTGATTATCTATCTTGCTTATGAGTTTGTCTCTAGATCAGGCTTAGGGTTAGTACTAAGCTTATGGATTCATCGGTGTCTCTATATGGTTCTAACACGTGCAAATCCGGTAGCTAGCTAAAAGGAAAGGTGGTAACCGCCCTCATGGTAGTTCAGGTAGCCAAGTATTGTGCACCGAGATAGACGCAGTGTTAGATTTGTTTAGAGATAATTAACTAATGTCTTCATAAGAAGTATGATAACCCTAGTGGGATGCCCTTTCCCCGCGTGGTCCTAGCGACCAAGTTAGGTTAGGATTTCACTGTGTGATACCCATTTCTAGATGACGTTTGATGGTAGTATGAACTCATCACGATTTGGTTATGCCACCATTAGGTTGAGGTCCGGCGGAGATTGTCGGATGTCCTTATTTGGCCAGCATCGAAACCTATAATGAGATGAGGTCTACTATGACATCTGGCATCAAATTGTGAACTTGGCGTCATCGTAGTGGGAGTCCTTTCCACATTGACCTTAGGCTAGGCTCCAGATCTTAGGATTATGGGCAAACTAGTGAAGTATCGGGATCCTTGGAATCTATGTAATGTGATCCTTGCAAGAAAGGCGAAAGCTGAGTATTCAAGGTAGGGACTATGATATTTTCCGAGGAGACTAATGCTTTGCGGGAAGGTTTGTAATCCTAGTGGGAGCACGGTAGACCAGGGTCTAAGACTAGGAGGTCGTGACTTTTCTAGATATGCATAAAACCTCATAAAAAAGGGATGTATAAGAGGTTCCCTCCAAAGGGGAGCCCCTGGCCTCCACAATCAACCAGCTAAGGGTCTGGGTGGGAGGTACGCAGTTCGATATTCCCATCGGATGAGAGCTGTGTTTCCTTCCATGCTGGTTTGCCTAGTGGTTTCCTTCGGGACATGGAGGATATCGGTGGCAGTGGATGACGGTTTTTTCCTGTACCGGGGGAGCCTATGAACCCCCCTACCGACACCACCTAGATTTGTGGGAAGCATCCGAAAGCTTGTGTGAAGCCGTCGTTGCTGTGCACACGGGTCATATAAAGCTGGCCAAAAGGAGACTGAGAGGTCTTTCAGTTAGCCATGGGTAATTCTGATGAAGACTGGGTCGTAAAAACCCTATTGGCAGAAGCGGTTGCATGCTCTCACCGAGATGCTGTCTCCAATTCAAGGCCGATTGTAACAACCCAAAATTATTTAAATGTCATTATAAGAAAATTTTTATAGAAAAATCAAAATAAAAATCGGATGGCGCCATTGCGTTCGTCTCGCCGAGACGATCGAAAAACCTATACAAACTTATTCGTTTTGGACACATTTAGAGTATTTAAAAATTATGAGAAAAAAAAAATATATATATGTATACATATTTAGCCGTTAGAAGGATTTGAACCTATGACCTCTTTATTAGAACTCTTAAAGATTTTCCTCTAGCCAAAAGACCCGAAGTGCTTTTCTGTATTAGAAACAGCTAATATAACTAATATATATACCACTGGGGAGACCAACAGTCGTTGACCCTTCGTTTCCGATCGGACGGAAAGGGTCGCGCAGATGTAACCGAAGCCGGCGACCTTTTGTTTCCGATCGGACGGGTACAGCTGCAGTACGCACTAAATGGCCAAATTGCAATAAAGACCCTGTGTCTTTTGGAATTCTCAAAACCACTATATAAACCCCCCCCCCCCTCCACAAGAGTTTTTCACTCCAACCCGTCTCGAAACCCGTGCCCTACCACTTCCCTCCTCCTCGTCAACCACCACTAACCACCGCCCGCCGCCGACCGCCGCCCGCCGTCGGCCGACCGCCGCCCGCCGCCGCCGGCCGACCACCGCCCGCCGCCGGCCGACCACCGCCGGCCGACTGCCGCCGGCCGACCGCCGCCCGCCGACGACCACCGCCCGCGACCGCCGCTCGTCGGCGACCGCCGCCACCCGCCGCCGGCCGACCGCCGCCTCCTGCCGCCGACCGCCGCCTCCTGCCGTCGGGCGCCGCCCCAAGACCCGGTTAGTTTTTATTTTTTATTATTATTATAAATATATATGGGCTGAAGCCCAGTAGACCTATATAAAAAGCCCATTATGAAATTTGGGCTGAAGCCCATTAAGGAATGGGCCAGGCCCATTTTTAAATTGATATAGTGACTCTCAATTTAATAACTGAAACCGTATTGCTAATAACAACTGAACTGTTTTACTAAAGGCAGACCCGAATAAAAAAATCCGTTAGTAGCCAACTGTTTTGGCCGAACCGGGAGCAAACGAACTCGGAATTGAGTTCCGTTTGCGGCCACGGGACCGTAATGAAACGATCTACACAACAGTATAGATGTAAGGTATTTTTGAAATTACAAAAATACCCCTTAAAGAGAGAAAACCCACTAATTCACATCGAATTATGTTCGGAAAAATCCCAGAAAAATTTAGGAAAACCTAATAAAATATTAGTAATATATTTTCAGGTTTCGAGCGTGATAAAGCTTCCTCATCAAGAATAAGAGTTTGCAACGGTTCAGGTAGGGGAGTTTTAACCAAGTTTCTTCATGCTAAATATCTGCTATAGATCATCGGTAAATTACTATGAGTAGTAAATTATGAAGTACGTGATCACTTGTTGGGTGTGGGTCTAGCCCTGGCGGAATGCCAGAAAGTACCTGGGTGTGGGTCTAGCCCTGGCGGAATGCCAGAAAGTACCTGGGTGTGGGTCTAGCCCTGGCTACAGGCCTAAAAGTTACCTAGGTGTGGGGCTAGCCTAGTCTGAGGACTAAAAGTACCTAGGTGTGGGGCTAGCCTTGTTGCGGACTAAAAGTACCCGGGTAAGGATTGAGATTCCTACCCTGGCCGGAAGAGCCAAAAAGGGAATCGGGTGATGTATGTTTTCTATTATTTACATTTCGTAGTCACGTTGACTGTTTTTCCGTACAAATATTTAGCATGAAATAAACTATGCCATGAGGTGAGTCAGTGGTTTGGACTCACCCCCCTACAGATGTTGTGCATCCTTCAGAGTCAAATCCTGCAGTACTGGAAGAGAACGAAGAGCGAGTAGTGAACGACCCAGAAGGAGTGGAGGACCCGCTGTACACCCCTTTCTACGAAGATGCCGAAGCTGAAGCATGAAGTGTCGTCGAAATAAAAGAATAAATTTATTTTCCTTAGACTTTGGTTCTCATAAAATGTATCAAACAATGGTTATTTTAATGGAATGGCTCAGTTAAGTTCCAAAATTTGATGGAGCTTAGTTATACCAAGCTTTTATTTTCTAACACCTCAGTATTATACGGATCAAATAAATCCGTAAAATATTGGGGCGTTACAACTTGGTATCAGAGCCTAGGTAATAGATCCTAGGAGTTAAAAAAAAAAAAAAAAAAATATATATATATATATATATATATATATATATATATATATATATATATATATATATATGTATGTATATTAAGGACATCGATAGGGTAGACACCAAAGATTTAAATACTTATATTTACAAAGTAAATTTGTTTTTCCTTTAAACAGAAGTATGAAGTCACAAATGTCTGAAGGTAATTCATCGGGAGCAAAGGTGAAACCTAAGAAGAAAATCGTGAAGACAAAGAAGGCGAAGAAACCAGTTGCACCTAACCAAAACGAGAATGTCTTCTATAAACGTTATCGATGTATCTGTGGAAAAGTGGGCGATGAAAATCGTTGTGAACATCCGATGTTTTTCAAAATAATTGTTGGTTATATGTAGAATGATAAGAAAAGTATAAATAATGAATGAGTATGTTCTTTTCTAAGTTTGTGTTTGAAAATGTTCTTTTATATTTTTCAGAAAAATGAACTCTCACGAAAACAATACTTCCAATGAAGACTTGACAAAGGTGTTAGGAGCATTACACCAACTGATAGAAAGAATGAACTCCTCTAAGGATAGTTCAAGGATGGGAGTGATGCTGAAAGAATTCAAGGAATTAAAACCCCCTTCTTTCAGAGGAGAACCGGATCCCTTGATTGCCGATAGGTGGCTCAAACAAATAGAAAAGGTATTGGAGACTTTAAAGGCAAACGATGAACAAAAAGTTATCTTAGCTACATTCATGTTAGAGGGAGAGGCGGACTACTGGTGGGATACGGTCAAAAGAACTCAAGCAAGTTTCACTTGGGAGGAATTTACCAAAGCATTCCTAGGGAAGTATTTCTCAGATGCAACCAAGGATAGAATGATTGCAGAATTTTTAGAACTTTATCAGGGAAAACTTAGTGTTTCCCAGTATGAAGCTAAATTCATCGAACTATCACGATTTGCTCATTATCTTATAGCCACAGAGGAACTAAAGTCCAAAAGATTTGAACAGGGTTTGAATCCTCATATTCGAACCCGAGTGGCTGTACTCCGCATAAGAAACTATGGTGAACTAGTACAGACTGCAATGGTGGCAGAACGTGAATGGGAAGAAACGCGTAAAATATTTGAGAAAAATAGGGTGAAAAGGAGTGCACCAGGGATAGAGGCAAACAAAAGGCCGAGGATGTAAGAATTTCCAACAGGAAATAATGGCCCTCTAGTGGCTTCGGGACCTCGTAATTGCTTCATATGTGGATCGCGGGATCATTTCCAACGAAACTGCCCTCGTCTGAATAAAGACGCTCCAGCCAGACCTCCCTTCAAGAATAATCCGCAATTATTCGGAAATCGCCCTGGTCAACCTCCAAAGGTACCTGGAAAAACTTTTGCTATATCCACGGAGGAGGAATCAAATGACGTCATTGAAGGTACGAACTATTCATTTCAAGAATTTGCTATTTCATAGGTAAGTTTTAACCGCAAAAGTAAATTTTTCGTAGGCACTATTCTTATTTATGGAAGTCTAGCTCGAGTAATACTAGACCCTGGTTCGACACATTCATTTATATCAGTTCACTTGGCTAAAGATCTACAATTAAGGACTGAACCGCTAGGGTATATACTAGCCATTACTACAGCACTTAGCGATACGGCCAAGACAAACAGAGTCTGCAGAAACTGTATACTACGGGTTGAAGATGAGGAATTGGTGGCGAATTTAATTCTACTAAAGTTGGAAACTTTTGACATTCTATTAGGAATGGACTGGTTATCCAAGTATAGGGCGATGATGGATTGTTACCGAAAGAATGTTACTTTACAAACATCAGATAGTAAGGAAATAATATTTCGGGGGAGAAAGTTCGGAAAGGCAAGAGCGAAAGTATGTTACTTAGCTCAACTTTTAGAAGAGGAGGTGAAGAGTCCTATACAAAATACCACATTGGTAGTATCAGAATTTTCGCAAGTGTTTCCGGAAGATCTTTCAGGGTTGCCACCAAAAAGGGAAATAGATTTTTCAATAGAATTAATGCCAGGAGTGGCACCTATTTCAATTGCCCCATATAGAATGGCACCAGTAGAATTAAAAGAGTTGAGGAAGCAGTTGGATGAGTTACTTACTCTTGGGTTTATAAGACCCAGTTCATCCCCATGGGGTGCACCTGTATTATTTGTTCAGAAAAAGGATGGAACAAAAAGAATGTGCATCGATTATAGAAGATTGAACCAGGTGACTATAAAAAATAAATATCCACTCCCAAGAATAGAGGATCTATTTGATCAACTTAAGGGAGCAAAATATTTCTCCAAAATAGATCTCCGATCAGGATATCATCAATTAAGAATCAAAGAAGAAGATATACCAAAGACGGCCTTCAGAACTAGGTATGGGCATTTCGAATTTTTGGTGATGCCTTTTGGTCTAACAAATGCCCCTGCGGCATTTATGGATTTGATGAATCGGATCTTTAAAAGTTTTTTGGATCAATTTGTGGTAGTATTCATTGATGATATTTTGATCTACTCAAAAAACAAGGAGGAGCACGAAAACCACTTGAGGATGGTATTACAAGAGTTGAGTCTTCATCAACTGTACGCCAAACTCAGTAAATGTGAATTTTGGATTACGAAAGTAAACTTTCTGGGACACGTAATATCCCATGAAGGAGTTACGGTAGATCCAGCAAAGATTGAAGCAGTAGTGAATTGGAAAGCACCAAAGAATGTAACAGAAATCAGGAGCTTCCTAGGGTTAGCAGGATATTATCGCAGATTCATTCAAAATTTTTCTAGTATCGCTGCACCTATAACTCGACTTACTAAGAAGGGGGTAAAGTATGAATGGTCAGAACTTTGTGAGGATGCGTTCCAAGGATTAAAAACAAAACTCACTACAGCCCCGGTACTAACCATACCAGAAAGCGGGAAGAAGTACACACTTTATACGGATGCCTCTCACGTGGGGTTAGGGGCTGTACTTATGCAAGAAGGCCGAGTTGTGGCTTATGCTTCCAGACAATTAAAAGCTCATGAAAAGAATTATCCTACACACGATCTGGAGCTAGCTGCGGTCGTGTTTGCACTAAAGATTTGGCGTCATTATTTGTATGGGGAACAGTTTGAGTTATACTCGGATCATCAGAGTTTGAAATATATAAGCACACAGAAAGATCTAAATTTACGGCAAAGAAGATGGGTGGAATTTTTAGTCGATTATGACTATAATTTTATTTACCACCCTGGTAAGGCTAATGTAGTAGCAGATGCCCTCAGTAGAAAGGGACAAATGGTCAACATATTAGCTGATAAATGGCAGTGGGCTTGCACATTAGAAAACCTTGATTTAGTCACTAAGAAAAGCTCACCACGAGCTTATCTAAGTCACCTCCGAGCTCAACCAGAAATGATAAAAGGAGTAATAGAGGCACAAACATCAAACTCAGAATTGCAGGGAATTCGATACAAATTAGAAAAGGGGGAGATTGTAGAAAATTGGGCACTCAGTTCAGACAACGGACTGAGATTTCGAGGCAGATTAGCAGTCACTGATGCTCCTTATCTGCGAGAGGATATATTAGCTGAAGCCCATCATTCAAAGTTTTCTATCCATCCGGGGGAAAACAAAATGTATCACGACTTAAAACGAAACTTTTGGTGGAGTGGAATGAAGAATGATGTAGCCCAATTTGTGTCAAAGTGTCTCACTTGCCAAAAGGTGAAGGCTGAACACAGAAGACCACCTGGGTTATTGCAACCTCTTCCGGTAGCAGAATGGAAATGGGAACATATAACCATGGATTTTGTGACCGGTTTTCCTACCACAAGGAAGGGAAATGATTCAATCTGGGTAATTGTGGATCGATTAACAAAGTCAGCTCATTTTCTACCGCGAAAGACAACTGCGTCCACTAGAGACGATAGTACCCTATACCTGAAGGAAATTGTTAGACTTCACGGTATTCCAGTAACTATTGTGTCCGACAGGGATCCTCACTTCACCTCTAAGTTCTGGAGAAGTTTACAGAAGGCTATGGGAACAGAATTGAATATGAGTACGGCATATCATCCTCAAACTGACGGGCAGTCAGAGAGAATAATACAAATTTTAGAAGACATGTTGAGATCTTGTGTGATGGACTTCAAGGGTAGTTGGGAAGATTTTCTGCCGTTAATAGAATTTACTTATAATAACAGCTATCAGTCCAGCATACAAATGGCACCTTTTGAAGCCTTATATGGAAGACCCTGTAGATCCCCAGTCTGTTGGACGGAAGTGGGAGAAAAAAGTATAATGGGGCCTGAAATAATCCAGGAAACGACCGACAAAATAAAAATTATTCGGGCCAATTTACTAAAAGCACAGAGCAGACAGAAAAGTTACGCAGATAATCGAAGAAGACCTCTCGAATTTGAAGTGGGAGATTTTGTTTTTCTAAGAATCTCGCCGAGGAAAGGTATACAACGTTTTGATATCAAGGGAAAACTTGCACCCAGATATATTGGGCCCTACGAAATATGGGGAAGAGCTGGACCAGTGGCATATCGACTGGCATTACCCATAAAATTGGCAAATATACATCCAGTTTTTCACGTGTCCATGCTTCGCAAGTATGAACCAGATCCTTCTCACATTCTGAAAGATGAAGATATCAGTATTCAATCAGATGCCTCATACATAGAAGTACCCGTGAGAATTTTAGATACCAAGGATAAAGAATTACGAACCAAGACTATTCGACTGGTAAAGGTACTATGGCAACATCACAACGAGGAGGAAGCTACTTGGGAATTGGAATCAGAAATACAAAAGCAATATCCACACCTATTCAACAACTGAGGTATGAACTCGAATTCAATCACTGAGTTATGTACTCTAAATTTCGAGGACGAAATTTTTATTAGGGGTAGAGGATGTAACAACCCAAAATTATTTAAATGTCATTATAAGAAAATTTTTATAGAAAAATCAAAATAAAAATCGGATGGCGCCATTGCGTTCGTCTCGCCGAGACGATCGAAAAACCTATACAAACTTATTCGTTTTGGACACATTTAGAGTATTTAAAAATTGTGAGAAAAAAAAAATATATATATGTATACATATTTAGCCGATAGAAGGATTTGAACCTATGACCTCTTTATTAGAACTCTTAAAGATTTTCCTCTAGCCAAAAGACCCGAAGTGCTTTTCTGTATTAGAAACAGCTAATATAACTAATATATATACCACTGGGGAGACCAACAGTCGTTGACCCTTCGTTTCCGATCGGACGGAAAGGGTCGCGCAGATGTAACCGAAGCCGGCGACCTTTTGTTTCCGATCGGACGGGTACAGCTGCAGTACGCACTAAATGGCCGAATTGCAATAAAGACCCTGTGTCTTTTGGAATTCTCAAAACCACTATATAAACCCCCCCCCTCCACAAGAGTTTTTCACTCCAACCCGTCTCGAAACCCGTGCCCTACCACTTCCCTCCTCCTCGTCAACCACCACTAACCACCGCCCGCCGTCGGCCGACCGCCGCCCGCCGCCGCCGGCCGACCACCGCCCGCCGCCGGCCGACCACTGCCGGCCGACTGCCGCCGGCCGACCGCCGCCCGCCGACGACCACCGCCCGCGACCGCCGCCGCCGGCCGACCGCCGCTCGCCGGCGACCGCCGCCACCCGCCACCGGCGACTGCCGCCGCCGGCCGACCGCCGCCTCCTGCCGCCGACCGCCGCCTCCTGCCGTCGGGCGCCGCCCCAAGACCCGGTTAGTTTTTATTTTTTATTATTATTATAAATATATATGGGCTGAAGCCCAGTAGACCTATATAAAAAGCCCATTATGAAATTTGGGCTGAAGCCCATTAAGGAATGGGCCAGGCCCATTTTTAAATTGATATAGTGACTCTCAATTTAATAACTGAAACCGTATTGCTAATAACAACTGAACTGTTTTACTAAAGGCAGACCCGAATAAAAAAATCCGTTAGTAGCCAACTGTTTTGGCCGAACCGGGAGCAAACGAACTCGGAATTGAGTTCCGTTTGCGGCCACGGGACCGTAATGAAACGATCTACACAACAGTATAGATGTAAGGTATTTTTGAAATTACAAAAATACCCCTTAAAGAGAGAAAACCCACTAATTCACATCGAATTATGTTCGGAAAAATCCCAGAAAAATTTAGGAAAAACTAATAAAATATTAGTAATATATTTTCAGGTTTCGAGCGTGATAAAGCTTCCTCATCAAGAATAAGAGTTTGCAACGGTTCAGGTAGGGGAGTTTTAACCAAGTTTCTTCATGCTAAATATCTGCTATAGATCATCGGTAAATTGCTATGAGTAGTAAATTATGAAGTATGTGATCACTTGTTGGGTGTGGGTCTAGCCCTGGCGGAATGCCAGAAAGTACCTGGGTGTGGGTCTAGCCCTGGCGGAATGCCAGAAAGTACCTGGGTGTGGGTCTAGCCCTGGCTACAGGCCTAAAAGTTACCTAGGTGTGGGGCTAGCCTAGTCTGAGGACTAAAAGTACCTAGGTGTGGGGCTAGCCTTGTTCCGGACTAAAAGTACCCGGGTAAGGATTGAGATTCCTACCCTGGCCGGAAGAGCCAAAAAGGGAATCGGGTGATTGCTACAACTTTAAGTAGTCCTAATTAAGGGACTAAAAAGTGCAATTTAACCCCAAGTATAGGGAGTGTAGCGAAGTAGTAATCTCGGTGAGTCCGAGGTCGATTCCACAGGGACTGAAGGACTAATTGGAACTAGTGTGATGACAGTGCGTGAATGTGAATGTAAGTCAGGGTTTTCCACTGAGAGTGGAGCACGAGAAAATGAAACTACGTTACTAAATTAACTAGAACTAAATATTGCAATTAATTAAAGAAGGTTACGATGGAGATGAGGCTAAGGCATCCGGGTTCAACCTAGTAGTATCTTATGTATTCTTTTGATCAGTAACTATATATGATGATAGCATGAAAATTAAGTTCGGACGCATGCTACAGAGGTCTTTAAGCATTGCACATGCCCGGAGTCGATGTGCAATCAAAAGGACTTGTACACATGCATCGATTTCTAAAGATATGCATCTATCATACTAAAATAGATTAAAAAGCATATGACGAGAGACTCGTGAAGCTCGTGTCATCAAGCCACAGGGATTCGCAAGCATTACGTATGCCCGGAGTCGATACGAAATCAAACAAATTTGCAAGCTAGATGCCATACATCTTAGAATAGTGTCATTCATATAGGATTCAATCATAAGACAGTTAAAACATTATTACCGATCAAAGAAATACATAATAACTACTAGGCATCCCCCATAGCCTTAGCTAGGGGTTTAGCCGTGCATGTTTATAAAATTCAACAGAAAAACATAAGTGCACGCAAACTCCATTAATGAAACAAATGCGAAGGATGGCGCTCGTGGATGACAGCTTCCGGCGGTGGTGACGACGTGCGACGAGGATTTGGCGATGGTGAAGCGTGGCTCGGAGACGATGGTGCGGCGTGACTCGGAGATGCTCGGTCGGGATGGTGAATGGAAGACGATGGGGATCGGTCGATGATGAAGGTGTCGAGTGGTGATGGTTCGGCCTAATGAAAGTCAGGCTTTTGGTGGAAGAAGTTCGGGCTTATATGTGGTCTCGGTGGTGGAAGATGGTGGTGCTCCGTCTGATGAAGTTCGGGGTGGTCGTCCCCCCCTTGTTGATGACGTTCGGGTCCCCTATATAGAGAAGAGGGGGTCCGGTTTTAGAAAGAGTAATACACCGAACGGTTGTGATGGGTTTCAAATAGGAAAGAGAGAGAGATGGAAAGAGAATCCGAGAGAGAGGATCCCGGTGAGAGAGAGTGAATCCCGGAGAGAGAGAGAAGTTTGGTGCTGGGCGTGCACGGCTCGGGTGCTGCATGGGTTCCGGTTTCAAAGGGATGCATGCCATCGGACGGCTGTGATTGGGCTGAGAGAGGAGTACAAGAGAGAGAAAATCGCCTAGAGAGAGAGTAGGAAACGGGAGGGGGCTCGGCTACAGCTGGGGATCCGGTTGGCATGGGGTTTTAGAGAGAGAATCCCGGAGAGAGATAGAGCTCGGGCTGTTAAGGAAAGAGAGGGAGAGAAGCTCGGTTGGGACTTGGGATCCGGTTTAATAGCCTGCATGCATGGGTTTTTATGGATCGGACGGTTGTGATGGTGGGGCTGCGGACGGCTAAGGTAAGAGGTGCAATTCAGGTGGTATGGAGATGGACGTGGGTGCATGGACAGCTGTGATTATGGTTTGGTGATTGGCTGCATGGGTTAGGTGGGATCGGATGGTGGGATGTAAGGGATGCTGTGATCACTGCATGCATAGGTTGTTAAATCGGATGGTTGTGATTGGTTCGATGGTTGTGATGACGTCGGGTAAGAGTTAGATGTAACACATGGGTTTTTAGTCGAAACAAAATGGACGGCTGGGATTCGGCCCCCGGATGGCTGTGATTAAGTGGAAAGGAGAGGTGGGTGCAATGGGGTTTTGATCAGGAACTGCGGATAGAGCTCGGGTGCCAGGGACGGTTGTGATCGGGTCGGGATGCATGAATGGGTTTATATGTATGCATGCATATATGCATGGAAGGATGGGCAATCGGACGGCTGGGTTTCGGTGAGAGCTTCACATGCATGGGTTGGCTGGATGGTATCCATGCATGAGTGGAGATTAAGGGTTGTGATTTAGTTGGGTATAGAGAATGAATGGAGAAAGGGGGCTCGGCCGGGTACAGGTCAAATGGGGTCACATGGGAAACTTGGTTACCATCATCCGAATCCATCATCGCTCCTTTGTATTTATGTAGTCATCTTCTGGTTTGATTCCTGCGTTGCAGCGGCTTGTTACAGTCTTCCCTCGTCCGAATCATTGCAGTTATCCGTTTTCCAACGTTGTTCTTCAGACAGGCGAGCTGTACAGTCTCCATCAGATCGTCGTGAGAATATCCACGGCTTGGTCATGAAGTCCTTAAGCTGATTGCACCGAAAACTGGATCAATTTCCTGAAAAACACACATGAAATGACACTTATCAGATTCAGATGCGATTATCGATAAAAGGATAATTTGGACTTTCGGGCTCTATATTTTTCATGCATATATCGTATGAGTGCGAACCAATATACCGTCATGTCCGTATTAAAGTCTACTATGCAGTGGTGGAAAGAAAATGATGCGCTTTACGAGTATATGAAAAGTTTTACGTACGAAAGCGATGATAATGCAGTAAGAAATAAGCGATAAAATGCATTATTTGGAGACTTAACACACCCCCCAACCAGCTTTTTGCTAGTCCTCGAGCAAAATAAGCGAGAATTCGATGCAAGGATTTTCAATAATAATGCATGATTTCTAACCCCGAAAAAAAGCTTTTTTTTTTTTTAAATGGTAAAACAACATAAAGCAAAATTTTATTTTATTTTATTTTTTTTTTACTAACAGAAAATTTTGATGAATAATTTAAAATACTCAAGACTAGAGATTCTACGGCACAAAGTTTGTAGAGTAGTATTAGCCAACTTCTAGTTTACCGAGTCATCGATTGAATTTCGGTTATTAACCCTCCGGTAGGAAATATCAAACTGACTGTACTCGAGTGCTCGGTGATATCTGGACTTAACACGACTAGAGCTTTGGCTTTCAAGGATGCATCAATACTAATAAGCACCAAGAATAGTCGAACGACCTTAAACACTGATTCAAAACCCCGCTGTCTGTCCAGGTTTACGAGAGGTGTAGATGTTCACTTTAATACCACAAGGGCTTTATATGTGATATTCCATGCTTACTCGTGTTTTTACAGCGATGGCTTTCACACTATCTCCCTTTTTTTTTTTTTTTTTTTAGGTCTCCTTTTTTAAGGATCTCATTATGTATCCCTTCCTAATTTACACCATGGTAGCTGCACTCTGTGCCCATGACACGCTGCCAACGCTCTCATAAGTCAGGTAGCCATCCCCATGTTGCTTCTACATTAGATTCACTATGTGTATATAGGATCATTCTCATAACCCTATACACCATGCTTTACTAATATAGTTGCATGTAAGTTAGGACTTTTACATAACTCAACCCTAGACCTTGTAATAGGTAGCCCTCTTCGCTGTACCTGGTCTAATCCACTAGTTGCCTTTTTTTTTCTTTTTTTTTCTTTTTTTTTTTTTCACCCTCTCTCCATAGAGCAAACTAAGTGAACAAGACAGTCGTGGTTCATCAGGCCTCTAAGTATTATCAGGTCAACAACAACCTATCGAACCTATACTCCAAAGGTGCAAGCCAGATGTGTAGTGAAGTTTTCAAAGTACAATTAACCTGATACTCCATAAGAAGGAATTAATAAAGGGAGCTCAACGTCAACACCTTTCGACTAAAACTTAAGCCTTTTATAATCTATGTCACTAAGTGCCATATAGTCCTAGCAAGAGTACATAAAAATTATACTCCAAAACTTCCAAAGTAAATAATAATTTTTTTTTTTAATAATAGACAAGAAATAAAAAACAAACAAATTTTATAATAATACGCAAGAAAAGAAGTTTTTTTTTTTTTTGAATACACATAATAAATAGGTATTTGGAAAAGTATAAAAAAATGCACAAAATTAGAATTCGTCAGGATTCCCACCCCCCAACCTAAATATGACATTGTCCTCAATGTTTAAAAAATGATGCACATAATGATATTTTATGGTGATTCAAATATAGAAACATGAAGGATATATCATTTTGCAAGAAAGACATGGAGAAGGGTTAAAGATTACCTGAAAAGATGGTTGCACATATTTCCACTGCTTTCCAAGGACATTTACTAGAAAGAAAATAGAATAACAAGAAAAACAAAACTAATATACAAGCAAAAGGTCTCTAGCAGATATAGAGATTAATCCTGATAAACATGATCTTCCGGAATTTTCAAAAAAAATAAAGAGCATTCATGCATAAAGAAGATATATCCTGAGATATTTTGCGGATGCTTATATTCTCTCACCACATCCTTTCTATTAGGGGCAATCTTCCATTGTTGCTTATGAGCTGAATTTATATTCTCTTCTAACTGGAGAATATAAATTTCATTTATATTCCACCCTATATCTTCTTCATATTTTTTCAAAATTTCAAGCAGTTTTATTTCCTGGTTCTTATTTAAATCAGAAGATATGCTCACAGGAAATGTTTCTTCTTTATCCAAATAAGCATACTTTAATTCAGATGGTAATTGTTTTAGACCAAGTTTTAGTGCTTTGATATTAGATGGAATTGATGTGTTAGTATCTCGAGGCAAGTCTTCAAAGTAAGCTTTCCATCTATCAATATCAAAAAATGGGACAGAATCTAACAAAGCATTAACATCCTCAAAAGTCTTATCATCAGTGTGACCATAAAAATGAGTCAAACCAGTTTTTAATGGATCAGAAGTAGACATAACCAATTTATCCTCTATACAAGCTTCAATCAAGTTTACTTCCTCAGGTTCATCATCATTATCATCATCTAGTTGTTTGCAAATATTGAAAACGTTCAGCTCAATAGTCATATTGCCAAATGAAAGTTTCATGACCCCATTCCGGCAATTAATAATGGCATTCGATGTAGCCAGGAATGGTCGACCTAGAATGACAGGAATAGGGGTGCTACCATATGCCACAGGTTGAGTATCTAAAACAATAAAATCTACGGGAAAGTAGAATTTATCTATCTGAACAAGCACATCTTCTATGATCCCTCTCGGAATTTTGACAGATCTATCGGCGAGTTGGAGAGTGACTCTGGTGGGTTTTAATTCACCAAGTCCCAACTGTTCATAAACCGAGTAAGGTAACAGGTTCACACTCGCCCCTAGATCAAGTAAAGCTTGTTCTATCCTAAAGTTCCCTATAATACATGAAATAGTAGGACAACCAGGATCTTTATATTTAGGGGGAGCACTCTGCTTAAGGATAGCACTAACCTGTTCCGTCATAAAGGCCTTCTTTTGTACATAAAGCTTTCGCTTAACTGTACAAAGGTCCTTCAAAAACTTAGCATATGACGGTATTTGTTTAATTGCATCCAACAAGGGAATATTGATTTTAACTTGTTTGAATACATCGAGGATTTCTTGATCAGATGCTCCCTTTTTAGCCGCTAACAATCTATGGGGGAATGGGGCAACAGGTTTATACGCAGGCATTGGTTCATCATCGTTTTGTTTAGCAGTGCTATCCTCACCCTCATCTAGAAAAGATTCCTCAAGCTTATCAGTCGTTTTAGAGATTTCTTTATTGATGACTTTTCCACTCCGAAGGGTGGTGACAGACTTAGCATGCTCTACATGAGAATAAGATGAACTAGGCTTATTAACCTCATGTTGATTCTTAGGATTAGGCTGAGGTTGAGCAGGAAAAACTCCTTTCTCCCTAGCATTAATTTGTGATTCAATCCTATTGACTGAGGTTTTAAGTTCTTGAATAGCCTGTGCATTATTCTGGTTTATTTGAGTTTGCCCTTCTATGAAGTGGTTTATCGTAGATTGCCCTGCCATAATCATATCTAATTTATCCTCGAGGGACTTCATGTGTGGTGGCACATAAGAAGTTTGATTAGAAGGTCCCGGAGGATTATCGGTAGATGGATCATTCTTCCAACTGAAATTAGGATGATTCCTCCAATTAGGATTATAGGTATCAGAATATGGGGAACTAAATGGCCTTTTGTAAGCATTAGTGAAATTTGCTTGGTCGTGCAATACTTCTTGAAAAGCAGGGATTGTAGGACAATCCTTTGTTAAGTGCACATTACTCTCACAGATTTCACATATGCTATTAACAGAAGTTGTAGTTCTTCCTATGTTAACTTTTTGTGATTCCAGGGCTTCAAGCTTTCTAGTTAGGTTGGCAATTTTTGCATTGACATCATCTTTCTCAGATAATTGATAGATTCCTCCCTTAGAGTTAGACACTTGTTTAGATTTGTCAGTTTGATCGCTTGTATCCCAGCTTTGAGCATTTTCAGCTAGTTGATCAAAATATTCCCAAGCTTCATCAGGGCCTTTATTCATGAATTCACCATTACACATCATCTCTACAAATTGTCTCATATTGGAGGCTAATCCATCATAAAAGAAACTAATGATCCTCCAATCTTCGAAGCCATGATGTGGGCATAAGAGAAGAAGTTCCTTAAATCTCTCCCAACATTGAAAAAAGGTTTCATGTTCTTTTTGAGAGAAATTCATGATATTCCTTCTCAAGGTATTCGTTTTATGAGTCGGAAAGAATTTTTTTAGGAATTCTCGTGTCATCTCTTGCCATGTCCCAATGCTTCTCGGCCTTAAAGAATGAAACCATGATTTGGCTTTCTCTTTTAGGGAGAATGGAAAAAGCTTCAGTTTAACTACATCTTCAGTTACATTGTTGTATTGCAAGGTTGCAATAACTTCTTCAAATTCTTTAAGATGTAGGTAAGGACTTTCAGAGTCTAAGCCATAGAACTTAGGGAGTAATTGAATCACTCCCGGTTTCATATCAAAGGTTCCCGCATTGGTAGGAAAAATAAAGCATGACGGGGTAGTCGTTCTACTAGGTTGTAAATAATCACGCAAGGTTCTAAATTGTTGCTCATCATGGTTACTTGCATTATCAGCCATATTTTCAGAATAGTTTTTCAGACAGATTTGATTCAGATTCAGTTTTGCTTGATTTTTGTGTATAATCCTGATACCACAAGGATATACACAAGATGCAGAGGCAAAAGGTAAGTCAAGGGTTTGCAAGCAAATGTATGCACCACCTAAAACCTTCTATACGAACGCTCTCGTTTGAAGGGGATAACAGACTAGACACACATACGCCTACACCGAGACGTATGCGCCGAGCTTTCCCACGAGAGCGTAAGTTGATGCAAGATAGCAAATACAGAGAGTTTAAAGAACGAGTGTACCAGGGATAAGCAGTTCTTTATTTAGGCAAGCGCGCAGTACTCCTTCGCAATCAACGGTCGACTCCTCTTCCAATATTCAGATTTTTTTTTTTTTTTTTTTTTTTTTACCTGAAAAAAAAATAGAAAGAAGTACTTAGTATATTGAATGCAAAGAAAAAGCAAAGAATAAAAAGAAAAACGTGGATGCGAAGTTCCTATTCGTCCGTTGCAATCCCCGGCAACGGCGCCAAAAACTTGCTACAACTTTAAGTAGTCCTAATTAAGGGACTAAAAAGTGCAATTTAACCCCAAGTATAGGGAGTGTAGCGAAGTAGTAATCTCGGTGAGTCCGAGGTCGATTCCACAGGGACTGAAGGACTAATTGGAACTAGTGTGATGACAGTGCGTGAATGTGAATGTAAGTCAGGGTTTTCCACTGAGAGTGGAGCACGAGAAAATGAAACTACGTTACTAAATTAACTAGAACTAAATATTGCAATTAATTAAAGAAGGTTACGATGGAGATGAGGCTAAGGCATCCGGGTTCAACCTAGTAGTATCTTATGTATTCTTTTGATCAGTAACTATATATGATGATAGCATGAAAATTAAGTTCGGACGCATGCTACAGAGGTCTTTAAGCATTGCACATGCCCGGAGTCGATGTGCAATCAAAAGGACTTGTACACATGCATCGATTTCTAAAGATATGCATCTATCATACTAAAATAGATTAAAAAGCATATGACGAGAGACTCGTGAAGCTCGTGTCATCAAGCCACAGGGATTCGCAAGCATTACGTATGCCCGGAGTCGATACGAAATCAAACAAATTTGCAAGCTAGATGCCATACATCTTAGAATAGTGTCATTCATATAGGATTCAATCATAAGACAGTTAAAACATTATTACCGATCAAAGAAATACATAATAACTACTAGGCATCCCCCATAGCCTTAGCTAGGGGTTTAGCCGTGCATGTTTATAAAATTCAACAGAAAAACATAAGTGCACGCAAACTCCATTAATGAAACAAATGCGAAGGATGGCGCTCGTGGATGACAGCTTCCGGCGGTGGTGACGACGTGCGACGAGGATTTGGCGATGGTGAAGCGTGGCTCGGAGACGATGGTGCGGCGTGACTCGGAGATGCTCGGTCGGGATGGTGAATGGAAGACGATGGGGATCGGTCGATGATGAAGGTGTCGAGTGGTGATGGTTCGGCCTAATGAAAGTCAGGCTTTTGGTGGAAGAAGTTCGGGCTTATATGTGGTCTCGGTGGTGGAAGATGGTGGTGCTCCGTCTGATGAAGTTCGGGGTGGTCGTCCCCCCCTTGTTGATGACGTTCGGGTCCCCTATATAGAGAAGAGGGGGTCCGGTTTTAGAAAGAGTAATACACCGAACGGTTGTGATGGGTTTCAAATAGGAAAGAGAGAGAGATGGAAAGAGAATCCGAGAGAGAGGATCCCGGTGAGAGAGAGTGAATCCCGGAGAGAGAGAGAAGTTTGGTGCTGGGCGTGCACGGCTCGGGTGCTGCATGGGTTCCGGTTTCAAAGGGATGCATGCCATCGGACGGCTGTGATTGGGCTGAGAGAGGAGTACAAGAGAGAGAAAATCGCCTAGAGAGAGAGTAGGAAACGGGAGGGGGCTCGGCTACAGCTGGGGATCCGGTTGGCATGGGGTTTTAGAGAGAGAATCCCGGAGAGAGATAGAGCTCGGGCTGTTAAGGAAAGAGAGGGAGAGAAGCTCGGTTGGGACTTGGGATCCGGTTTAATAGCCTGCATGCATGGGTTTTTATGGATCGGACGGTTGTGATGGTGGGGCTGCGGACGGCTAAGGTAAGAGGTGCAATTCAGGTGGTATGGAGATGGACGTGGGTGCATGGACAGCTGTGATTATGGTTTGGTGATTGGCTGCATGGGTTAGGTGGGATCGGATGGTGGGATGTAAGGGATGCTGTGATCACTGCATGCATAGGTTGTTAAATCGGATGGTTGTGATTGGTTCGATGGTTGTGATGACGTCGGGTAAGAGTTAGATGTAACACATGGGTTTTTAGTCGAAACAAAATGGACGGCTGGGATTCGGCCCCCGGATGGCTGTGATTAAGTGGAAAGGAGAGGTGGGTGCAATGGGGTTTTGATCAGGAACTGCGGATAGAGCTCGGGTGCCAGGGACGGTTGTGATCGGGTCGGGATGCATGAATGGGTTTATATGTATGCATGCATATATGCATGGAAGGATGGGCAATCGGACGGCTGGGTTTCGGTGAGAGCTTCACATGCATGGGTTGGCTGGATGGTATCCATGCATGAGTGGAGATTAAGGGTTGTGATTTAGTTGGGTATAGAGAATGAATGGAGAAAGGGGGCTCGGCCGGGTACAGGTCAAATGGGGTCACATGGGAAACTTGGTTACCATCATCCGAATCCATCATCGCTCCTTTGTATTTATGTAGTCATCTTCTGGTTTGATTCCTGCGTTGCAGCGGCTTGTTACAGTCTTCCCTCGTCCGAATCATTGCAGTTATCCGTTTTCCAACGTTGTTCTTCAGACAGGCGAGCTGTACAGTCTCCATCAGATCGTCGTGAGAATATCCACGGCTTGGTCATGAAGTCCTTAAGCTGATTGCACCGAAAACTGGATCAATTTCCTGAAAAACACACATGAAATGACACTTATCAGATTCAGATGCGATTATCGATAAAAGGATAATTTGGACTTTCGGGCTCTATATTTTTCATGCATATATCGTATGAGTGCGAACCAATATACCGTCATGTCCGTATTAAAGTCTACTATGCAGTGGTGGAAAGAAAATGATGCGCTTTACGAGTATATGAAAAGTTTTACGTACGAAAGCGATGATAATGCAGTAAGAAATAAGCGATAAAATGCATTATTTGGAGACTTAACAGTGATGTATGTTTTCTATTATTTACATTTCGTAGTCACGTTTACTGTTTTTCCGTACAAATATTTAGCATGAAATAAACTATGCCATGAGGTGAGTCAGTGGTTTGGACTCACCCCCCTACAGATGTTGTGCATCCTTCAGAGTCAAATCCTGCAGTACTGGAAGAGAACGAAGAGCGAGTAGTGAACGACCCAGAAGGAGTGGAGGACCCGCTGTACACCCCTTTCTACGAAGATGCCGAAGCTGAAGCATGAAGTGTCGTCGAAATAAAAGAATAAATTTATTTTCCTTAGACTTTGGTTCTCATAAAATGTATCAAACAATGGTTATTTTAATGGAATGGCTCAGTTAAGTTCCAAAATTTGATGGAGCTTAGTTATACCAAGCTTTTATTTTCTAACACCTCAGTATTATACGGATCAAATAAATCCGTAAAATATTGGGGCGTTACACCGATAGTCTCAGTGCTCGAGCCTAGGGAATTTAGATTCCGGGATGTCTCCACTTGAGATAGTGAAGACATAGCGGCTGGAGTAAGCATTATCTATTTCTAAATTCTATGAAATAGATTGTAGTAGACCATAATTTTTGCTTTAAACCATTGTTTACAGAAATCATGACCAAGCTTGACCCCCTTGCCTCCATACTTAATGATAACAAACTTACGGGACCAAACTATGAGGACTGGAAGCGTAACCTAATGCTTGTCCTAAGGGTTGGCAAACACACAATTGCCCTAAGTACCCTCAACCGGCCATGCCACGACCAAGTGCAACTGAGGCCCAGTTGAAGGAATAGAAAGACTAGCTAGATGCTGATGAGATGTGCAAGTGCTACATAGTGGCATCCTTGCAGACCGTCCTTCAGAAGCAAGTCGAAGACATGTCCTTTGCTTCAGACATGATGCTCTACCTAAAGGAAATGTTCGAGGGTCGTAGTCGGGTAACTCGTTACCTGATCATCAAAAAATTAGTGCCCACGAAGATGGCAGAGGGGACTTTAGTTCGAGATCATATGCTGAAATTGTTTGGCTATGTGAACGAGCTTGGTTCCTTTGATGTCATCTTGGATGCAGAGATCCAGACCGACATTTTCCTTGCGTCTCTATCAGGAGCGTTTGAGGGCTTCGTTACCAACTTCAACCTTAACCGGTTGGAGATGTCTAACGCAGAGCTCCTAGCGGCGCTCCAGGCGGCAGAGGACGGGATGAAGGCAGGAGCCCAATCCCTGAACGTAGAGCGGAATTCTTCTCTAAAATCCAAAGGCAAGTTTCAGAAAAGAAAGTCTATGAAGCCCGTGAAGATAGGCCAGGTGCAGTTGCAGGTTCCTAAGCAGAATGGTCCGGCGAAGCCCAAAGGAAAATATTTCCGATGCGGCAAGAAGGGACACTGGAAGGGCGACTGCCGTGCGACTCCCAAGAAAGCTGAGACAGGTATATCTCAAATCCACATAGTGGAATCCCTTGTAGCATCCAGTTGTTCTCGAGTTTCATGGATTATGGATTCTGGTTCCATTAACCATGCTTGCAATAATTTGCAGGGGTCCAAGGAGACAAGAAAACTAGATGATGGGGAGATAATCCTAAGCATGGGAACTGAGGCCGTGGCAGAGGCTGAAGCAGTTGGAGATGTCGTCTTGCAGTTCCTTGATGGAAGAAGTTTATTACTTAGAGACATACTTTATGTACCGTCCTTGAGACGAAATTTAATTTATGTTTCTTTATTGAATAATGAAGGTTTTTCAGTTTTATTTGATGCTTCTGGTGTGTCAATTAAATTGAATGGTTCCTTTGTTTGTAAGGGAAAGATACAGAATGATCTTTATGTAATTAATTCCAATCATAAGCAGGATAACATAACTGAAGCTTGTGTGATTAATTTATCTAAAAGAAAAATCCCTCAGATAATCCAACACTCCTTTGGTATCTAAGGCTTGGACACATAGCCTCAGACAGGATTCACATGTTGGTTAAGATAGGACTTTTAAGTCCAGATATTTCAGAAAGCCTATCGACGTGTGAGTCTTGCCTGAAAGGCAAGATGACTAAAAGATCTTTCCGAGCCAAAGGTAGCAGATCTAAGGAGGTATTAAAGTTGGTACACACTGATGTATGTGGGCCCATAAGTGTCCGTGCCATAGGTGGCTTCGAGTATTTCATCACCTTTACGGATGATCACTCGAGGTTTGGATACATATACCTAATGCGGTGAAAGTCTGAATCCTTTGATAAGTTCAAGGAGTTCAGAGCTGAAGCAGAAAAGTAGACGGGTAAAAGTATCAAGTCTCTTCGATCGGATCGAGGAGGTGAATACTTATTGGATGAATTTATTGGGTACCTGCGTGAGCATGGGATCGTATCGCAGTTGACTGCACCAGGGACACTACAACAAAACTATGTATCTAAGAGGAGAAACCGAACTTTGTTAGACATGGTTCAGACTATGATGAGTTATGCAACATTGCCACCTAGTTTTTGGGGATATGCCCTAGAGACGGCAGCATATACTTTGAACTTTGTTCCATCAAAGTCAGTACCCCTAACTCCTTGGGAGCTGTGGTTGAAGTGAAAGCCAAGCCTACAACACTTTAGGATTTGGGGTTATCCAGCACATGTGCTGAAGGACAAGCGAGATAAGATGGAGTCAAAAACTAAGTTATGTCTGTTCGTTGGGTATCCAAAAGGGACAAAGGGTGGTTTATTTTATGATCCTGAGGATAGAAAGGTTATCGTCTCGACGAACGCCGTATTCCTGGAGCAGGATTATTTAATAGACCATAAGCCCACCAGTAAAGTAGTTCTTGAAGAATTGTTTGGTACTGATGGGAGTACGCAGACAGAAAACGTAGTGGTAGCCGATACCACTAAGATAAACGATACTGTAGAATCGACTCCTATGGAACCACCGCAGGCTCATCGCAGTGGGAGGACCACAAGTGCTCCTGATAGATACATTGGAGAAGCCTTTATGGTAGATCCAGAGTTTCAGGAGGATGATCCTCTGAATTATGACGAAGCGATGATATCCTCTGACCATGCAGCATGGTAGGAAGCCATGGAGGCAGAACTGACATCGATGTCCCAAAACTCGGTCTGGACACTTGTAACACCACCTCACAACATTAAACCTGTTGGGCGTAAGTGGGTGTACAAAAGAAAAAGAGGTCCGAATGGTACCGTTGAGACTTACAAAGCTAGACTAGTCGCTAAGGGTTATACCCAGCGAGAACGGATCGACTATGACGAAACCTTTTCGCCAGTGGCTATGCTTAAGTCTATCCGGATTCTCTTGTCCATTGCAGCCCATTATGATTAGGAGATCTGGCAAATGGACATCAAGACCGTATTCCTCAACGGGGATTTGGAAGAAGACATCTACATGTCTCAGCCTCCAGGCTTTGTCGCAAAAGGTCAAGAAAGTCTGGTGTGCAAGTTGCAAAGGTCCATTTGTGGACTGAAGCAAGCATCCAGAAGTTGGAACATGTGTTTTGATTAGTCTATCCAGTCTTATCGATTTGAGCAGAACGTGGATGAACCATATGTTTATAAGAGAAGCGATAAGACTGCAGTAGTTTTTCTAGTACTTTACGTAGACGATATCCTGCTCATTGGAAAAGATGTTGGAACATTGTCTACGGTGACGGTGTGGTTATCCTCTCAATTTGACATGAAAGACCTGGGTGAAGCGAGTTATGTTCTAGGGATCAAGGTAACTCGAGATCGTCAGAATAAGACTCTCGCTATCACAGTCAGCCTACATAGATACTATCTTGGTCAGATTCAGTATGCACAACTCCAAGAAAACACTGGTTCCATTCAGACATGGAATGAAATTATCCAAGGATCAGGGTCTTAAGACTCCTGAGGAGAGGGCAGAGATGCAAAAGATACCTTATGCTTCGGCTGTAGGGAGTCTGATGTATCCTATACAGTGCACGAGACCAGATATATGCTATTCTGTAGGCATGATGGGCAGGTATCAGTCAAATCCGGGTCCAGGACACTAGACTGCTGTGAAAAGTATACTCAATTATCTCCATAGGACGAGAGATTATGAGTTAGTTTACTCTTCACAGGAACTGATGCCGATTAGATATACGGATTCTGACTTTGCATCAGATTCGGAATCCAGGAGATCGACGTCAGGGTTTGTGTTTTCATTAGGAGGAGGAGCTGTCAGTTGGAGGAGCATGAAGCAGGGATGCATTACGGATTCGATAACAAAGGCTGAGTACGTTGCGGCGTGCGAAGCAGCTAAGGAGGCGGTGTGGCTCAAGAAGTTCCTCACGGACTTAGGATGCGTACCGGGAGCTCAAGATTCTATTATCCTTTACTGTGACAATAGTGGAGCGGTAGCACAATCCAAGGAGGCAAGATATCACCAGAAGAGCAAGCATATCGAGCAAAAATAATACATTATCCGGGACTTGCAGAAGCGAGGGGAGGTTGCAGTGACTCAGGTGACGTCTGCAGATAACATGGCGGACCCTTTCCCAAAGGCATTACCGACCAAGGCTTTTGAGAAGCACGTGGATGCCATGGGAGTTAAGACTGTTGTTCCCCGCTAGGCCAAGTGGGAGATTGTTGTAGCTCGTGTGTCCTTAGTGTGGAATTTCTGTATTAACATTAATAAAGATCACTCTAGTTATTGCTTTAATTAGAATACTACTCTGGTATATGATAATGCTCATATAATAAAGGACCCTAGGGAACACAGTAGGCCACTGAGGTGCATAGTGGATCCATGCTTGGGAGACCCAGTGGACCAGTTCTGTGTAGACCTAGAACTAGTTCACAGCTTAGGTAATGCCGGTCGCTTCACCGAGAACAAGCTATTGGCAGGTAGAGGATTTGGCGAAGTCTCCACCACGAAAACGTGGGATTCCCATTCACCTGACCAAGCACGATGATTATGTTGAACAAGAACCAAGACGGTGCACAGTTCAGTGATTCAGACACTGATGCATAAACCGTCTTACTACTATAGATAATCTGTCCTTAACCCTGAGGGACCATGTACACTGGGCTAACCAGTTGTGTGGTGCTTTGATGTGCCAACGTGTGTGGACCTTCCATAGTCCAATACCACGGTACGTTGGGTTACCCGGCTGGCGATTGAGTGACATGTAATCCCTACAGGTTATCCGACATCCAGTGTTGGATGGGTGCGTTTTTATGAGTCAATCTGTCCACACAGTTAACCCAGGCTTAGTGGTTGTCAGTATGACTGACGATGTTCCGGATGCTAGGCATAGCACCGGAAGGTGTGTAGTGTTATAGATGACAAGTCATAAAACCCTAATCAGATGATCGATCGGGATTTGACGGTGCTCCCCACCGCCCGAGTCGTATCATAGCACCAGTAATAGGAGGGACTAAGGATTATCGGAGTATAGTAGAGAACAGGGTTACGAGGGAGTAACATAAGTTTAGGATTACTAGAGTTCAACTCGCGTCACACTTTGGGTGGCAACGCGGGTTAATCGGATTAGGGCTGATTAAAGGAACTTTCGGTGTGTCACCGGAACAGTTAATTAGGGATCCGGTTGGAGCTAGAGATCCCGAACCCTGAAGGTTCCACCCTGTCGTTGCGTATAGGAATTATTCCCCGACCTAGTTGGATACGCAAGCCCGGAGCCTAAGAATCAATTCATATGTATTGTGGGCCATAGGGGTATTTTTGTAAATACTGAAATATGGCTCAGAACATATTGAATATGGATCTTAGAATGAGTGGAATAATTCTAGGAGCTCATAGGCGCTGACGGAACTCGATTCCGAGTAGCGCACCTCACTCAGTTTCTCTTTCGGTTTTCCACTTTTCGTGAAGGGCGTTTTTGTCAAGGCTTCACGATAGACACCTGGAATCCCTAAAAACCGCCCCTCTCTATCCATATCTATCTAGGGCCGGCCCAAGCTTTCTTGAAGCCATGGGAGACCGGCCCTATAAGTAGAATAGGGAGAGGGAGGGCCGGTCCAAATTTGAGTCTCCCTCTCCTCCAAAAATCCGAACCCCCCCTCTCCTCCTTCTTTGTGGTTTCGGCCAAGGGAGAGAAAGAGGAAGAAGAAGGGAGAAGAAAGAGGAACATCGTCTTCGCAACGGATTCATCCGTCGGCTCGTAATCCTTGCACTCCGAGACGGGATTTCGAGGATTCTTCAATTCGCAAAGGACAAGTTGCTATTCGACAGTTTCCCTTGCGATTCAAGTGCGGTTCTTCATCGTTCCGTCATCTCCGGATCATAGATCCAAAAGGTATGATGATTCTAAACACCTAACTAGATGCATGCATATCTTCCGTAAATCGTACTATGCCTCTAGGGTGTCCGCACATATGCTAAGATCATAGATTTGCATGTAGATTGTTTTGTAGAATTAATTATAATGAAACATACACCGTATGATCTTCGGATCTATCTTTTGCTTCCGCTGCGACTCTGATTAGCGGATCCAATTCCAACACTTGAACCCGAGCACCCATCCCGGTTTTCAGTTCCCGGCCTCAGCCCTTCCTCTCCCCTCTCTCTCTCTCTCTCTCTCTCTCTCTCTCTCTCTCTCTCTCTCTTCTCTCTCTCTCTCTCTCTCTCTCTCTCTCTCTCTCTCTCTCTCTCTCCGGCCTCAACCCGAGCTGCGCCCGTCCGTCGCCAAAACCCTGCGCCCGCCTCTGGCCCGACCGCGCACCGTCCCCCCACATCAGAGCAGACTACGCGACGTCCTCGGCCCTGCCACGCGACATCTCCGGCACCGGCCCCGACCCTGCGCCCGTCCGCCACCCCCTGCGCCCGCCTCCGGCCCAGGCCCCGCTCACGTCCCTCGGCCGCGCGCCGTCCCCCGGCACCGGAGCCGAACACGCGCCCGGCCGAGTATCCGACCCGCACCGAGTCCGAACCGAACGGTGCCTATCCCGCACCAAAGATCGATCCGATCGGTAACTATCCCGCACTGGACAAGTTTCTCGCACCAGTGCATATCCCGCACTGGACAAGTATCCCGCACCAGTGCCTATCCCGCACCTATGCCTATCCCGCACCGGTGCCTATCCCGTATCGGAACCCGAACATATCCCGTACGGGAAGTATCTCGTATCGGTGCCTTATCCCGCACCGACGCCTATCCCGCACCGCTCTTCCTACCTCGCTGCACCCCGTAACTCATGGCCTTTTCTGATCAGTCCTCTGGAGTGTCCTCAGCCCAGTTCTCAGCGACACCTATCGAGCAGACAAGGGATTTCCTCCTAGTCTCTATGGACTTTCCTCTTGTGGCCGTCGTGGATTGGACTGCGTGGTCGGCTACAGTCTAGAGCGTTCTGGATGGCCGTGCATTATATGGTCACCTCGACAGCTCAATTTCTGCTCCTGCAGCAACCTCTCACCCCGTGGCTTCTGACTCTTGGAGTGTTTGTGACCGCCGCGTTCGTGCCTTTCTAGTTACCTTGGTCGATCGCTCTCTTCGTGCAGATCTTGTCACTTTCTCTACTGCGGCAGAGCTCTGGTCCCACCTTACTGAGCACTTTGTGGAACAAAGCGGGGCCCGCGAGTATCAGCTCTTATCTCAGGCCCAGTCTGCTCAGCAGGGGGAGCAGACCTCGAGCGACGGAATGGCTGGCGCTCGAGGAGATTTCCCTTCTCTCTCTCTCTCTCTCTCTCTCTCTCTCTCTCTCTCTCTCTCTCTCTCTTGCTGCGGATGGAGAACTGAGAGAAAAAAACGAAACCTCGAGCGACGCCTGAGAGAAAAAATCGAAACCTTGAGCGGCGCCTCTTCACAGGGATGAAATTCGCGGGAGCAAAGTCGTCCAAAAAAAAATTAAGGTAAAAAAAAAAAAATTTGAAACCTGGGGTCGGTTAAGTCAATACAGGTTAATTGAGGGTCATTTTGAAAAAAACCTTGGGGGTGTGATGAGGGTGTCCAGAGAGCCTCTTACAGGTGTAATTATGTGAATTAGAACCTTGCCAAGAGTTAAACAGAGTTACCATAAGTACACTACTACTAGCTACTAATGATTTCAGTTGGATCTCTCTCATTATTACACCGGGACTCAACTATCGAGCACCAAACACACTCAGAGAGAGAGAGAGAGAGAGAGAGAGAGAGATCCCATAAACTTTATTTGATACATGAGGGACCGGCCCGAGTGTGTTATTCTTGAAAAACCACACGTCCGCCCTTACTATGAAGCGCTTCTAATGATTAAATCGGATAGAATTCGTAGCGAATCATGCACCTGTCCACGTCTTCTACCGCACCCGTTCTATACGGGCACTGCTCTTCAAGATACGCTGCGGCATTGGTGAGACAGTTGTAGAAGTCGGCGCCGCTGAGTTGAGCGCAGGTGGCGTGCCCCCAGATGTAGGGGTTGTCGGGGGGGTAATTAGTACTGTAATCCTGGCGCGATCTGCTCCCTGTGTTGGCCGCCAGATCGTCCATGACCTGAGCCGCCCCGATCCTGTCTGTTGTGAGGGTACTCAACATCGTTGCACCGAATCATTGACCCCACCACCGCACCCCACGCACCCACCACCATCACCAACACAATCATGAGCTCCGCCCGACGACCACAACCCACCATCTCTTCTCTCTCTCTCACACACACACACATACACTTTTGCTGCTGCTCACTCTGAGCCCCTAGCCCCTATAAACAGTGCTCACCCTCATCGGGCATCGAGGTCCGATGAATCCCGGGCCCCACAATCTGTGCCTTCGCCTTCTGCACCACCAGCGCACGGGAAGGTGGCGTGCAAGGATTGATAAAGGGGAGTGTGTGCAGCTGCCAAGTTATTGTTCTATGAACATACGATATATGGGGGCATAATGCCGATATGTCGCAGCAGGCCGGCACAATAATGTTGGGCAGCTCCCCTTGAAAAATCCATATAGGCCAGCAAGTACTCCATGCATCCGATGTTTTTTCTCCCCCGTATTTTTGGATGAAAACAGAAACCAAAGGCACTCTACCTGTGACTACAGCCCCCGGGAGATGGTTTTTTACCAGCACGGGTAACCTATTTTTGTCGAGACATAATGTTTTGGGATGTTCATCCCGTTGTCATGACCGCCGGAGCCAGCACGCTGTGTTGTCCGCATCCACAGCTGGCCAGGCCGGCCAGCAACACCCATTGGAGCCTCCAGCGACACAAGAACGAACCTAGCTCCCGCGCCCACGTAACTTGGACCCGTGCACTCCGGCCATTGTCCAACTCCAGTTTAAAAGGAGCTACTTGCCGAGCCAAGCGATGTCGGGTTAAGATGATTGAAAACGATTCGAAACCAACAATCCGGACGAGCCAAGCTAACGATGTTGGACCTGACGATCGGAGCCGAGAGGCTTTCTGGGTCAACACCCCCAAGTCAGACAAGGATGAGCTATGATAACATGTTAGGACTGTTCACAAACTAATTAGGACAAAAGACACAGAATCCTACTATAAAAAAATAAAAAATCTACTATAAAATGATAATACATATTCAATGCATGACCATTTGATGGTAATTAGTTTAATTTTTTGAAAGATTAATTAGTACTCTCTCTCTATATATATAACAAGTGAATCACACCCTAAGGCAACCGTGGCCGTCGAAGACGGCCATCCAAGTGCTGACGGGCACAGACATGTACTAGTATACAATTACAACTAACATGTATGATCCCCCCACCACCCTAAAGGCGGTTTGTTACTCGGGGCCTCTTTAGGTGCCGACGGCCATTGCCTTTTATGAACTTATTCACAAATTTATTAACGAGCTTGCTCGCAGTCCCTAAACGAACATATATGCTCACGAGCCCAATCAAGCTGAGCTTTAGTATGTTGGAGCTTGGCTTGTTTATGATACAAGTCTAAACTTGAGGTTTGGGTTTGACTCAAATAGTAATCAAACAAGTTCGAACAAGTCTTTACCGAGCTTGTTCGTGAGCTACTCATGAACAGCTTGGTTCATTTGCAGCCCTATTGAGTTCAAACACGTGTGGTTCCTTTTATTTTTGGCGGTGGAGGTTTACTAAAAGCACGAGCAAATAATTGTGTCCGGGGAAATGAAATTCTTTCTTCCTCTACGCGGACTGTCTTTGGTAAATTACATGAACAAGTTAATGATGTTATTATGCCTGACCCTGTGCCATTAAGGGAAAATTCATCCTTCCAGTTGAGGATACACATTTCTAATCGAACCTCATGGCCTCATTGCATTCCATGACATTTCCAATCACCCCCTCTCATGGCCTCTCTGCATTCGTCTAAGTCTGTTTGGTTGGAGGGAGTTGGCACCGTCGTGTTCCAACTCACGTGTGTTTCGCTAAAGCGGCTGTTAGGTTTTGTGCGGAGGCTCCCGATCAGATGAGTTTCAACTTCTCTGTGGGTTTCTATTGTATAGAAAACGCATGAGTTTGTATCCCACGGTTTTCACGTGGAGTTCCAACTCATTCCGTTTGTACCCCACACGTGAGTTGGAACATGCCGGTTCCAACTCCCTCCAACCAAACAGACCCTTAGGGTGGTGCTACCACTACAAGCCGTAAGTGATCACATTGTTCATCTGCAAAGAATCAAACACTGAAACTGGTGAGGCAGCGGCTGAAGTGTTGGGTGCTTTGCTGTAACACCCCAAAATAAATAAATAATTTAAAAGTCATTATAAGAATTTTTGAAAAAAAATCAAAATAAAAATCTGACTACGCCATTGCGTCCGCCTCGTCGAAAAGATCAAAAAACCTATACAAACTTTTACGTTTTGAACTCATTTAGAGCATTTAAAAAAAATAAAAATAAAAAAAATTATATATTTAGCCAATGGAAGGATTCGAACCAGGGACCTAGTAATAGGATTTTGAAATTTTTCCCTCTAACCAGAAAACTCGTAAAGCTTTTCTATCTAAACACAAGGAAAATAATTCTTATAGTAAAGAGGGGGAGACCAAAAGACATCTCAACCGTCGACCCTTCGTTTTCGATCGGACGGGAACAGTAGCGCAGCTGAAACAGTAAAGCGGCTGTTTTGCAATTAAGACCTTGGGACTTTTGGTATTCCCGAAAGGCCTATATAACCCCCCCCCCCCCTTCAACAGAGTTCTGCACCAAAGCCCATCTCGATATCAGTGCCCACCCACTACCTAAAAACCCCTCACCGCTGTCGGCCGTCCGCCGCCGGCCACCGCCCGCTGCCGCCTCCCGCCTCCCGCCGCCGGTTGCCGCCCGCCACCGATCAGCCTATAGCCACAGTTTTTTTTTTATTATTTATTATAAAATTCTGTGGGTTGAAGCCCAGTAAGCCTATTTAATTCTGTGGGCCGAAGCCCATTAAAACCTATTAAACTCTGTGAGCCGAAGCCCATTAAAGTCCATTAAATCCTATGGGCCGAAGCCCACTAAAACCCATTAATTTCTGTGGGCCGAAGCCCATTAAGCCCAAATAAACTATGATAAATCGACTATGCCTTCGTTAACTGAACCATTATTACTGAAAACAACCTGACCATTCTACTATAGGCAGACCACCCATTTAAATTTCGCTAATGCCGACTATTTTGGCCATACCGGGAGCAAACGAACTCCGAATTGAGTTCCGTCTGTGGCCATGGTCTCAGAATGAAAAACTCTACAAACTGAGTATAAATTCAAAATATTTTTAAAATGACCAAAATACCTCTAAAGAATAAAACCTATTAGTCCGCATCGAAAATCGTTCCGGCAAATCCTTGTAAACGTTAGGGTAAAAAAAAAAACTAACAAAATATAGTAATATATTTTCAGGTTGTGAGCTTCCTAAGGCTTCCTCATCAGAAGAAAGATTCTTCAACGCTTCAGGTAGGGGATTTAAACTAAGTTATTCATGCTAAGTATATGATATCGAATATCGGTAGATTGCTATGGACTTGTAAATTTTGAGATATGTTATCACTTATTTGGGTGTGGGTCTAGCCTTGGTTGAGGTCAAAAAGAAACCTGGGTGTGGGTCTAGCCCTGGCTGAGGCCAAAAAGTAACCTGGGTGTGGGTCTAGCCCTAGCTGAGGTCAAAAAGTAACCTAGGTGTGGGGCTAGCCTTGTTGCAGACAAAAAGTACCCGGGTAAGGCTTGAAATTCCTACCCTGGCTAAGGCCAAAAAGGGAATCGGATGATCAATGTTTTTTGTATTTACTATTCATAGTCATGTTCACTGCTCTTCAATACATATGTCTTAGAATGAATAAAACTAAGTCATTAGGTGAGTCAATGGATTAGACTCACCCCCCTACATATGTTATGAACCCTACAGAGACCGATCCTGCAGGACAAGAAGAAGGTAAGGAGCGAATGGAGAACGAACCAGAGGGAGTTGAAGGTCCACTCTACACACCATACTACGAGGATGCAGGAGCAGAAATATGAAGCGTTGATGTTGCAATTAAGCCTTAGGCTTTTATTTTTCAAGAAATATATCAAACACTTATGTTATTGAATAAATTGGCTCAGTTAATTTTCATATTTGATGGAATTTATCTATATCAAGTTTTATTCCTAACACCCCAGTGTTATACGGGTTGAATTAATCCGTAAAATACCAGGGCGTTACATTTGCCTTCCTCAATTACCCATATATGCTATTTCTCAAAAACAATTAGCTGGGTTATTGTGAAAGTCTAAACTGATAGCTCGGTCCAGGATGCAGGAAACAGGTCCATTAAAAGAATGATAGGATTTGGCCAGATCGATCAGACTTGATTACTCGCACCGGTGTTTTAGGATCAGGATAAGCCGACAGGTCGGAGATCTAGTCCGATCGATCAGTTTGATTGCTTCAGGATTCCTATCTCTTGTCAGTTTGAGGCTTTAAGCTTGTAACGCTAAAGCATATAAAGGGCTGTGAGAGATGTGAAACGTGAGGAGCAGTCATTGTTCTCTAGGTTAAGATTTGGAAAGAATCTTAAGGGCTTGAGAGGAAAAAATGAGATACTCTTGTAATCCGAGATTTACTCCATTATTTTGAAGCATAGGCAACGTATTAGAACATCTTGATCATGCTTTCTGCTTATCTTCTTGGCTTGATCGTTCCCATGAAGCAAAGCTCCATCTTCTTCTTCGGCTAGCATCTGATCATTTACCTTCTTCTACTTCATTTGTATCCTCCAATTTTGTCTTGGCCCAAAACCATCCACTCTGAACAAATATGGTTATCCCATAAAGATTAGCTAAATCTTAACTATTTCCACGGTGGAAGTAATTAAATGGTGCCAAAATTCTAGCCGGGTTACAGTGGCTTCGTGAAGGTGATCAAAGGGATATTCTATGGTACCGACTTCGGTACTGTACTGAAGTTCATAGGGACTATCCAATAGCCCCATGGTGGGTCTGACTGTCGGAGGCATCCCCCTAGGGTTCATACCATGGCCCCTAGAATAATGCTCCCACCACTCTGATGAATGGAAAATGAGATGGATGTTAATTGAGATGGGTTCGTTCATCGACGGGGGTGGTCTTAGTAGCTGGGGTTATGGCTTTCTTCTCTTCGTCAGCATATCTCACCTAGGTCCGTGCTCTTTTGGAGGGGATTCTGACCCTCAGGTGCCACTGGCCATTCACCCGATTATGGATTGAGAGGGACTGCCAATCTGTCATCTCTCAACTACAGTCTGTTCACTCTCTTCACCCAGTGCTTTCGGATTGTCTTTGGCTTCTCAGAGTTGCTCCAGAATTTCATTATTCTCATATTTATCATGAAGGTAACTCGCCGGCTAATTGGATGGCCCGATATGATGCTCGTTCGAGGACCACCACGCTTTGATTGTAAGACTTTCCAGCAAAATTTTGTGATCTCTCACATCAGAGATCTTGTCTCTCCCTCTCAAACGGCGTTTATCAAGGGGAGGATGATTCTAGACAGTGTTGCGACTGCCCAAGAAACTATTTTTCACCTGGGTGAGATGAGGGAAGAGGGAATCCTCCTAAAGATTTACTTCGAGCGGGCCTTTGATCAGATTCATTGGGATTTTCTGATAGAGCTGATGCAAGCTAAGGGCTTCTCGACCAAGTGGCTAAACTAGATTAAGAAGATCCTCTCTTCGTCCAAGATTGCTTGCCTTATAAACGGATCGCAGGGTAGAGAATTCAAGGTCTTCCGAGGTCTTAAACAAGGATGTCCACTTTCCCCCTACCTTTTCATTCTGGTGGTAGATGCTTTCAAGAAAGCGAACTCAGTGGGGATAGTGAAAGGTATCGGTGGATCGGGTTGGAGTACATCAAATTTGCACTACACGGACGACTCTCTACTTTTCTCGGAAGCTTGTCCCCTGTAGTTGGTTTCCTTAAAGATTCTGCTCTACGGTTTGGAACTCACTTCGGGTCTCAAAATCAACTTCCAGAAGAGTAATCTCTACCATATAGGCGGAGCAGAAGATTTGAGAGCAAGTTTCGCTAAATTGCTCAACTGCAGAGAAGCGGCGCTGCCTATGAAATACTTGGGGATTCCGATCAGCGACAAGGCCTTAAGACGGGAGGATTGGGATAAACTTATTCAGAAGATAGAGAAGAGATTGGAAGGTTGGCAAGGTAAGTTTCTTTCTTTGGGCAGGCGTCTGGTCTTAGTCAATGCGGTTCTTTCCTTTATCCTGGTTTTTTACCTGGCCTACTTCTACTTCCCCACTTGGGTTATAGAGAAGATTGATCAGATCCGCAGGTCGTTCCTTTGGAGAGGGATAGGAGGATCTAGAGGAGAATACAATCTGATGAGATGAGACCAATTTTGTCTACCCAAGGTTAACGGCGGTTTGGGGGTCCTTGATCTGAGGCGTTTTAATATTTTCATGCTCGGTAAATAGTGGTGGAGATTGCAAAACGAGACTGGAGGATCATGGAGACATATTATTTTGGCTAAATATTTCAGGAGATTCTCCCCGATTAACTCTCGCGGCAGGATTTCAGGTCGGATCTCGCACTTCTGGAGAGGAGTGATAAGGGTAAAAGACCTTTACAAGCCGGGTTGCTCCATCTCGCTGGGAGACGACAAGAGTGTGAGGTTCTGGGAGGACGCTTGGATTGGCGACGTCAAGTTGAAGAATCTATTTCCAGATCTTTTTTCGATCTCAAGACGACATGAGCCTTCGGTTCATTCTATGATTCGGAACTCTAATCCAGGCAGTCGTTGGAGGATCTGGTTCTCCACTCACCTTTCCCCGTCGCTGCGCGTTCAGCTGATGACCTTATGGAGATCCTCTCGGCAGTCAATGTCAGGCAACAAGCGGATCGAACAAGGTGGAAGTGGCACCCGTCTGGAGTTTTTTTGGTTAAATCCTTTTACAAGCAATTGCTGCCCCCGGTGGAGAGATTTTTATCTTCTAAATTTATTTGGAAATCTAAGGCCCCGGTGAAGGTTAAAATTCTCTCTTTTAGCTTGGAGGAACAAGATACTTACGAAGGTGAATCTAATGAAGAGGCATAATCCTCTTGTATCTGATTCCTCCTGTACTTTCTGTAATAGGGTGGACGAGTCCTCTTCACACCTACTGCTCGAATGCAACATGGCTAAGAGGATCTGGTTGCATTTTGAGGAGATCGGGGGTATTGCCTCTCATCCTCGAAATTTATAGGCTCTATGGCACTCCTGGATGCATCGGGAGATCAAGAAGGAACTTTGTAGCCCTTGGGATATTCTGGCAATGTGCATACTTTGGACACTTTGGCTAGAACGGAATAGGAGAATTTTTCATCGGAAAACAGCAACGGAGGATGAGCTTAGGAGGGCCGTCATTGCAACTTTTAAGATCTGGATTGTACCATAGGTGGAGAAATTAATCAAACTTTACCTCCCAAAACTAACTGTTCCATCAGCTCACCATCTAAGAGAAAGGGTGAGCTGATGGAAAAGAAATAAAGTTTTGGGGAGTGAGCTGACGGAACAGTTAATTTTGGGGGGGTAAAGTCTAATTAATGAAAATATGGAGGGTAAAGTCTAATTCAAGGCAAAATTTGGGGGGCAAAGTCAAAATAATCCTACTTTTTAAGTTGTATTATCAGTCTCAAACATGAATAAATGAGTAGGGTTTTAAAGGACTGTCAAAAGCCTAAAGGCACTGCCATAAGAATAGTTTAGGGAGAAAAAAAAAGATTTAAACTCTTCTTTAATGACCTAACTGAATAAATAGACATGTCGATAATCCTTATCTTGGTGATATCAACCTGGCCCTTGATTGGCCCTGGCCCTTGAAGGGTCGATCTAGGGACCATCATTTTTTGGCCCTGAAGTGCTAGGGCCGAGCTAGGGCCTACCTCCTAAAACAAAGGGTCGGGTCCGATTTGATCCCAACCCTGCCTTGGCCCTGCCCTTTGACGGGTCTATTTGGCAGTGACTGGTGCTAGGGCTGACAGTTTTGAACCCGACACAGCCCAAGCGGGTTTGAGTTAAACGGGTTTGGGTCGTAAACGGGTCGATACAACTAGCCCAATTAGTAAATGGGTTGAATCCTGGTTTAACTCTGACCCGTTTAAGATTCAATGGGTTGTCGTGTTGGGTCTACCCAGCATCCGATCACAGTGTCACTTAGCCTGTTGTCCGGGTTCAATACAATTCGCTGGTCTACGCTGGGTGCAACAGACGGCTGTGATCCGGACACCCACGGATGGAGAGTTACAGTGAAATATATAATTAAAAAAAAAGAGTGCATATGTAAATGGGTCTACCTATTTATAAACAGGTCGGGTACAGATTTAGGACCTAAACACGATTAGTTAAACGGATCGGGTTTGGATTTAGGGGCGGGGGTTCTGGACAGGACCCATCACCATAGCTAAATCCAATACCAATAGAATAGAATGACGGCTCTTATATCGGGTGATGGCTAAGTTTTTGGTTTTTCTAATCGCTGGATCTCATGTATTCGAGCTTGTATCGAAAGTCCTCCATTTTCTATCCAGCTCAATGCGTCTCCTCCTACTAGATGGTTTCAAGCATTCAAGGGCCACAGACAAGGGGATCCATTATCACCTTATCTTTTTATACTTGGATTGAAGGGTTTTGTTTGTTTGATGATGCCAGATAGCTTGGCATCAATCAAATGGCCACCTTATCGACGTGCGGGCCGTGCGGTCTCACACCCCCGCCTCTCCTTTGAATGTCCTTGCTGATGCTGATGACTGCTTGCTCTTCTCCCAAGCTGACCCTGTTCAACTGTATCGACTCTTCTATGTTCTTGATCTATACAAAATGTTTTAGCATTTGCGAGTCCACCAAAAGATAAAGAAGAGAGAGAGAGAGAGAGAGAGAGAGAACATCACACACAACCAGAGAAAACATCACACACAACCAAATCCCACCTTTCATCCTTACATAACAAGAAGACATTATTGATACTACAGATAAGAGGAAGGCTTCGAGTCCAACACATTTACCCTTCCTTTGAAGTATCAGAATATTGTAGAATGCACAGTACACATAGTCTAGAGACCCCTGGGGCTTGGAATGCTGACCCACTGAAGCTGCAGTTCGATCTCACCGCATTCCACCCCTCTTAGCCTGAGGGCCATGTCTTGGATGACCTTCCCATCCGACCAGTAAACCGT
The DNA here is from genome assembly GCA_947650365.1 of Chamaelirium japonicum. Lineage (NCBI taxonomy): Eukaryota > Viridiplantae > Streptophyta > Magnoliopsida > Liliales > Melanthiaceae > Chamaelirium > Chamaelirium japonicum. Next base: position 70,594,353 of record OX393550.1, read on the forward strand.
GCTCTCCTCGGCCAGGAAGTTCTGCCTGCTCGGTATCACCTTTGTTATGATGGTGCCATTTGGGATGACACCTTCCAATTTCATCTTCACGGCCTCCACATACGGTCTGATATCAAACTCCGCGTAACCCATTGGATCATCAGAGCTGAACGTGTCTTTGTCGTACACTTCCTGCAATAACCACATTTGTATGCAACACATTCATTATTGGCATTCTAAAGTTACAAAAATAGAGAAAACATTTGTCCAAATAAGGAGTGTTAGAAAGTTGCTTCTCAAACAAATATAAGCAGATCCTCATCTATTATAACCATCGAATAAACTGTCGACAAGTGTCCTACGAAATCACCTAAATGGTTTTTTTTTTTAAGGGTCAGACATAGAAATTGACTAAATTTTTGGTAGTATCAAATTTGAAATGATCGAAATTTGACATAGAAATTTGACCGAAATCCAACATTCTGTCTTTTTTTCCAAACATTTCATTGAAATTTTTTATCTTCTTAGTCAAACAAAACTCATCTTTATTAATGAAAAATTATATTTTTTTCTCAATTTTGATTTTATTTTTTCATAATAGACAATATTTTACTGACATTTGAACTTGAAATGATCGAAATTTGACCAAAATCCAATGAATTTCCACCGAAATCTTTCATTAAAAATACAAAATTTCCACCGACATTTAACCGAAAATTGACAAATTTTCTTTTTTTTTTGACTTACCAAAACCGACATGGGAATCGACATTTTAACAACTCCCAAGTGTCGTGAAGTATCTATCCATCTTGTGGCCCAACGAGAGATTCGCTTCAACGAAGCTTCACCATTGCCATAACTAGCATTATAAAATCGTGCTTTATGTTTTCCAAATAGTCCTACCATTTATCATAAATGTTCAACTTATACCAATAATTATGGCTTTTTGAAGTTCTTGAAGACACTAGACAAAGCAGATGCTCCATATGGCCATACCTTCACATCCAGCAAAGTAAATACACCTCCACACGCATGCATGAGTGCACTTCCTGGGCACAGACCAGAGATCAGATGAGTTCCATCATCAGATCTACTTGGATCTGAGTTTTAACCGTCGGATTGTTCAGGGTGGGACTTCAGACCGTTCAATTGCACCGAGGTTTTTTTCAGCATTTGGAGATTTCAGTTATTGCTTTGCACCGTCAGATATATTCAAGTTCACATGGATCAGTGTCTGGTTCCATCGGATCTCCAGTTTGTGGGATAGATTACTTATTCTGGTCGCATACTTTTGGACCATTGCTGTTGGTTGGAAGTTGGTGTTTAATGTTCTATACAATAACTTAAGGATCACCAGTTTGTCAGATAGATCACTTATTCTGCTAACCGTATGAACGCCTTCACTGGGCGTGGTGCATGGTTTATGATGGGGACATCATGAAGACAAATCATCTAAGAAGTCGTCGAAGCTAAGCTCAGAGAACGTTGGCCGATCGGGAGCAGTGGATTTGCCTAGAAGACTACTCTTTGTTTATCAATTTGAATCCTATTTCATGTAATTGGCTTGATAAGACTATGTTTTAGTTATTTGGGTTCAAGGGGTGCATGTAATGGGTGCACACGTATTTGGGTGACATGGTTTATCACGGCACCCCAATTAATACCCAATAGAAGTGGGTATTAATTAGGCATTTATAAGGGCAGCCCAAGAGGGGACACCGGCTTTTAATAGCCATGTGAACAGTAATCAGTAATCACGTAAGGAAGAAAGCTTTTTCCGTCAATGAACCATAGGCTGCCTCTCTCTCTCTCTCTCTCTCTCTCTCTCTCTCTCTCTCTCTCTCTCTCTCTCTCTCTCTCTCTCTCTCTCTCTCTCTCTCTCTCTCTCTCTCTCTTATAGAACCAATGGCTACCCAAACTAGTCGAAATTATCAATGACTTTTTAGATAGACAACTAGATGAGCTACTAGAAGATCTTGAAAATCGCTTGGAAGAAGTTGAGTTGAAACTAGAGATCACTCGAGAGCGTTTAGGTCAAGCAGAAGAGTCTATTGCCACTAATCAACAAAATCCTGAGACTGAAGTGCCCAATGTAGAAGCTCCATCTGCTGGAAATAGGAATGAGGCAGTTCCGAATAATCCTCAACGCAATGTTCCACAAGATCAATAAAGGCAAGAGCCTCCTGAAAGACAACTTCAAGTGGAGATTCCAAATTTCCCAAGGAAATTACTGTTAGGAGATGACGGCTAGGGTTTGGAGAGGAATAGAATGCATTCCATTGAGGGACTCAAGCCCAATATATGTACATGTATCACTATACAATCCGACCCGACTGTACAGTAAACCCGACCCATCTATATGTACATTAACACTCCCCCTCAAACTCACGGTGGATCATGAACCGAGAGTTTGCCTAGAAAATGCTAGAAGCGAGCAATCGTCAGGGGCTTCGTCAGAAAATCAGCAGTCTGCTCCGATGAGAAAATGAAAGGCAGGGAGATGGTGTGGTCGAGAAACGCCTGGCGAACATAATGACAATCAACTTCAATATGTTTTGTTCGCTCATGGAAGACCGGGTTGCTAGCAATCTGAATAGCACTCCGGTTGTCACAGAAGAGAGGGGTGGGCCCGGATATCACCACTCCCAAGTCGAGCAGAAGGCGGCGAAGCCAGACAATCTCGGCGGTGGTGGAAGCCATAGCCCGGTATTCGGCTTCAGTGCTGGAGCGAGCAACAGACTCCTGCTTCTTGCCGCGCCACGAAATCAGTGAATCACCCAGAAACACACAGTATCCTGTAGTAGATCGACGAGTGGCTGCATCTCCTGCCCAATCTGCATCAGAATAGGCACGCAGCACCAACGGAGAGGTGGAGGGAAACAGTAGTGAACGGGTGATGGTGCCCCGGAGGTAGCAGATAATCCGAAGAACAGCTGCATAGTGTACTGACCGTGGAGTCTGAACAAACTGACTGACAATGCCAACTGCATGGGCAATGTCTGGCCGGGTCATGGTGAGATAGACGAGCATCCCAACCAGCCTCTGGTAGCGGGAGACATTCAGGAGCGGCTCACCATCTGTAGCGAGAAGCTTCAAATTGAGCTCTATGGGTGTATCAGCAGTGCGTGTGTCAGTAAGAGCAGCATCAGCAAGGATGTCGGAGATGTACTTCTGCTGGGAGACCAGCAGACCACGAGCTGACCGGGCAATCTCAAGGCCAAAAAAGTAGCGAAGAGAGCCCAGATCTTTCATCTCAAACTGACTCTGGAGGTGCCGCTGGAGAGAGGCGATGGTGGCATTGTCATCCCCAGTGATGATCATATCATCCACATAGAGGAGAAGAACTGCAATGCCCTGACTGGAGGAGCGAGTGAACAAGGCATAGTCGAAGTGACGCTCAACAAATACGGCGGCCAGAACTGCACTGCGAAATTGCTCAAACCAGGCACGAGGGGCCTGCTTGAGCCCATAGATGGCTCAGCGCAAACGACACACGTGCCCTGGAGGAACTGAAATGCCCGGAGGAGAAGCCATGTAGACTTCCTCGGGGAGATCACCGTGGAGAAACGCATTGGTGACATCCATCTGATGGAGAGGCCACCCTCGAGCAGCTGCCACAGCTAAGAGGGTGCGCACAGTAGTCATTCGAGCAACTGGAGCAAACGTCTCCTCGTAGTCAATCCCATACTCCTGGGAGAAGCCACGAGCAACGAGGCGAGCCTTGTGCCGCTCAATGGATCCGTCAGGTCGAGTCTTGACCTTGAATATCCACTTGCAGCTAACAGGCACCACCCTGGAGGGACAACGCACCAACTCCCAGGTCTGGGTCCGCTGAAAAGCCTCAAGCTCAACTGACATGGCTTGCCGCCACTCTGGATGTAACGCTGCCTCACGGTACGATTGGGGCTCCCGATGGGTGTGTATAGCAGTAAGAAAAGCCTGAAAGGATGGTGAATAGGAGACACTGGCAGAGTAGCCAGAAGAGTCAGGAGAGTCAGAAGGAAAACCAGAGTAGCCAAACCTGTCAGGAGAGTAGTCATATCTGTCAGGAGGGTGATGTTCGCGCGCTGGGTAGCGCCGAACAGGAGCAGGATCCACGACCGGGGAGGAGGGGGCAGCAGCATCAGGCGAGGGAGTACCAGTGTGAACCAACTCTGGAGGGGGAGCTGCAGACCGACGTACATAGACACGAGTAATGGGTGGTGGTGGAGGTGGCGAGGGAGACTGAGGAGGTGGTGGTGGTGGTGGAGGTGGCGGTGGAGACTGAGGAGGTGGTGGTGGTGGTGGTGGAGGTGGCGAGGAAGATGGAGGTGGAGTAGGTGTGGGTGGGGCAACAGAAAACGGGGGTAGAACGGGGATATGGAGAGGTGTTGAAGGCGAGGAGGATGACACAGGAGGCAAGGAAATATCCCGAGACTCAGGGGAAAAGTACGGGACATCCTCAACAAAGGAAACGTGACGGGAGACACGGATCCGGCGAGCCAAGGGATCGTAACAACGATACCCCTTGTGCTCCCGACTGAGCCCCAAGTGAACACACCGAACAGATCTCGCAGAGAGTTTGGTGCGCTCATGGGGAGGAAGAAGAACGAAGCACGTGCAGCCAAACGTGCGAAGAAGAGAGTAGTCAGGTGGGCTGGAGTGGAGGCGCTCATATGGGGTGGCACCGGACAGAGCAGATGACGGAGTGATATTGATGAGGTTGACAGCCGTCATGACAGCTTCAGCCCAGTAAGAGTGAGGAACAGATGCAGAGAGAAGCAAGGCTCGTGCGGTCTCAAGGACATGACGATGCTTGCGTTCGGCCACGTCGTTCTGCTCATGGGTGTGGGGACAGGACTGCTGGTGAAGAGTGCCGTGAGATTGAAGAGTCTCACGCATCTCAGAGGAGAGATACTCCTTGGCACAATCAGACCGAAAGGGCTTGATGCGCTGACCAAACTGAGTGTGTATCATAGTGGTGAATCTCCTAAAGATGTGAGGGACTTCAGACCGATGACGCATAAGATAAACCCAGGTGCACCTAGAGTAGTCATCGATAAAACACACATAGTACATGTAACCCAAAATGGATGCAACAGGTGCAGGACCCCAAATGTCCGAATGTACTAAATCAAATAAAGCATCAGATTGGGAAGCACTAGCAGAAAATGGAAGAGCTAGATGCTTTGCTAGTCTACAACCTGTACAAACAGAGAGAGGGGAGAAGGACGCTCGACCCAAAGCGCCCGAACGGAATACGCTTTTGAGTCGATCACTCGATATATGACCTAACCTTCTGTGCCACAAGTCGGCATCGGAGGTAACAGACATGACAGACGCAACAGGAACGGAAGACACATGGAGATGGTCCAGGTGGTAAAGTCCTCCTGCTCTACGGCCCAGCCCAATCCTCTGACCCGTCCGCGAATCCTGCACAACACAAACAGAAGGGGTGAAGGTGATAGTCAGGCCAGAGTCGCAAAGAGAACTGATAGAGATCAGATTAATGTTAAGACGGGAGGCATGATGGACATGGGGTAGGGTCAGGCGACCAGAAGGGTCAGAGGTAGTAGTGACGGAACCACATTGCGGAATAGGGACGAGAGTCCCATCCGCAGTGCGAACCTCCTGGTGGGTGGTAGTGGGAGAACAGTCAATGAGGACAGTGGAGTCAAAGGTGAGGTGACAGGAGGCACCCGAGTCGAAGATCCATGGAGCAGTAGTACCCGGAGTGGCAGAGAGACTGTGAGCTGTCGAAGAGCTGGTGGAGGCGAGGTACCGAAGCAGTAATTCCTCAAAGCGCTGGAGGCGGTCGGAGTAAGACCGAGACTGAGCAGAAGTACCCGGAGTGGCAGAGAGACCGTGATCTGTCGAAGAGCTGGTGGAGGCGAGGTATCGCAACAGTAACTCCTCAAAGCGCTGGAGGCGGTCAGAGTAAGACCGAGACGGAGCAGGAGTGGTGGCAGGCGGTGCTGGAGTAGGGAGATCAGCAGCAGCAGCAGTCTCGCCATCATGGCGGAGGAGACCCTGACGACGTCCACAGTCGACTGATGTGGTGGAGGGACGTGGCCCGAGAATACCATCAAAACGAAGAGACGGAGGGACTCGACGATCAGCGACGGTGTGCAGACAGTATGGGAGCCGAGAGATGCTGTAAGAAGCTATATCCCTGAAGTACGGGGGCAAACCGACACAGGGAAGGTCTGAGGCAGTCCGTACAGAGGAGACGGGCAGTTCGGTACAGAGGAGAAGGTGGGGCGGTGGGGCGTCAGGGGGTGCAGGAGGGGGTGGGGGTGCAGGGGAGGGGGCGGGTGGGCTAAGGTAAGGAGTGGGGGGGGCCGATCGGGTGGAGGAGGGGGGTCGGGGGGGTGGTCGGGTGGAGGAGTGGGGGCCGGCGGGGGGCTGTAGGGCGGAGGAGGAGGCCGAGGGGGTGGGCGGGTGGAGGAGGGGGGCCGGCGGGGTGGTCGGGTGGAGGAGGGGGGGCCGGCGGGGGGCTGTAGGGCGGAGGAGGGGACCGGGGGGGTGGGCGGGTAGAGAAGGGGGGGCCGGCGGGGTGGTCGGGTGGAGGAAGGGGGGGTCGGGGGGTGGAGGAAGGGGGTTCGAGGGGTGGAGGAGGGGGGGCCGGGGGCAGTCGGGTGGCAGAAGGGGGTCGGGGGGTGGAGGAGGGGGGGGGGGGGGCGGCGGCTGTCGGGTGGCGGAAGGGGGGGCCGAGGGCAGTCGGGTGGCAGAAGGGGGTCGGGGGGGGTAGGGGAAGGGGGGCCGGTGGAGGACGGAGATTGGGCGGCGGAAGTGGGGGCCGGTGGAGGAGGGAGGTCGGGCGGCGGCTGTAGGGGGGATGTCGGGCGGCGGAAAGGGGGGCCGGTGGAGGAGAGAGGTCGGACGGGGTGGGCTGGTGGAGGAGGGAGGCCGGACGGGAAGGTGCTGCCGGAGGGGGGAGGACCGTCGTCGTCGTCGCCGCGTGGGAGAACCCTAGAGCTCTGATACCATGTTAGGAGATGACGGCTAGGGTTTGGAGAGGAATAGAATGCATTCCATTGAGGAACTCAAACCCAATATATGTACATGTATCACTATACAATCCGACCCGACTGTACAGTAAACCCGACCCATCTATATGTACATTAACAATTACCAAGGTGCAAAAATGGATGATCATGACTATGAGAAAAAATACTTCGGATAGAGAAGACGTGATTACCATAACCCTGATGAAGATATGATAAAAAGGATTAAGATTGATGCTCCTAGCTATGATGGGAAGCCCGATCCAAAGGCTTTCATGGATTGGTTGACTGATATGGACAATTACTTTCACTGGTATCAAATGAATGAAAACCAGCGAGTCCCCGAGTACACTTTGCAAAGATGAAGTTTACTGGACAACCTAAGCAACTTTGGATTAATGTTTACAGGTAGATTGATAGACTTGGGAAAGATCCGATTATCCATTGGGATGTCATGAAAGAGAATCGTAAGATCTTATTAATGTTGACATGCAGATTGTTCGACATTGGATTCTATTGACTTGGGAGTCTACAGTGCTCTTTGGATCGTTTTTTGATCATGTGGATTGAGAATTGTAGGATCCGGATCGAGAGTTTAATAGCTATGGCGTCGGGTACATTCCTCACCACCCACACGAGGCGGGGTTCACTTGAGTGCGCACCTTGAACGAATGAAAGGAGCATACCCGCCAAGGCTAGTATTGGAGAACACCTCACGATGTCTTCTCCATGTGCCACTCAGCGACAGAAATCCTCCTAATACTGATTGCATTGCCCCCTCGGCGAGTGTGCTGATGAACGGTTGCGACAGTGGTTCGCCTAGTTATATAGTCCAAATTTCAACACAAATTTCTCCGTGGTTGCACTGAATTGACTCGTTTCCCCCACGATCGCCTATTGTGAGGCGATTAGCATTGTGTAGAAGGAAAACGGCGGGAAGGGGTTACCGTGTGGATAATCGTAGCTTCTATGGCTGGTGGATCACACTATTGTGCCCCCATCAACAAGACGGAGCAGGATGATGCCGCACAGAAATGAGACTCGACGAGAGCCTTGTCAGCACCTCCTCGGTAGAAGCCTGAAGGTGAGAGGTCGGTGTTCTGAGTCGATCCACAGCCTCTATTTTTAGTAATGAGGTCATCCTAGTAACAAGCCCACTAGTCGGAGGAGATTAACCTGTGAGAACAGGTCGCCCGAGAAGGCTCTAGGCGTCCAATGTAGGCAAGGCAAATCCCAAGATTTGGCTTGGGAGGGGCCCACTACTTGTGACAAGAGTGCCACGTGTCAGATCTGCTCCACATAAATGATATAAAGATACTATTATTCCAATCTTGAGCCAGCACATCACAATAAGCGGCCAAATCATTTAGATTTTAGACCACATTGAAGGGTCAGCCCCATGATTTACTACTGGAAATCGATGGTCCTTGTTATAAATTTATATTAGCATTTCCATGAAGTAAATTGTTTAACTGATGAGCTCTGAATCAGAATACACTCTTATCATTTAGAAGAAATTGGATATAACAGTTTAAGCTTTCAAGGTATATTTGACTTATTACTTCTACTCATACCAACTATAGCAACATTTGTCCTACTTGAAAAGGGTTGTCTTTTTTCAGTATCACAGGGATGACACTGAAGTCTTTCAGTTTGATGCCCACAGTGCATACATAGTATTCTCATCTCATCTAAATGGTGACTTGAAACTGTAGGGAAGATACATACAAGCCTGACTGGAAGAGTAGGATCCCCCACAGAAATAGTTAGATCTTCATTCCACTCCGGATTTATATTCTTCCTTATCACGCGAGTCTTCAGTTTCTGTAGTAAATATTCAAATTTAGAAAGAAAGCAAGAAACTTGAACACAATTTACAATATCGCAGAAGACAGCGATGCACCATGATTATAATTTTTTTTGAACCAGTAGGAACGAGTGCATTCTCGATGTAAACTAATACCTTAGTATTCTTTTTTTGTTAGCTTTAAGTTCCTACATAATTGATTGTGAAGCTTCCTACTAAAAGGTTTGTCAACAAAAGCTTAAAGTTTGAAAGAAGAAACAGAGTGATAAGCACAACTTTCCAACAACAAAACCCTATTTGATTGTTCTATATATTATTTCACCAGCTCTTAAAACTTCTGAAGGTTCGGCATGACATTTATAGCATTGATTTTGGTTGGCATACTTCTCCTCAAGACTTATAAGAATAACAAGGTCAAACCATAATGGCTTTGGTTGAAGAACACATTATATATTTACTGAATTGTACTAAACTACTAATGCAAGTTGTCTTTAAGCAAACATACAATGCTGAGATTTGGGCTTCAAAGGAAAAAATAAAAAGCAATGGATAGAGAACTTTTTGGGTACTAGTAAGCATATCACATGCAAATGTATGTGGAGTAAAACATCAAACTAAAAAGAAAATATATTTTAGATGGTTCTCTCCAAGCACAGGGATCTCTGCTATATCATCTCCATTTAGATCCACATACCATTCAGGTTGTTAACGGATAGTCCCACATCGGTAAGGGAGGCACCCATCACTCGCTTAATATACCCGCTGTGGAGCCTTACAACCCGGGTTTTGGGGCGTGAGGATATCTAACATGGTATCAGAGCTAGCCCGTCTCCTGCTCCTGCTCCGGGTGCTCCCCACCGATTGTGCCTTGCCATGCGTGCTCCGCGTGGGAGGATCCTTGCCACGCGTGCTCCGCGTGAGGGGGAGTGTTAACGGATAGTCCCACATCGGTAAGGGAGGCACCCATCACCCGCTTAATATACCCGCTGTGGACCTCCCCTTACAACCCGGGTTTTGGGGCGTGAGGGTATCTAACACAGGTTAAGTCGACAATACATCATAAATTGTGTTTCTTCATTTTGCCTTATGATCAGAACTCAGGTTGGAAATAATAAGAAATACCATATCTTTGTGCCACATTTTTCTGGGACATTTTTTCAAAAATTCAGGTTCGATTGGCAATATATTATCACTTTTGTTTATCCACTTCAATTTCAGATCAAAACCTAGATTGGAAACCATAAGAAACAATATATCTTTACGCAACCTTTTTTTAGGAAATGGTTGCAAACAAATCCCTTTTAAAGATGGTAGGTGACGATCCTATTCCTATGTTGAGTCACTTGAAGTAGCTGAAATCAAAATCAGTTTGAACTATGAAACTTCTGTAATTATGGAATGGCAATTTTCCAACATGCATGTGGTCCTAGTGCTAAGGATCTTGGTCCAAATCGAAATCCAATCAACCCAATGCAAGTGCGGAACAATCCCACAAGATCATGCAATGAAATTATGCAAGTTTTAATGCCAAAGACCTTTTGATGCAACTATGCATATGATCAAATTCAAAGCGCGATGAAAGTGCAAGAGACCCAAGGTTTTTGAAAGTATAGGCTAACTCTCCAAATCCAAGGTCCAATGCCATCCACCATAGTTTAGGAATTATACCTGATCGTGTGGAGGTAAGAGGGTGAGTAGTTGATTTTGAAGCTTTGTTGCTTTATCTTCAAATACAAGTGTGCGAGATCTAAGAGGAAACTCTAACTTTATCCACCCATACTCAAAGTGAGAAAATACAACACCAGGGAGGAATAGCGTTTTGAGGCAAAAATCTAATGGCAAATCCAGAGGTAACCTCACATGAGAACTCAAATGAGGTAACAAACGCATGTGTTATGGCAATATAAAAATAAAGAAAGCCACAAGTAAGAACTAAGATCACAAAGACAGTGATAGAAACAATTTCAATAATTCCTTGTCAATATTCATTCAAATTTTACCAATATGCAAGCAACACATCTATGCAACTTGTACAAATCTTGAAATATTTCTTCCCTCTTTGTCACAAATATACAAAGGAACAACCATGTAGCAAGGTTCAAAATCACGGTATCGGTCGGCCCCGGACCGGTAGGTACCAGCCGGTACGTACTGGTATCAGCCGATACGAATCGATACCAGTTGAGGAAAAAAAATAAAAAATAATAAAATAATAAAATAATAAAAAAACCCTAAACCTGTCGGTACCGGTTCGTACCGATTGGTACCGGCTTAAACCAACTGATACGGACTGGTACGTACCGGTATCGGCCAGGTATCAAAATCGGGGGTAGTACCAATCTCGAACCGGGCAAAACCGGTACGTACCGGCCAGTACTTACCAATATCAGCCGAGATTTCAAACCTTGCCAAATAGTCATGCAAGCATTTATCAAGCATACAAATAAACAACAAGCAAGTAACATAGATGTCCACAAAATAAAAAAATATTCAATCAGCTTCAAATTATGATTCAATTGATAATAAATGAGAAAGTACAATGTATCAATATATAAATAAGTTTCGTAGTGGGATTTAAAAACATAACTCATTTATGACACAATATGAAGAATACCTATTGCTTAGAAACATGTCATGTCGACATGAGCATAGGTAACCTCAACATAAGTCTAGACATGTACAAAGGAAAACTATACCTAGTCTAATATCAAAGCTCCAAACACTAAGCATTTTTTATCATGGCTTTCAAAGTTAATATCAATAATATCCAAAAGAAATATGTCATCTACATCAAGCAATGTCGAAACCAGGAAATATAAATTCATGACAAAGCTTACCATATTTTGATTTCAAGTATATGTAGATAATCGTACAAAGCTTCTTGAAACCAAATAAAAAACTAGAGCCATATGAAAACTTGACAAGCATGCAAAGGTAAAATCACACAGTCATAGACATCTGATCAAACATGCAAATCCCCTAGACAATGTGCATATCATGCAATCATGCGGAACAAACATTAATAGATTTCCTAAGAAACGAATTCCCAAGGCCATCTATATGCAATGTATACAATTCAATATCAATTCCATCTTTCTTAACCCGCATGGACTCTATCTTTGGATTTTACCTTTTAAACACAGTCCATTGGTAGGAATTTACCAATTTACCTTCTTAATTTTAGATTTCTCAATTAGCCCAATAATTTGATTATGGAGATTGTCAATGTTTTTAGCTTTCAACTTATGCAAGTTTCTCCTCAGCTTATGGCACTTTGACTTAATGTGACCCTTCACTCCACAAAAGTGACAAACAGGAACAAGCTTAGGTGGAGTCACTACAGAAGTAGTCCTACCAAGATTTGCACTAGGAGGGTTCCTAGCCGGCCCAAAACAGTTTTAGAAGAAGAACCCACAGCACTACCAGTCACATGCCTCAATCCTCTTTTATCTTCAAGATATTCCCCCATGTTTAGCAATTTATTATCAGCTTAGATGGTTCCATTTGATTTTCTTAAATCTTTATGAAGCTCGACAACTTTCGATTCAAGAGCCTGCTTATTCTCTTTTTCTAAGTGAAACCCATTTTCACCAAATCTCAATTTATCTTTTACAGATGAGTTTCCAACTTTCTTGTTGAAAGGAACTTCTATCCTTTTCACAATTATTATGCTCTTTCATCAAAATTGGTTGATTTTGTGAAAATATCTATCCAAAACAAAAAAAAAATTAGATTTTTATCTGACTGAAGAAGAAATTACACTTCAATCAATTATCCAAATTCTCCACCAACACCCACTCTATCCACCCTGCTCTCGTTTCATCATCTGCTACTCCGATCTTTTGTAAGTGTTCCAAAAGGTGGGCGGTGCGCGCAGAAAGTACGATCAGATTGAGACATAAAACAGAAGGGAAGAGAGAGAGAGAGAGAGAGAGAGAGAGAGAGAGACCTGTTTTCCCATCCTGAGGATGACATAGGGGTCGCTGCTACTGATGTCTCGGACGGCAAGGTTGACCCCCCTCAGTACCCGCACCCTCAGGAGTCCCAGCAAACGATCCACCATTCTCGCCCTCCCTCTCTCTCTCTCTCTCTCTTCCCTTCTTCCTTTCACTGCCTCCTTCGGAATTCTCGAAGCTCAAAGAAAGAAAAGAAATAAATATAAAGGTACAGTGCAGGCACTCCCAGATTCAAACAGTGCCCCCCACATCTTTCCGGACGAAGTGTGGGTCAATTGGAGAAATGCTATTCAACCCGAAACTATTACCCAAAGAGTCGTACCGAATGACGTGGCGTTCATTCACAGCGTCCCTTTTTGACTGTCGCTCTGGGTCGAGTGATCACTGGTCCGGGTTGAGTGAAACGGACGACTGTGATCATGCCACATCATTCGGTAAGATTTTAATTTTTTAGAGTTTCGATATAAACAGCATTCCCCTTCAACGTACCAAATTGGATAGGAGTCGGTGGAGAACCCCAATCCTCTCTCCATCGTAAGGGCCACCACTTCGAGAGAAATTTTCAGCACATCATGTGTATCTGCAACCGCGGGGCCTATTGCAATTCAAGAGACATGAGGTAGCATGTCCCAGCACATAAAGGTAGTGACCCCAAACACTTAGAGCGTGTGCTGTGCTGATAAGTTTTGCGGAACGGTTGTAGCGTACGTAGCTGCGCTGAAAATTTTCCCCCACCAGGGTTAGGAGTCGGTGGAGAACCAACACCTCTCTAACCAACTTCTATATCTCGCTTTCATTCCATTCACACACATAGAGACACCATTTCAACTATTTACCATCCACCCATCCTTACTAAAATAATATATATTCTTTCTATTAAATAATCATCATTGAAAATACAAAAAAAATATGTCAGATTATAACAAAAAAATTAGAAAAAGTTATTTTAGACTTCAAAAAACTGTGAATAATTATAAAAATAATATTTGATATCAAAAATTAATAGAGATATATTTTGTTCGTTAGCCACGTCTTTTCGAGTGTGCGTTTGGAGTCCTACAAGTTCGATTTGTCATAATGAGTGGACCGACATGATTTTGACTGCTTGATACCTTGAAAGATAAGTTGGTACTGTGTGTCATACTCCACGATGTGATCATCGAGGATGAACGACGTTTGCGATATTTTGACATGATCTACGAGACTACGACATGATTGATGAGGTGCCAAGTGGTCTGATTTCTCACGAGCACACCCCCAGAACTTATGGAGTTCATTAACAATCAGAAAATAAGCAAACTCATTCCCAACTCCAAAGGGACTTGATCCAGCATTAGTGGCAGCTGCATGTAAATATTTAATTTTATTATTTTTTAGTGGATACTGACTTGTTTAATTTTCTCGATGGGTTATCTTAATGTTGTTTACTTAGTAATTGTCTATGTAATTACCTCCATGGCTTATCTTAATGTAATTGCAGTTTCATCTTCAATAATAAAAGTACTATCTTTTATATTTTTAGAATTCGCTAATATGTATATAATAATTTCATTAATCAATATATGATAATGTAATACAAAATACTTCGTTATAGTTACAAATCGCATCCTTTTATTCTCAATCTTAGATTGGCGACGACAATAATACGTCGCGAGGTCAGTGGCATTGAGCTAATATCTATCAGCATAATCCGCTATTCGTTAGTGTTTTACTTGGTTTGGAATTTCACCTGTTCATGACAATCTTAGTCTTTTAGGGGTTAATCCATATGGGCTTACTCTTGGTGCTTATGAAGTATCTTGAGTTTTTTTTTTAAATATCGATCTTCACATTTGTTGAATTTCTCCATGAATATGATTTGTGCATCCTTGTACTCGTTAGATCAAGCTTTTCCCTTGCACTTTAGGAGGTCTTTTGCGGCCTTCCTTCCCTTCAGTCTCTCAATAACGACGTGTTCCTCACAAGAACCCTCATCAAGACCCACCACATTTGGGGTCGCTAGAGAAGAGGTGGCGGGAGATAAATCGATATCGGTCTTTGCAACTTTCTTCTTCTAGACTCTTTTCTTCTTGCGACACTCGTGGCTCTATTTTAGATGATGCCGAAGCTCATTCCAAAAGTGGTCGAAGCAAAATGTAACCCCTTGCGTTGCTTTGTACAACTCCCTTGCACTTTGGATTTGTAGTAATATAAATTCAAATTAAAGTTTGGGATGAGAAACAAAAAATAGGAAGGATAGAAATTTATCTTGTCCAACTAAGTTGTGCCGGACTAGTTCCGGTATTGAATTTGCTCGAGACAACCACAAAAATTATTTATTTTCTACTGGATATTGGACCATCGATGCATCAACGCACTTCTGGATCGCTAGATGGAGGTTAATTTATACTGATTGTAAAATTCTACAATTCGCTGCTAAAATTACTTGTAAGGTTGGTCGTTATCTTGGACAGGGTCCATGCTTAAGTTGAGCTAGGTCACGACAAAATGTTTGCCCTGGGATAGTGAAGTTGATTCCGTTGAACAGAGATCGGAGATGATTCAGTTGTCAATGATGTCTTCAAAATCCACCCACACTTGTTGGGCTCCGGATGAGTCATTACTACATACATCCCACACAAAATGGGCAACACAAGTGGGGGGCCTCTAATAATTTTACTATTCACATATTTTCTCTTGAAACACAAGTAAATGTGGTGATTATAACAGTCATTCAACATAATTTTATCATATATATGGGTGGTGGTGATGTAGTACAAGATTCAGATATCACTCCCGAGATCCAGATGCCCTCGGAGCTGACAACCCCACCAAGTCAAACAAAGGAATCACAGTTGAGTGGTCTTCTACGATAATTAATAATTAATCATATATGGACCTATCAAAAAGCAACTTGATTATCATTATGTTTGGTATTGTAACTTTCTATGATATTTTTGTGATGTTTGAACTTTGTATCAGCTCATGTTCTGAACTTTGTATTAGACATTATTCTCTCTATATCACACATGTTTATCCACTCTCATGAACTTGTTGATTGATATGATTATCCAAGATTATACTTATGGTAAACAAATATTATATCGTATTTGTCGGTAGGAGGCTTGAGATTTGCCACACTTGGGAGGAGTGTCAGTGAGAGGTCACTTGCTACAGTGGAGAGTCTTATCATTCATTTCGATCTTTGGAAGAGGCTGAAGCACACCTCATAAAAGGTCTAGAGCCAGTATGCCCCTACTGATGGCCCTCTTGATGCTTCTTTTTATGGCCCTCGTGATGTCCCTTTCAATGGCAACTATGGGATTACCACTCAGGACTATAAGTTTGTACTATTAGAGTATCTCCAACGGACTCCTTTGGATTTCATCCTTACGTGCTTTACCCAAAGAAATAGAGAAAGCGGCCAAAAGAGGGCTCCAATAGGCTCCACCAAATTTCTCTACTTTTATATTTCCCTACTCTTCTCGCTGAGATAGGCAAGAGAAGTAGGAAAACCTAAGAATAGTGGGCCCCGATTTGAATTGAATGAAAGTCTATTGACTCTCTTACTTTCCCGAACAACCATTGTAAAGATCTATTATTTTCATGGGTCTTGATTTGATCATTTTACACAAAAATAGGAAGAGATTGAAGAGCCTGTTGGAGTGCTTTTCCATTTCCAGCCTACGTGGCAGTTAGAAGTTTCGAAGAATAGGGAAGAATCGTAGGGTCCCGTTAGAGATGCTCTTATGAGCAATTTTGATTTTTTCAGTAATTTTATTTATTATTTTTATAATATGAGACTTTTATGAGAAGTTGAAATGGTTACGAAACACACACACACACACACACACACACACACACACACACACACACACACACATATATATATATATATATATATATATATATATATATATATTATTTTGACATAATAATATTAAAATAATTAATATAATTTAAATAGCATAAATAATTAAAATATTTTAATGATATGTACTATTTAAAATGTTTATTAAGAGCATCTCCAACGGCCTCTGAAGGACGACGTGGCACTCCGATTCCAAAGACGCCGCTCCAACCAACTACGAAGAGACATTTGAAGGCATACATGGCGCTCCACGTGTTCGGGACCTCCGAACGGCTCCACATACAACAGACGTCGTTCGGAGGCTCCAAAGGAATTAAAAAATATATATTTTTATAAAAAAACCCCTAACCTTTTATAAATTATTTTTTATATATTAAACATTGCATGCACTGTTCAATGGCTACTTTTTGCCCGTTTGAGGGGCAACGGCTACATTTTGGACCGCTGCCCCCAATTTGGACATTTGTGGTTGTTTTAAAATTAAATTAAAATAGGTTAAAAAATTCTAAAAAATATAAAAATATTTTTGAAAATCTATAAATACCCCCTTCTACCCACCATTCTTTATTTTCCCACCATTTTTCATTCTCGCACCCAACTTCAAAATAAATTGTGACTTCTCCCACCCACCTACAAGTATATGTATTTGTATTAAAAAAAATTCTACTCACAATTCTTTACCGATGATGAATCGGTCTTCAACACATATATGAGTAGTGGCTGAGTCGATGGAAATCTGATGTTCTCGATTCCGGAGAAGGAGCCAACGACACAAGGAGAGGCAACGTCCGAACAAGCATCAATCATAGGAAAGAAGAAGTCTTACAAGCGGAGAGGAAACTAGACCATCCCCGAAAATAGATTGCTTGTGTCCGCATTGCTCAACACGAGCCAAGATGCAATCCAAGGTATTGGTCAACTCCGACTTCATTTTTGGTCAAGAATTTTTGAATATTACACCAAGTACAATATTGATGCAGACGAGCCCTACGTGCAGATTTTCACAGCTGAGGGCATATTTTAATTCCCTACGAAGATTCAGGAGGCCGATCATCAATCTATCTGCATAATTGGAGAGCTATTTCGATTGCTTACGACTTTAGTTTTTACTTTCTGTCAATCCGACTAACGGATCTTGAGCTATTTCTGTTTTTATTTCTGATTTGGGTAGGTGCGAGCCATGTTTGCATCCGGTTCGAGCCACAAATGCCGAACTGACTCATTTCTATGTTTGGTTTTTAGTCATAGGATCTTAAGTGAGATAAGATCTTAATGGATGAGATTCAAAGAGAGTCAAGAAGCCCTAAAAATCCCATGCCGATCCCCTCACCCGTCCACTCTCTCTTCCTGCAGCAACACCCGCACGGACATGCCTCGAAAAACATGCCTACACCCCCTCCTTCCTCTTTTCTGTGCGGACGCCTCTCTCTCTTTCTTTCCTTTTTTCTTTTGTTGTTTCCTTGCCTATAAAGCCCTACAAACCCTAATTGAAGATAGATTATGATGATGATGAATTGAAACCCTAGAACGGAGAAGCGGGTTTACTTGTTTGACATCTCATCCGAAGAATCCTCTTGCTTCTAGTCTTCTTCTTCTCTCCGCAAGCTTCTTCATCATTGCCACACCCTCGTCTACGACTTTGCGGAAGATCGACATGGAGATCATCTCTTCTCTAAGATCAAACCATCTTGGCTTCTTTATTCCTTTCTTCCGGACTACGCCTCCTCTTTCGCTAATTCATCTACAACAACGGTGCCTTTAATCGCGGCCGGCATTGACCAAAGCACGGTTTGAATCGTCCCTCGATATTTTCATGTGATAAATATCCTTTCAATCCGGCCTATTACTGATTTTAATTAGGGTTTCAAAATACTTAGCTTCTGAAGAATCTTATCCATTAGGTTAACTATCGCTTAGATCTGTGTTTTATCTTTGAGACTTTGGCTTTATATTTGAGATCTTATAAGTACTTCATTGCTGGAATTTATTTATTAAATCTAGAATTAGTCATTCACATGCTAGTTTTATTACTTCGTAAAATTAGACTTGTTTGGGCATGATTGGGTGATGATTAGTGCTCTTAGTCTTTGCTGAAATTTGAATAAAGACGTGCAGAACTCTATCGTTAATCGTTCTAAATTCAGCACTTGAATTCTTTTAAGCATCTGCATGCATCAAGTTGGTATCAGAGGGCACTAGTCGTCGCGTTCTTACGCAAAGGCCGGTCCTCTTGTATCATTCGCATCATTGTGTACTTGCTGAAATTTTTTTTTATTTTCCTCTTTTTATTTTAGTTTTCATGTCTTTGCACTAATTAGCAAACTAGCATCCCACGTGTTCGCATCCATATTAGGATCATCCCTTTCTCTGTGGTGAGTTGATAGCATCTTCTAGAGAATCTCCAATGGTTGAACCACCAAGACAACCTTCTCCACCCCGCACTTGGCAAGATGCCTTCAAAAGGCAACAAGCAAACATGGATAGGCTTCAGACCCAGATCAAAGCCTTGACCTTCGCCTTCACCACTTCCCAAAATCCACCTCGACCCCATCGAGAGCACAGGGCTAGAGCGTCTCCAGAGCATAGTGAGTTAGCTCTTGAGTCAGGAGGTGATAGTGTCAGTTCATCTGACGGGTCTGATAGGCACAATAGGAACACTCATAGGAGAATGAAATCCCATTGGGGTTGGGATCAGGGTATCAAAATCAAAATTTCTGAGTTTGAAGGTAGGATGGATCTTGAAGAGTTCTTAGATTGGGCAGAGAGAATTAATCAATATTTTGAGTGGAAGAAAATCCCCCGAGATAAACAAGTCAAGTTTGTTAGTATCAAATTGAAAGATCATGCACTGATTTGGTGGAGATAGTTGCAGGCCACGAGGGTTAGAAAGGGAAAAGGTAAGATTTTCACTTGGACACACATAAGGGAAAAAATACAACAAAAGTTTCTCCCTTCTGATTTCAAATAGAGCATGTTCCAAAAATTTCAAAACTTGCGATAAGAGCACAAGTCGGTGGACGATTACACCAACGAGTTCTACAAGCTCTAGGCTCGTAATGATCTGCATGAAGATGAAGAGCAGAGCGTCGCTAGGTACATCAATGATCTTAAACCCTCAATTCAAGAGGTGGTGTCCCTTCATGACTTGTATCAAGTCAGTGACGCACATCGTCGGGCTAAGAAAGTTCAGTCTCACCACTCCTGATCTGCGTCCCGACGATATGACAACACTAGGGCACCAGCCGGATCTGTTAGTAGACCAATCCTTGGACCTTCTCCTGTAGCTGGTGCAGTTCCTACATCCACTGAGTAGGGTAAAGGAGTCTTAGGAACCAATCCGAGCACGATGAAGTCTTTCAAGTGCAACCAGCCGGGTCACAAGGCAGCCGATTATCCTCGAAGTCAATTCAATTCATAGACAAATCTCGAATCTCGCGGATAATGAAGAGGACAGTCATGAGTCTGAGGGCGAAAACTTCAATGAGTTGGTCTTGGAGGGGGATGACGTGACTGCCCCACTATTAGTTATTCGCTAGTCTCTACCACCCCAGGCACCTAAAGCGTTACTACCCGACGAACTCTGTGGAGGACCCCCAAAGCCACATTACAAGAACCAGAGATTCGAGATATTCCGAACAGTCTGCACTGTCAATGGCATGGACCTTTGTGTCTTGATAGATGGAGGTTGCACTGCCAACTTAATCAGTAAAGGATAGTCAGGAGCAAGAAGTGGAAAGTCAAACCATTGGCTCACCCTTACAAAATATCTTGGCTAGACAACACTACGAACAAACTAGTAACTCATTGTTGTTTGGCTAAGTTGTCGATTGGGCTGCAATATCGAGATGAGGTTTGGTGTGATGTCCTTCCCTTGGAAGTAGCTGATATTATCCTTGGGCGTCCATGGCAGTTCGACTGAGATACACTACATCACGGAAAAACCAACACCTATATTTTTCTTAAGGACGACATCAATGTCACCTTATGGCCCACATGTTTTAAGAGAAAACGATCCTATGAACCTAAAACTCTTCTGAGTCAGAGTTATCATATACTACCATTTACAGATAATTTAGTAGGGTGTTCTTCTGATTCACTAATAGTTGAGAAGGGGCTAGACAACATCTTGCATTCCATCGCCTGCACATTGCATTTAGAATCTGTAGGCATCACTTGCACCCGCATTCATCATTTGCCTGACATCTTTACATTAACAGTCCATTCATGTGTGCATCCATATTATTGACCAAGTGTTGAATTGCGCATTAAAGAAGATTTTGCTATGATTGTTCATTTTTCAATGCTGGGTACATATGAGCCATGCTTTCAGATTTCGAAAAGCCCATCATTTTTACTTTTTTGAAGTCATAACAAGTGGCTTGATGAGTTATTTACTTTCTTATTTTATTCACTAAATCCAGACAATGACTGCATGATATATTTTCTTAGTCTAGGATCCACTTGTTTTGCCACGTGCGCAGGCCACTTTGAGCAACACATATTGCACCCGTAACTCATGACCTCTCAAAGAAACCATAGCATATTACGCAAGCCGATGACCCACAACATATTATGCTCCTGCGGCCTTTCCTTTCATGTGTCTTTTGAATTTCATGTCAACCTATATTCCTATTATCACATGAAATTATCTAGATGTCTTGACGATCTTTTCGTGCCGAGGAGGATGTTGGTTTTGGCTTTCAGGTCTTCGCTCGACGTTGATAGGCAGGGGATGCCAGATGAAGTCGCTGAGTACTTGATGCTGATTACTTGGCCACCAGACTCGGGAGAGCAGTTGGAGCAAATGCTGAGGTTGCAACTACTTCTAGGAGAGCTGCCACCGGATCTAGGACCTTACTCGACAGGAGTCGAGTTCTTTTGAGTCGGGGGGACTTGATGCAGACGAGCCCTACGTACAGATTTTCACAGCTGAGGGCGTATTTTGATTCCCTACGGAGATCCAGGAGACCGATCGCCAATCCGTCTGCATCATTGGAAAGCTATTTCGATTGCCTACAACTTTGGTTTTTTACTTTATATCGATCCAACTAACATATCTTGAGTTATTTCTATTTTTATTTCTGGTTTAGGTAGGTGCGAGCCATGTTCGCATCCGGTTCAAGCCACAGATGCTGAACTAACTCATTTCTGTGTTTGGTTTTTAGTTATGGGATCTTAAGTGAGATAAGGTCTCAATGGATGAGATTCAAAGAGAGTCAAGAAGCCCTAAAAAGCCCATGCCGATCCCCTCACCCGTTCGCTCTCTCTTCCCACGGTAAGACCCATGCGGACACGTCTCGA
This sequence comes from Chamaelirium japonicum, assembly GCA_947650365.1. Taxonomy (NCBI): domain Eukaryota; kingdom Viridiplantae; phylum Streptophyta; class Magnoliopsida; order Liliales; family Melanthiaceae; genus Chamaelirium; species Chamaelirium japonicum. The sequence goes on from OX393550.1 coordinate 70,616,232, forward strand.
AAAGCATGCCCATGTCCCCTCCTTCCTCTTTTTCGTGCGGACGCCTCTCTCTCTTTCTTTCCTTTTTTCTTTTGTTGTTTCCTTGCCTATAAAGCCCTACAAACCCTAATTGAAGATAGATTATGATGATGATGAATTGAAACCCTAGAACGGAGAAGCGGGTTTACTTGTTCGACGTCTTATCCGAATAATCCTCTTGCTTATAGTCTTCTTCTTCTCTCTGCAAGCTTCTTCATCGTCGCCACACCCTTGTCTACGACTTCGCGGAAGATCGACGTGGAGATCATTTATTCTCCAAGATCAAACCATCTCGGCTTCTTCATCCCTTTCTTCTGGACCACGCCTTCTCTTCCGCCCATTCATCTACAACAACGGAGCCTTTGATCACGACCGACATTGACCAAAGCACAGTTTGAATCGTCTCTTGATATTTTCATATGATAAACATCCTTTCAATCCGGCCTATTACTGATTTTAATTAGGGTTTCAAAATACTTGGCTTCTGAAGAATCTCATCCATTAGGTTAACTATCGCTTAGATCTGTATTTTATCTTTGAGACTTTGGCTTTATATTTGAGATCTTGTTAGTACTTTATTGCTGGAATTTGTTTGTTAAATCTGGAATTAGTCATTCACATGCTAGTTTTATTACTTCGTTAAATTAAACTTGTTTGGGCATGATTGGATGATGATTCTGCTGATATCTTGCTGAAATTAAAATAAAGACGTGCAGAACTCTATCGTTAATCATTCTAAATTTAGCACTTGAATTCTTTTAAGCATCTACATGCATAATGTACGATCGAACGGACCCAAAGCCAAATGATGGATCGATGGTCAGTCATTCAAATATCGATCAATAAATTTTGCGGGTGCATTAGCTAAATCGAAGGACGATCGAGATCCAGTACCGGATTTGTTGACCAGGTAAATACTTAGCGAGTGATTTTATTTTAATAATTGTATCATCTATAATTTTAATTTATTTTAAATTATTTATGCATCTAGTTGATGCAAACCTTCTTTACAACAATCTCTACCACGAGGCATTCAAATTCGAGCATTGCTAGATAAAGCTACGATATCAGCAGAATTGGATGCAGCAAACACAATCCGTTCATCAAGTACATACAGAGCCGAGGAGAGGGAAGGAGTCCGATTTCTTACTAAACACCTGCTCTCCCGCAACTCCAGATGTTATGAGCCTCGGGGATGAAGATGACGATCCTACCGAGATGCAAAGACCGAAGGAGAGGAAGGCAGCAAAGTTGGCAAGAAAGGGTAAGGGTCAGTTGGTAATCAACGGAGGAAGTAGCGAATCTGTCTCCAACCTGTTTAAGGAGGTATTCGCATGGATGAAGATGGATAAGGAACAATTCAGGAAGAAGAGGAAAGAGAGAAGAGATAAGAATATCGAAAATGCAACTATGGTCGAAGTCGCAAAGTTGCAAGCACAAACCGAGTCTTAAAAGGAAGTACGAAAGCAATAAAAATTGGATGATGCGATTATGATGAAAGATCTCACGGGTCTCTCATAGGCAGAACGAGAATACTTCGAACTACACAAGACTTAGATTAGAGCTCGAAAAGGGTTATGGTTTTTTTGAGTTGTAATATGTAGTAGCTTTAATTAGGGTTGTGATTTCCTTGAATTACTTGAATTATGTAATTTTTAGTAGATTGTATTAGATGTTAAACTCTTTTTGCATAAATAAAAGTACTTTTATTATTGAAATTGAAAGCACGTACAAGAACTTGCATAAGTTCAAGGTAATTACATTAAAATAAAAAAAATATAATCTTAAGTAGAGATCCCTTGAGTTGCCAAAAATACTAGATCAAATCATTTTTAAGTTGGTCATGGGTTTCTCTGCTCCTGATCTGTTGATAGTTCTGGATAAACTCCATCAGATGCACCGTATGCTCGTGAGAAGCTTTTACAGTTGACGTTATATCAGGGATATTAAAGTCAAGATTGTGGATCTCGTTCATCTTCAATAATCATATTATACATTATAATGCAGGCTGTCATGATGTCTATAAGTACATTCGGCTGCCAAAAATATGCCGACCTTTTATTATCGTAAATCGGGTTTGCAATACTCCAAAAGCTCGCTCGACATCCTTGCTTGCCTCCTATTGCTGTTGAGCAAAGTACTTATTCTTATTTCCTCGAGGTGCTGGGATGATATTTACTAATGTTGACCATAAGGGGTAAATCAAATCGGCGAGATAGTACACCATATTATAGTCATGGCTGTTGATTGTAAAATTACATGAGATAGTTTTTTCCTCCGTAAGTTACCTGAAGACCGGTGAACACTCGAGGACGTTGATGTCATTGTGCGACCCTGACAACCCGAAGAAAGAGTGCCAGATCCATAGATCTTTGCTAGCTACAACCTCATAATTGTTGGCTTGTGAATATGGCAAGTGTACATACCTTGTCAGGCTGTTGGGCAGTTCTTCCACTTCCAGCGTATGCAATCAATGCTTCCGAGCATGCCTGAAAACCCTCGTTATTCACCTTCTGTGAGGAGTCGTGCAACATCTTTGTTATTGGGTGAACGATGATACTCCTTCCCAAAGACGCTGATGACCGCTCGAACAAACCTCTGCATGCTCTCGATCAAAGTACTTTCTTCGATCTGAACATAGTCGTCCACGAAATCGGCGGATGCTCCATACGTAAGCATCCGCATAGTGGCAGTAATATTTTAAAGACTAGATAGCCCCAATTTTCTAGCATTGTCCCTCTTTTGGACGAAGCAGTTGTTGTGGTCCACAACGACGTCGTGGATCCGTAGCTAGCAATGATGACTCATCCTGAGTCTCCGCCGAAACTGATAAGAAAGGTAAGTCGGCTGATCGACAAAGTAATCATGGAATAACCGATTATGGTCTTCCAGTCTGCTACGATCAAGCACGGCATGGCCTGGTACAGAGCCGTGTCTTCTACGTCGGTGTGAACTTTCAGCTTGCTTCTCTTCGTCGCACGCGGTGGCTCCCAGAAGAAATAACATTCGAAGGGTAGAGCTATCGTCATTGCTGCTCGACGTGTTGTCGGTGGGGCTCAAATCGGACATGGTGTTTGAAGAGTAGATGATTTGGACAAGGTATGAAGGAGTGATGGTGTGATGAAAGAATCGATATTTTTATATAGAAAAATTCCAAAGAATAAATATCTATCCGTTGGTGGTGGTCATGCATGCCACCTCGTATATCATGCCCAACGAATAGAAATATATCAATTTGGCTCTTGAAATATGAGCCACCTCTCATATCGTGCCTAACGGATAGAAATTTATAAGTTTGGCTCTTAAAAGCGTGTCACCTCGCAGATCGTGTCCAATATATAGAAATCTATATGTTTGGCTTTTGATATGTGTGTCGATTCGTAGATCGTGCCCGACAGATAGAAATGTAACTGTTGATGGTAAAAATATGAGCCGCATCGTAGATCATGCTCAACGGATATAATTATAGCCGTTAAAAATATTATATATATTTTAATAATTTTATATAATTTTTTAATATTTAAATTGATGCGTGGAAAAAAATTATGGTGGGAGGGGTTTGGTGTAAATTTGGAGGGTTTAGATAAGTTGTAATATATGGGGTGTTTGGTGCAAAAGTGGCTCGGATATCTTAGTTCGGAGGCCGTTGGAGCTGATCCCCTCTGAACTAGGATAGTTTCATGAGGTAGCAGCCAAAATGAGCCCCATGGTCCTTAGGAGGTGCTCCTAGTTCGGAGGCCGTTGGAGATGCTCTAAGGATAGGTTATGTTTAAAAAATCATGACTATATTGGATCAAAATCAAATAAGACTGGTACGAAATTTGACGAACGATTTTGTTATCGCGCATTGCATTTCCGTGTTATATGTAGAATCCAGACACACACTATCAAATGCGAACAAAATGGTTGTTTCAAAGTAAGGGGGTGTTTGCTTCGGCTATTTGCTTATAAGTAGAGCTGTTTCTATAAGAGTTTATTAAAAAGTTTTGCTGAAAAAAACTCTTATAATAAGAAAAGTCGTTTGACAACTTTGTTTAGATAAGCTCTTAAAAGAAAAGTGTGTTTGGTTAACCTCTCTTTTATAGCACTTATTTTGAGATAATATTGTCATAATTTTGGGGTGGAGGAAGTCTCGCTGCAAATCTCGTGGCAAACGAGAGGCGGAGGAGGTTTTGCGGAGGGGGTGGATTGCGGAGGAGGCGGACGAGGGGTGGACTGTGGTGGAGGTGCAGACTGAGGGCAGACTGCAGAGGAGGACGGACGAGGGGCGAAAGAGGGCTGATGAGGGGTGGAGGAGGTGCAGACTAGGGGGCGGACTGCAGAGGTCTCGTTGCAGATCGGGAGGGAGAGGAGCGAGATATTTTTTTCTCTCGACCGGTTGTGGAGCAGATAGATTAAAGGTAAAAACAATTTATACCCTCTGTAATTTTCTAATAAGTGAGGGGCTCAATAGTCCAAAAAAACGTTGAGCGAATAAGTGCAAAAAGTTATTTTTAAAAAATCATCTGATTACTTCTAACATAAGAGAAAAAAAAGCTTATCACTTAAAATAAGCAACACAAAAAAATACTCGATCAAACATACATTTTAAATAAAAAAACATTTATTTATTAAATAAATTTAATTAGTACTTATAATCAGCCGAACCAAACGCCTCCTAATAGTCAAACATGACAATACGTGAGAAACATCTAAACATAATGGGTGGCCAGAAATTTCAGATGCTTAACCCTCCCTGTCGCGGTAAAGAGCTCCCAAAGGGCGCCGAACCAAAAATGGCTAGGAGCAGCAGAGCTCACCAATGGCGCTCCACACCCCCACCCTCCATTCCTTCCTCTCCTCCTCCAACACCACCAAGCACAACAGCAGCAGCAGGTCAAGCCCTGTTCCTCCGTCGTCCAATCTTGCAACCACCCATTGTCTTTTCCCCTCGACCCATTTCACCCCCAAGAGGAAATCCTTCCACTTAGGATGCCGCCGGCCCGCCGCTCCAGGCGCCGCCGCCGCCGCCGCCTGTGCTGCTGTGATATCCGAAAGGGCGCCGCTGCCCGTCCGCCTCACCTATCTGGAGGTGCTTCTTCCATCACCCATTCTCCCTCTTCCATGGTTTTGTAAAACTGCATGCCAATTTGATACTGTGCCTTTCAAACCTCTACCACCTTAGGGGAACAGTTGGTTGTGGGATGTGGGTGGTGTGAGAATGTTGGTGGATCCCATCTTGGTGGGCAACTTGGATTTCGGGGTGCCATGGCTCTATGATGCTGCCAAGAAGGTGCTCAGGAGCTTTCGGGTAATTCCTCGGATCGATCGCTCGCGTCCTACTGGTTTGGGCTCTCTTTGATGATGATGACACCTTATGAATTGCCAATTGATCTCCATGGGCAGCTGGAGGACCTTCCCGAGCTTGATTGCTTGCTGATCACGCAGAGCCTCGATGACCACTGCCATGCCAGGACACTGAAGCCACTCTCCGAAAACCTTCCTGACCTGCCCGTGGTCGCTACTCCTAATGCCGAGGCCATCTTGAAACCTTTCTTTAACAATGTGACTCTCTCTCTCTCTCTCTCTCTCACACACACACACAAATAAATTTTTTTGTAGAAATTATTTATACTGTTATGTTGAAAATTGTGTTATATGGGAAACAAGCCAACTGCCGACCCCCTTTCCTCCTATCAATATCACAAGGATTGGAATTCCAATCCAAGGGGCACAGCAAATTTTAAAAAAAACATTAAGAAGCTTCTAGAGGGTTGGCCCTCCTTTTCCACTAAGGAGGTTGGTTCCCCTTTCACTCAAATTCGAACTCTGGTTCTAATTTTACTTGAATGAGAACATCTTGACAAATTGAAAGCGCTAATTAAATTGAATCTTGACTCCGGATCAACAATTGCAAAATGTTAGTAGTTCAGCCGGGAAAGGTACCCCTTATAGGTCAAAACATAGGGCCAGTCGGCGACCCCTCTTGGCGATCATAGTAGGTGTCTCTTCTCCTTCTTTTGAAGTTTCTTTTCCTTTCACCTTCTTCTTTGTGTACACTCTGGTAGAGATTTTGGATGCGTCACAAGTGGGGTTGCCCAGACACTTTAGACTGGTCTTGTTTGACACTCAAATTGTTTGAGATTGAACGTTTCATTATTAGCATTGGAGTTTATTTTGACAGGAGTCACAGGACACTTAAATAATAAAATTCAACCAAGTGTTTACACTTCGGCTAACTTAAACAGGAAAATCCACTTTGGATTTCTGAGAAGTGTGATGCCGTGTAATGTCATGTCATGTGTAGTGTCGAAATGTGCGGCCCTCCTTGATTCCTGAATAATGAATTGTCTATATCCAAAATGATAGTGTTGTGTATTACAATTTTTGCGATTGTGTTTCTCCAGTTGAGATGATGAATGGAGGATGCATTTGGAAGTCGACATGCATGACCCACAATTTTATAGTGCTGTGACTTAACTTCTTTGCAGATCGAGTTGATATCTATGACCAGCAAAGATCAGAAAATCAATTATGTTTAGCAGATAGAATAAACATCTCTTTCAACAAACTTGGATCAAAGATCTTGTTCATGCGCAACAGATTTTTTCCAATAGACAATTGTTCACCTCCGCAATGAAAAGCTTTTCTCGCAAAAGAATGAAGTTGCTGTTTTTTTTTTCCTTAACTCCAAATTGGTGTTCTTTTTTATTTGCACTATGCATATGCTTTTTATTGAAGTTCCTTTTATCTTCATTGTTCACCTATTCATGCTTGAGTCAAATTAAATCATTATAATATATGAACTTTATTTTTACCAGTGTTTGGTATTTTCATGTTTATATATGCATCAGTTGCCTAAGTCAGTTTAGGCATATCAATGCTGATACTGGAATATGTTAATTATTTGTAGGTTACGTATCTTGAGCCTGGTCAAAGCTCTGAAGTGAAAGGAAAAGATGGTGCAAAGGTCAATGTCTTTGCCACTTCAGGTCCTATATTAGGGCCTCCTTGGCAGCGACCAGAAAATGGGTAATAACTCATTGTTTCTTAAATTTCAAATCAGATACTTCTTCTGTCTGCATGCATGTTCCATTTCTATGATACAAGTTACACTAGTTTGTTTGGCGTGATAATAACTGGCCTTGTAATGCATCCATAGGTACATAATCAGATCCAGACAAAGTCAGTTAACGGTTTACTATGAGCCACACTGTGTATACAACCAGTCTTTCCTTCAGAAATGCCAGGCGGATATAATCATCACACCAGTTATAAAGCAGCTGCTGCCTTTATTCACACTGGTATCTGGGCAAGAAGATGCAGTTGAGCTAGCTAAGTTACTGCAAGCCAAGTATACAACTTTGAATTCAGTGGTTGACTTGCAATAGTTTTACTCCGTCGATATTTCCATTCATATGACCATTTATTTTCCAGGTACGTTGTTGCAATGAAAAATGGTGACCTGGACAGTAAGGGGATTCTTTCACGTTTCATTAGTGTTGAGGGGACACTAGAATCATTCAAGGTCAGTTTTCATTTTTGTACATCAACGAACTGAGACAGACAAATGCGCGCACATCAATCATATGCACATACAAAGTACCATCCTTGTTATATGTTGAGCTGATTGGCCACATATCGATGTGTAACACAGAGCAAATGACCTCACTTTAAATTCTCAGCAACTTTGATAAATTATTCTTTTTGATAGGTAAGGGCAATTCATCAGTAAAAGACAAAGGTCACCTAGAACACTGTTTCTCCAGAAGTGGAGATACGTTTGACAAATAAAAGTAGATGGATTTCTACAAATAATTTATTCCTTCCAATTCCATTCTCAAGAAGATCCACGGCATTGCTCTCCCTTGAATGTGCAAAAGAGTCACCTTTAACCGTTGAGTGGGCATTACGACCTTTAGGGGCTGTTTAGTATCATGCCGCGGGCATGATTCTAGCCAAGATTCTATGCCCGCAGAACAAAAACCCGTTTGGTTGGTTTAAACTGCTAAGCCTGTACCGCGTGCCCGAGGTTCAGCGTGCCGCGGGTAGGAGAATCGTGAAACGAATTTATCGCTCTACAGATTGTGATCACAGAATATCGAGTGCGATCTCCTTTTAACTGTGCCCCCCATACCCGATCGTGCCCGACTCGGCGACTCCTTCTCTTCAGAAACCCCTGATAGAGACGAGTGATACTCCAAGCGACAACCCTCGTGCAAATCCAATCGGTGGCCTGCCCTTCTCCAGGTGCTATCTCTCTCTCTCTCAACAAAATTTATTTTTGAAACATGATTGCTGATCATGCATCCACTGCATTCATATTTTTTTTAGTGGATCTCTCTCTCTCTCTCTCTCTCTCTCTCTCTCTCTCTCTCTCTCTCTCTCTCTCTCTCTCTCTCTCTCTCTCTCTCTCTCTGTTTGCATTTTTTTTTGACACATGATTGCCGATCATGCATCCACACTGCATTCATAGTTTTTTTTTTAGTGGATCTCTCTCTCTCTCTCTCTCTCTCTGTTTGCAAATTAATTTTTTTTTGACACATAATTGCCGATCATGCATCCATTGCATTCACAGTTTTTTTTTAGCGGAGATCTCTCTCGCTTTCTCCCTCTCTTTCTCTCTCTCTCATAACAAATTTTTTTTTTGAGAGCATGATTGCTGATCATGCATGCACAATTTTTTTTTTTTGAATGGATCTCTCTCTTAGCAATTTTTTTTTGAGAGCATGATTGCATAATATGATGCACAGTTTTTTTTTGAGTAGAGATCTCTCCCCCTCTCCCTCTCTCTCTCTCTCTCTCTCATCATAGAATTTTTTTTTTGAGAGCATATCATCCATACGTGCAGATCATGCAAAAAAATTTAAACTCCTTGGGCCATATGGAGAGGAGAAAAAATTAGATGATCGGCTTTGACGAACCGGTAACTATGACCGACCACTGACATTGCATCACATACTCACATAAGAGGTAAGGATGTAATTTGAAGAGGCTAAGGATGTAATTTTTAATGGGTTCAAATTACCTCCTTACCCATATGTGGAGTATTTGGCGTAATGCCACTTGCCAGTCGTAGTTACCTGTCGTCAAAACCGGACATCAAATATTTTCTATTGTATATTCTGTCTTACTTCATACGAAACGCTATTTCTGTGTTTTTGTGCTGAAGAATCTGGGTTCAACAAGGTTTTGTGCCACATACCAAACATAGTTTCTGCATGGGATTGTGCCGTCACATTCTACCTGAGGCACAAGCCTTAGGCAAGAAACAGAGAAATGGAATGGGCCTTATGCCAAACAGTCCCTTAGTGTACAAGTGAAAGGAGTTTCCAAGAAGCACTATGCAAATTATCCAACAAATAACACTTTTAGATTCCCCATCGATGGGATTATGGTGAAATCGGCTAATTACCAGGTTTGAACCATTATGAAGGCAACTACCTCTGTTTTACGAAGTGTCAAGTTTCACAAAGCCAAGGCCATTTCATAAGTGATAGAGTTTGAAACTAACTTAGATATTCATATCTTAAGAGGCCTGATTTTTATTTGGGAATGATGTTTCTATGTAACTAGACTTGTGACATATAATCTTTTTGTTTAGCTAAGACTAAGGTCCTTAACTTTATATGTATGGATGCTGTATTGAACCCTAATGGATGTGATATCTGATTTCTAGCCACCTCCTCCCACTTCTCTCTCTGATAACATTGTATCGAAGTCGGGCTGGTGGCTCCAAACTCCCTAGTGGTATTGATCAGTCTTGCTCTTCCCATGTGGAACTAGAAAGACCCTTTGGTTTGCGATATTGTGTGTGATCGGCTTTTCCTCTCATGTGGAACGCTAGAGAGCATTCAACCCATCTACGCATTAGCGAATTGGCCTCTCTCCACATAATGGATCCCATCCCTCCTCATAGTCTCTTAGATCAACGCATGGTGTCCATGATCCACTTGCCTCTCTTACCCTCTCTATATGCATTGAATCACGCTTCTTCACCATGTGGAATCATCATGGGATGCTTGAGCATGATCCCTTGCCTCTCCAATCTTCTTTCCACACTGGATCTTGTCCTCCTTCGAGTTAACTCTTCATGCATGCAGAGGAGCTGTGAACCACACACCAGACCTTACCTCTCCACTAGTGGACTTTCACTTGACACTGGAACTATTGGGACTGTGCCCTAAAAGATAATTGTTTTACATTGTCTAATAGAATAATGATTGTGAGTTATTGTTGAGATTCATTTGCACCATACTCTGAGATCAGTCAGATATATGGATCATGAGATGAGTCTTTCCACCATTTACTCTAGTACTGGTAACATGCTTTAACTAGGCCGGTCTCTCAAGATCTAGTGAACGTGCTAGCCACCTTGCCATGCGACGCTCAAGGGATACCCTATTGTCAATTCTATAGGTTAAACCATGTAAGGGACTATACCTGGGTACTAAGAGGTTAAAGCTCTTGTACTAGTTGTAAGAATCTGTCAACTGTTGGAACTAAATTAGATTCACTCGGCACCTCATTTAATTTACTTAAGCTAATAAGCGGAAGCATCCAATGAAGCATTTCATCATTCATCTCTCTCTACACGCACACACATACACACACACACACACACACACACACACACACAGAGATGTTAAAATGCGGCGTGCGGTACGTGAGGTGTTGCACTGCAATCGTCCGATACAATCCCTGCGTGCGTAGAGGATGAAGAGACAAAGCATTCGATGGTTATCATGCACAGTGGAAGACAAAATATGCTCGCATGTTTTCAATTAGAACGATAGATGAGAACTATAAGCAATAATAAAATCATCACATATGGATTATGGAAGATGATACCTCACAAGATTTACAAAGCCAACATTGGAGAAGATGCGTTGAGGATGAAGAGAAAGAAAATGTGATGCGACCTCGGTAATGCAACCTCTATTCCTTCGTGCAAAGATCCGATGAGGGAGATGGTGAGATCTCCTTTTTCTTTCTCTTTCTCTATCTCTATGTGACCGCCCCCTTGTGATTAGAGATTAGTGTGACCGGCCACAAGGGCCTTATAGAGCCCTTATGTGGCCGGCCACCCCTTCTCCTAGTCTATGGGGATTGGTCTCCTTGAGTGTAGGAGCCATCCCCACACTCAAGGTTATCCAATCCTATACTTTAGGAGTTACCAAAACTAGGAATCCTTATCCCTTTAGGACTGTATGGCCGGCCACCTAGGGAGTCCTTTTGGACTCTCAAGGCCGGCCATGATGCCCTATCCTCTTAGGATCGACTCCATTAAGATCATGATAATTTTTAGAAACTTTTGAGATCCATATGTCAACCCTTCCGGAATCCTGGTCAAACTATGATTACATGCCTTCATGGTCAACAAGGAAATCCCTACTTTTTAAAAAGTCATCTCAAACTGAATTAGAGATATAGTTAGGAACTTAGGATGGTTTATATCATCGCTAACACTCCCACTCAAGTTAGGAATCGTACTTTGTCGGCCTATCAGCTAAAAGTTAGAAGTTGGGATCCATTAGGACTCTATAACCTTAGGTCCAATTAGATTAGGATTCTTGTCATCGCATGACTACATTCATATCTAATTAATCATGGCTAGAACCACTATCAAGACATGACTGCACTCTGTAATTGAAAATTATACAAATGCTCTATTGTACTTATTTGCACATAGATCCCTCATTATCTAGAATTCACAAGCAATGTTTTAAAAAACGCACCCCAGGGCTCGCCCGGGATGTGGGGCGGTCTAATATGTGCTTTTTTCTTATGGGGCTTATGCCTGAACTACTGGGGCGTACGCCCCCAACGCTCGGGGCACGCCTTTTACGTCCCAATGGTCTGGGCTTACGCCTCACTGGAGTTTGTCTAGTTAAAAAAAATGATTTGATTACCATCGTGTGATTTTATATATGTGTCTTACTTTCTTGGATGACGATTATGATATCGTTTGGAACTAAAGTTGTTTTAAATTGGTTCTATATCATGTATGGAATTATAGAATCTATTAAATATGGACATATATAGTTTGAATTTTGGTTAGAAACTTAGAATTAGATCTTAAATGATATTGAAAGACAATGACAAGTTCATTTTTATTATCGTTGTTATATATTTGTGATTTATCAACCATGTTTATAGGTTTCAATGCTTAATTTGTTCATTTTATTAATTTATTTTGTTTTTTAATCTATTTTCAATTTATATATATTAAAGTAAAAATTAAAAATTAAAAATTCGTGGGGCTTATGCCCCTGCCCCACGACAGGCGAAACACTCAGCCTTACACCCCCGCCTCTGAAAATGTTGTTCACAAGTAATGTGTGGGAGAAGTGACTATCCTACCCGAAGCATACATTGTACCATAAGTCTTTAACTTGCAACTCCTTATACCTGTATGATCACTGATGAAACATTTTTCATATTAAAATATTTATTATAAAATAATAATATTTTTATTAAAAATAATTTGATCAACCATTTATCAAACAAAAGCATGAGTGCTCAGTTCCAGTGATCATCTTACATGAGAGTTTACTGAAGGGAATACCTTCTCTCCTCAGAGAGTTTAGAATTCATTGACAATGAAAGTGTTCCGATGGACTAAGTGACCAACAAAATGGTCTCACTTAATTGTAACTCAAAATGACAAAGGCTAAGCCATGAGTTCACAATCACCTTCAGGATTGAGAGTCTATGGAAACAACAGATGAGAATCACATCATTACATGATAGTCATTTAGATGATGTGTTCTCATAGTGATCCATGTTTAGTATGTTCCAAACACATCAACACAATTGACTCAGAGTCACTACTCTAATGATTAAGATAAACCATCTTGCTAAGCAAGAGTCAACGATTTTATAGTCTTTCGGATAAAATATCCTATTCTTTCACCGAGTGCGAACCTTATCAAATATAATATACATGTAGGCTTAAATCTTTTGTATGTGATTCTCATCCACATACCTATGCCACCTTAGTTATACTTAATGGAGCATTATGTATCTATATAACATGGCACGGCGGTCTACAAGCTGACTAGACAAAATGGAACAACAAGCTGACTAGACAAAAAAGAACGGAATAGAAGAGAGAGATTTTGGCTGACCATTAAAATATTTTAAAATATTTCTTACTAAAATTTATAACCAGGTTTTAGGAAAGAGAGGACGGAGTGATGAACGATGGGATCCAAGAGGCCATGCATGAGATCTAGATGGTTGTAGAATAAGGAAACAAAAAAAAAAGAAAAGAGTATAAAAAGAGAGAAAAGAGGAAAGAAAGAGAGGGAAAGTTATGACCAGATTTTAGAAAAGAGAGAGGTGTAGTTATTTCTGGCTGTAGAAAAAGGAAAGAGTATAAAGAGATAGAGAAAAGATGAGAAAAAGAGAGGGAAAGTTATGACCAGATTTTAGGAAAGAAGGTGGAGTATGTTTCGTCTCCCCATCGATGTGCCATCGCCACCGTTATTGCCTGGAAACCTGAACATCAAGTAATCTCTCGATTTTATTATAAAGTTCATGAGTTCTTGAAGAAATGAAGTTTGTTGCCCCCCCTAATATGCTTTGCCATCAAAGGCGGCCGTTGCAGTACCAAAGCCGCAAAAGATGGCTGGGGTATGTTGCCACCAAAGGTGGCCGTCCGAGTGCTGGCAGGGACGGGTATGCATTTCGCTGCCCTCGTCGAAGGCGCCATGGGTGTGCTGTCGGCAAAGGCGACCATTCGAGTGCAGACAGGCACGAATATGCACTAGTAACATACAATATAGAAACAAATGCAACAATATTTGATACAAAGAAGGTTAGGGACTATGCGTGGGTTATACCGTGTAAGTGATTATGCCTGGGTACCAAGAGGTTAAAGCTCGATACTAGTTGTCATGATTGTTAGTATCTTACGATCCACGATACGATACGATACGGGGAAAAAACGATTCGATACGGGCGTACGTATCTTTTTTCACCGTATCGTATGATACACAATACACAAAACAATACGATACATACCATATAATGAAAGTAAGGGCTTTGGGGTATGATTTGTATTGAAATGTCTAAAATGGTTTTTTTTATAGGAGTGTATAAGTACTTGTGCTTTTCACATCAAATTCGGCCCATTCCCTGTGGATTAGGGAGTTCCTGAACGACGTAAACTCGTATGTACTCTATGATTGCTTGTCTCGGTGATGTCTCTCTTGCTTGACGCGTTTCATGTTTATATTACTTGTGAATGCTAGATTGCATTGTTCGTAATGTTTGAGGGATTGAGTTGGGAGTTTTGGCGATTGATTCTCCCCTTTAGGTTGATAACCTGTTAGATTAGTTAGGATTCGATCCTTGCTGACAGTGGTAACAGAGCAGTCTCTGGCACTGATCCCCCTAACTGGTATCAAATTATTGCCCTCTTGGTACCTAGGTCAGTTCATTTGGGCTCTATCATGTTTAAAGTCTGAAAGTATCGTGGAAGCTTGCAAGGCCTGGTCTCACAAATCACATGAGTATCGACTGCCCTTTTGTTTTCCAGCGCAATATTATTGAACATCTTCCTTGCTTTTGCAAATTAGATTGCAACTTATGTAATTGTTCACGAATATCGCTCATTTACATCTTTATCAGTTTTTCGTATTCAATATCTCGATGTTTGATCCACCTCCACACATAGTTATGGACTGTTTTGTTATTGCTCGGTGCTGATGGTATCATTCAATGCTGCACATCACTGGTTTGCTGCCGTAGTGAGAGTGATAGTGAAACCAAGCGATGACTTGTCATATGTTGCCGCCATCTTCATAACATAATTCTCTTATCTGAAAATCAGAATCTACTAAGAAGCTGAGACGCGATGCTGATGATTGAACCGATAATTAAATGGTCTTGCAGGAACTATTGGCACGAGAGCTGCCGGATGCATGCATACTGGATCCTTCGCCTGGTGTACCCCTTGTAATTTCCTCATCCCATAGTGTATCTCCGCTCTAGTCTCGAAGGAATTGCTACTGATGCACACCATATGGAGATCAAATATTGAAATAGTGTCGAGAGAGCTGCCAATTTGCGGGTTACTTTGTTTGCCCGTATTGGTGTCGAGACATTTTTTTCTCCCATATTTGCATTAGGTTGAATTGTGTAATCTGTCGAGAGTAATTGCATTTCCTTTTACATGTCATTCATTCATGTGATTTTTTTTTGGGTTATTTTGACTTTGCCCCCCCAATTTTGCCTTGAATTAGACTTTACCCCCCATATTTTCATTAATTAGACTTTACCCCCCAAAATTAACTGTTTCGTCAGCTCACCATCTAAGAGAAAGGGTGAGCTGACAGAAAAGAAAGAAAGTTTTGGGGGGTGAGCGGACGGACAGTTAGGTTTGGGGGGTAAAGTCTAATTAATGAAAATATGGGGGGTAAAGTCTAATTCAAGGTAAAATTTGGGGTGCAAAGTAAAAATAACCCTTTTTTTTTGGGTGGTATTCTCATCTATAGGTGACTACACTTTCTGTGGCTCGGATGTATTTTTAGCCTCCTGCCCTATTAGAGTTTAGCATTGCCCTCGAGGTTTTCTTTCTGTTTCCTGATAGCCAGTTGTCCTTCAGACACTGACCAAATTTGCCCTATTTCGGACTGGGGTTTACTCCCAACCTCTTCCAGTCTTCAGTCACTTCAAGATCTTGGCTGCACATTAACTATGTTTCATATGCAGGTACCCAAAAAGTAATGAGGGTTTTTTTACAAAATGATCCCTGAAATTATGACTAATTGTGTCAAATTCTTCAAATTAGACTATTTGTATATTGATCGTTGCAAACATGTTAAGTTATGCACGTTAGCTCTTCCGTCACAGTCTGTCAATTTCTCACCAATTAACCATGATTCAGAGTTAACCACAGAGATAAATGACCAATTTGTCCCTAAATAACTTAACGGTCTTTCTTTTTCCGCCACAACTGTTGCCCACCACCAACAATCACCATCACCACCACTGTTCGGCCACACCCAATAATCACCGTCGCCTACCTCCCAGACACCACCATTGTCGTCCACTTTCACGAACACTGCCCACCTTTGCCACTGTTGACGAATAGTCCCACATCGGTGAGGGAGGTACCCATCACCCGCTTAATATACCCCCTGTGGACCTCCCCTTACAACCCGGGTTTTGGGGCGCGAGGGTATCTAACATGGTATCAGAGCTAGCCCTGCTCCCGCTTTGAGTGCTCCCCAACGATCGTGTCTTGCCACGCGTGCCCTGCTTGAGGGAGTGTTGACGAATAGTTCCACATCGGTGAGGGAGGCACCCATCACCCGCTTAATATACCCCTTGTGGACCTCCCCTTACAATCCGGGTTTTGGGGCGTGAGAGTATCTAACAGCCGCCACCAGGGACGGATCTAGGAATCGAACCTTGGGGGGGGCGAATGTTAGAAAAATCTTTGGAGGAGCAGGGTCTTAAATTTTGTTAAAAGTTCAAGGGGGGTGAACTTATGTAATTTAAAAACAATCTCTCTCTCTCTCTCTCTCTCTCTCTCTCTCTCTCTCTCTCTCTCTCTCTCTCTCTCTCTCTCTCTCTCTCTCTCTATATATATATATATATATATATATATATATATATATACACACACCGTCCATAGAAGGTCAATGGTTGTACTATACTGAAAATATCTGTTACCACAATCACTAAAATGCACCATAACCGTAAAAATAGAGACATGAAAGCCATAATCCATGCTCCCTAACTCCATTAGTTACAATAATGAGTAAATATATTGAAATGTGAAGTGTAAAAGGGTCGGGTTCCATGCAGGATGGGATAAACCTGGACCCATCCCAAATCAAATTGAGTTTTCTTAAAAAATTTCAAACCCATCCAAACCCATTTAAGATCATGCCATGCCAGACCAATCGCAATAGAATCGGGTCGGGTAAGCCAAAAAACACGATTAATTGCAATCCCTACTAAGGCAAGAGGGAGGCCGGAGTGGGAGGATATTTCATGAACAGTAGTTTGGCTTGCAGGCCAAACAACCAGGTCGAGTGAAGCCCCACCATTTCAATATTTCAGAACCGGTCATCGGAGTTGGCCGCTGATTGCTGGAGTTGTTCACCGGCCGGTATCGGTAATCTCCGAAGCCAGCAACCGGAGATAGGCACCCGGAGCTCGCCTGAGTTAGTCTTCGATCATCAAAGCTGGTCGTCTAAATTGGTCGTCAATGCCAGTTACAAATGACCACTAAAAGTCGCTGGAGTTGGCACTTTAAAATTCCACCTATTATGGTAGAACTTGAAATCGGATCGGGTAAGCCTGTAGATGGGATAACTTTAAACTTGAAATCGGTATTTTACAGTTTCTTATAAATTCTCCAAAGTTGTAAGTCAATGTCGGCTCAAGATCTTCACATACATGAGGAAACCATGATGAATTCCAAAAGAACACAAAGCAATAGAACTACATCTCCGCATCACCCAGTCAGCTCGAAGCATACAAGACACAGCTTCTACTATTCGAACAAAAGATGGCCGAACACTGAATGCAACACCCCCCAACACACTGTACAGTATTACCCATAGCATCAAGGCCTAGCAGGGGCTTGCGGCGGACCAACACTATTCATGTGTTTGTTGATAGCATGGGTAATTTGCTGCTGAACAAACACTATTTGCGCGATGTTGACACCACAGGCCTTTTGTTCCGCCCACCAGCACAGCAATGATTCGGCTGCAACCATGACGATGACTTCACCCTCCCTGCCAATAGAGCAGATGCCGTCGCCGCTTTTATTTTCCTCCTTTTTGACTCGAGCTCCAACTGTCTACTGCCAGATAAGGAAGGGTTCGATGGCCCTGGAAAGATTGAGGAAGCCTTGATCACCGCTCGCTTCTCCTTCGTGTTCCTCTCAAACTTTGAGGAGAACCTCACACCGGCCGCACCTGCAGCATCCTCCTCCGATAGAGGAAGAAGCCGGATTCCGAGGCCCCTCTTTCTTGACACCTCTTCTTCATGGGCAACCTTCCTCTTTTGATCCTAGACGGAGTAATAAATATGAATAAGAATCTGTAACAAGATTACCATGGCGAAGAAGCAACAAAGGTTTTAGAGCTTTACCCGAAGCCGAGCACGGAGAGCTCTATTAAGGCTGTAATCATCGGAGTGCCTGCTGTCGGAGACCCTCTGGAGCCGCACCAGCAATGGCTCGGCTTCTTTCTTCTTCTGCAGATCTTCCTCCTGATGTTCAAGACGGTAGAAGGGATCCGCAGCAAGCTTGCCTCGTTCTGAAACAACAATGGCGGGGATTTTGATGAGGTTCATTATATCCTAACAGTAGACAAATGTTGCATCAACTCCATGCAAGGACTCCCACAGACCTTCATCCGCAGGAAGAGCAAATGTTTCCGCGTCCTCTATATCAAAATCCTCCGTCTTGCGCTGAGCCCCACTAATAATCACATATTCACAGTTCTTTGGATCTGTCTGAATAACTATCTCATGCCTGCAGCATGCTGACTTCATTGTGAAGCTCCATATCTAACACAAACATTGAGTGAATTTGCACAATCAAACTAATAATATAGGAGAGCCATCCACATAAACAGAAACTAGTGTACATGCTCCATACACAGGTCAAGAACAAGGGCCACAATAAAGCTGTAAACCAAAGTTTGATTATCTAGTTATTACATGATTTTGAAGACCATGGACAGGTATTGAATTGCCTTGACCTCAAACACATGATAGTATGATACATGGTAGAGTTGACAAGTCAAATTAGAAACAAGAGTTAGAGACATATGACAACCCTGCTGACTCAGCTGCGATGCCTGATTTCATCTAATAAATATTTATAATATCAGCGTTTACACCGTTCACTCTAGTTTCTAGGATAATCAAACACAGATGATTTGGCATATTCGAAAATCCAAAAATAACTTTAACCAATATTTCAAGGTACCTTTGTGGAGTAATAAGTTCCCACTTGCTTCTTCTCTGCATTGAATCTTACACCCTTGGCGATCATGGAGTTGCACCCACCACACCACACATTGAAAGGCATCTCGAATCTGAAAACCAAGAACTTACAGTTGAGCAGATGGAGTGTAGTCAAAGAAAATTACTTCAATTGCTGTATGAATCTTTTGCCTAGTAATGCAGACAAAAACAAGCTTCCAATGTCGACCCACTTCTGAGGGTTAAAGATGCATCTTATATCTGCATTTACTAGTCTGTCTTTTCTCATGTTATCAATCAAGTATGACATGAATGTTACAGAAAAGAAGAGAAATACACTCTTTTCTGAAAGGAATGACGACTTCTAAAAACTGTCCATTTAATTATTAGTACATTTAAAATGTAAGCTCTTTATGAAAAGAACTTGAGAACTCCATTGTTCACATGATCCTGTATTGGCCAAAATGAAGGAGAAAAACAACATAGATACGCATCAGCATAAGGCCTGAAAAGAGAAATCAGCATTTGAATACAGTGAGAATTTTGTGAGAATCATTTAAAATTTAAGAGAAGCCGTTAGAAGGTAAAGGAAAAATAAGACAACATGTGTTTCTTAAGTAGTCGTCTAAGCAAACACCTTCTTCAAGAAATGCCAATCTCTTTCTTGAAGAAATGCATGTTTCCTTACACGGTCAACTGTTTGTGACCATTTGAGATACTCAGTGGTTACAATCCCAGGAAGCATGTAGTTCTTATCCCATTACCCCAAGAAGCTAGGATTTGTGAGCATACATATGCATTTTCTAGGAACATTCATGAATTGCATAATGAGATCAAATGTAAAATTAATCTGAGTAATGAAAATTATGAATCTATTGTAAATGGTCATCGCATGTTGCAAGAGTTTCAGGAAAATTATGAATCTATTATAAATGGTAATCGCAGATTGCAAGAGTTTCAGGAAAATTATGAATCTATTATAAATGGTCATCGCAGGTTGCAAGAATTTCAGAAAGGTGACATGGTTATGATAAGGATCAAACCTGAAAGAGTTCCCAAAGGTAATTTGAGAATACTCCCAGCAAGGAGCATCGGTCCATACAAGGTATTACAATGTATTAGTGCTAATGCGTATGTCTTGGACATCCATCTGGGCATGGGAATTAGCCATACTTTTAATATTGAAGATCTAATGAAATATAATGAACCTGATGATAGTTTTGCTGATGATCATTTTCCTTTACTTGTTGATCCAACAAAGACGACCGATCCTACTACAGTACCACCCACTCCTCGTGCTTTCACTGTGTAATTACCTCTAGAATTTTCAAAGAAGAGGGAAGAAGTGGACATATTGGATGAGCAACTCGTGTCTACCAGAGCAGGGGGCTATCAAAGGCTCCTTGAGAAGTAGCGAGGGCAACCATCTTCAGAGAGCACATGGATGACCAAGGAGAAGCTTCTTCGACCCAATTTGGATCTCTAAGAGAAGTACATCAGCTCTTATTCTCCATAGGAGAATCCTTTCAAGCTAAGGAGAGTTGATTGGGATCAAAGGCATGGTGAGCACCATACAAGAATCTACCAGCATCAGTGCCGTAGAGGATGATCAGAGCTTCAGTCTGCTTCAGACAGATCCAGATACGGACACCATTTAATAGATCTTTTCTGTTTTATTGGCCTATAGCATGTAATGGGATGATATGAGTTATTTGGCTTTGTTTTATTTTATTTTAGGTGAGAGGGTTTATAATGACACCGATTAAATACACGACTTAAGTCGGAAGTTATTTGGAAACCCCAAGAAATCGCAACGAGGGATGCAGCCCCATTGTTTCATGCATACATGTTTCATACGGCTTCCAAGCCGTCTCTCTCTCTCTCTCTCTCTCTCTCTCTCTTATTAGTTATCTTGTAAGCCTCTATAAAAGGCCGTGTATTAGGGTTTGAAAGATAATTATTATGCTATTTGAATAAAGTTTATTGGATTGCTGTGATTGCTTGCAAGCTCATGACCTTTTTTGCAGATTCAAAGGTTCTAGGACACGAGCCTTTGAGCCGGTGTAGTTCGGCACTTATTTCAATCTCTGGTGAGTTCGTTCTAACTTTCGTGTAATTTTAGGACATTAAGCATAGTGAAAGCAAGAACATCATCTAATCCTATCATCCATCACCAAAACCATCTTCTATAACCGTTCGACAAACCTTCCTCTAGAAACCCTAACTTTAAACCTAAAAACATATATCTCCCACACCTACGATCCGAAATCCACCAAACTTGAACATACCTTCCTCCCAACATCTTAAAGCCTTCCCCAACAAAAGCCCCAATTCGTTTCGTCAAATCGGACTTCAATTCGAACGCGGATTCAAATACGAAAATACAGTCCAAACCTGATCCAGGTTTGATATCTCAAGATCTAGTGATCTGATTGACCCTAAATTCGAACCACACAACCATCATAACCTTATTCACCAACCCTCCAAATTTGACTTCAATCAGAAAAAACAGATCAGAGTCAAATTACAAAAATACCCTTTGTTGTCAAAATTTTCAAAATTTCCTAAATCCACTTCCTAACCTTTACTTTGACCCATTGCTAGCATTGCATCTCTTTACCACTAATTTGCTGCATTTGAAACCTAATCATGCAATAAACTCATCAAAAAAACAATTATATTAATCAATCCGATGCTTAATTGTTGGAATTCCCCACAACTAGTATGAAGTACTATGTGTACTAAACTGAGGCCTATTGTTACCCGAAAACTCTCTGGGGAAGACCCTTTTTAACTTGTGTTGTCATCATTTTCTAATTGCTCCGTTGTTGATCATTAGCCTTATTATACTTGATTACTATTTTGATTATGTGTTTACCTCTTACCATTTTTTAGTTGCATAAGTGTAGGACTAGATCTAGGAAATCCATCATTCATGCTTGCTTGCATATAGGCCTGAGCTGCAACTTTGCATTCATTCCGCAACATCAAACCTAAATTAGCCACCCTTTAGTTTGTCCTGCATCATCTTGTTTGTCAAAAACATGCTGAAAATTAAAAGGAATATCGAAATAAGGAATAGATCATATCTAAAAATAGAAAAGCTAACTTGCTTACCACCAAATTCCTTCTTCTAATTTTATTTTCTAGAGAAGAACTAATACCAAACGAATCTAGCACATAACATTGCAATAGTTCAACTATCTTGGGTGCAAACCTACCTTCTCTAACTTGTGTTGCTTTTATTCTTCTGTTAATTAATTATTATATCATATAAACAATGTATCTAATCCTAAACATACTTACAACCATGATTCATGATGGCAGCCCCTTAACATTGAGTTGGTGACCTTCATTAATCTTTACTATATAAAAAGAATTGTGCTTATGACTCAATACCAGCTACTACCCCTACATAAATAATAAAAAGGAAGGTGGGGGTGCTTGGGTTATTTCCACGATACAATACAATTCAATGCCCGTTGTTGCCCCCAATATATTGAAAAAATAAGGATTTTTTAGTCTTTTTCCAACCCCCATATGACAAAGCATTATCTACTTACTAGGAACTCAAACACCTGTTATAATTTTAGAATTGGGCCAACCAATCTACTAGGTTTGGTAATTGCTGATAATATATCCCTGTCTCTAGAGATCACAATATTTCAATTGTTATTGAATAAAAACATCTTAATGCAAGCCTTCAAACAAAAAAAATATATCAACTGAAAAAATTGCTTTACCTTATAATCAATATGCCCTGGTCTATCTTTCTTGCTCTCTCTCTCAAAGCATGTTGACCATGAAACTTGTTGAGTGAACCCTGGAGGTAAATCACAAACCCAAATTGAGTAAACCGCAACCCAGCCTTAATTAAGAAGAATACATGAACAAATCACAAGGCAGGGTACCAAGTTGGAAAAGAACTGATCAAATTACCTTTTTGGGAGTCCATTCTGGAGGATAATAGAAGTTATCTGCTCGGGCAGCCGCAAGTGAAGACTGAGGAGAAAAAAAATTTGCAATTAGAAATCCGATCAGGCATTTCGATACGATTTCAATCATGGAAGGAAACCCAGTTTGATGGAATTCTAACCCTAACTGATTAAAGCAATCGATCTACAGAATACCACAATTTCGTATGGGGATTTAAGAAACCCTAACCCTAACCCTAATCCTAACAAGTCGAGAAGAACCCTAACTGATCAACAAGGGTTCTGTATGCATCAGGGCCTAATTCGATGGAATTTTTTTGTGAAACGCTTGCTACTCACCATGTTCTGTCACCTGAATCAGATCAGAGAGGTATCCGTCGACGGGCGATGAGATTTACAGCGCTCCGGCGACCGGGGGGAGACTTGCACCAACTTCGTCGGGACCGTGAGTAATGCTTGCTTGGGCCTTGTATTCTCGGAACGTCGTCCAGGGGAACGGGGCCAATTATAAAAGGGAAATTTTATTCATACCCCAAAAATCTGTAATTAGCCCCCATTTTTAGGGGTGTTCATCGGTTCGGATTGACCCGTCAAACCGAACCGAACCGAACCGAATCGGTCTATTTGGTTCAGTTTGGATCGGGTATTTTTGACCGTTCGGTTTGGTTCGGTTCCAAAAACAAAAACCCGATATGATCGGTTCGGTTCTGGGTTGTGAGTTTTTTAACCCGAACCAACCCAACCCGAACCATTGGTACTATAACCTCAGTAGTTACTACTATACAATGTACAATCTCACTAATATTGTACATTACATGATGGTGACCCCAATTACCACCATTCGATGCATTCAAAACTTTCAAGTGCACAACGATGTGATAAAACTGAAAAAGTGAAGGGCGTTACACACATAATGACTAGCACTCTCAAATCCTAACTTATGAAATATCTCAAAGTGAAAAATTAGGGGTGTTACTAGTAATTCTATAGGGGCAAATAGCAACAACCAAAGTTAAAGGCTTATAAATGAAATCTAAACCAACTCAGCGGCTCAACCATTCATGCCTCACAGTGTGATGACGAGCGATTTGAAAGACCCGCAGAACTGAACCGAACCAAACCGAACTTTTCCGGTTTGGTTTCGTTCGGTTTTTACCAAGGAATGGTTTGGTTCGGTTCCATTTTCTAGAGAACCGATCAACTTCGGTTCGGTTTCAAAATTATCAAAAAACCGAACCAACCCGAACCATGAACACCCCTACCCATTTCCAACAAACGTGAACATCCATCTTTTTTTTTCATGCCCCATTCTTATCCCAAAAATACCCTTCCCCCTCACACCCCAGTTAAATGGCCCATAGCAACTTAATTATACCCCAATCAAACACATACCCCCTTAAATATATCCTAATTATATACACTCTTGAATACACCCCACTCTTAAATAAACCCCATGCAGTTGGTTGGTACTTGGAGGTAGGGGTGGCAATCCTTGACCCGACCCGAACCCGACCCGAAGTTAGCGGGTTTAGATTTGGCCTAAACGGGTTTGGGTCATATAAGGGTCAACCTGATTGACCCGTTTATTTAATGGGTCGGGTTCGGGTTTGTACTTATAGACCGATTGACCCGACTTGACCAGTTTACCAAATGGGTCGTGTCAACCCGACCCGACCCGACCCGACCCAACCCGACCCAATCCGATCAAATCCGGCCCAATCCGACTTGTCTTGACCCAACCCGGTAGGTTTACATGGGTTCTGTTAGCCAACCCGAGCCAACCCGACCCCACTCGTTTAGTAAACGGGTTGGGTCGGGTTTGGGTTTAAGTTTTTGACCCGGTTATTAAACAAACGGGTCGGGTTCGGGTTGGGTGTTTTGCCCTTATACCTATGTCTCAACCCGACCCGACCCATTGCCACCCCTACTTGAAGGCAGACGTAGGGCTGCAACTTGGGCGGGCCAACCGGAACTCAACCCGAGTCCAACCCAAATCCAACCCAAATTTGGGCGGGCTAACCTGAACCCAACTCGAGCCCAACCCGAATTATTTCTCCTCTACCATATTGAAGCCGATCAACCCATCCCGCACAACCTGATCAACCTGGCCAACCCGACGGATTAGGTTAGGGCTAAGGAAGTTCAAACAGACCTTGGGTTGGGTTGGGGGTACAAAAGATGCTAAGTTAGGGCTTTGAGGTTTGGGGTACAAAAGAAAAGGGCAATGTTGGTATTAAAGGGTCCTTGAGTAAGTTATTGAGAAACGATAGGGAGACGGGGGCTAGTTACAGATTTTTGGGGTATGAATAAAATTTCCCATATAAAAAGGGTAATTTAGACATTACCCCTCAACTTATAGTTTAATTAGACTTTGATCCCCAAACTTTTCTTGATTAGACTCCGCTCCCAAATTTCACGGATTCATTGCGTGCGCCGTAGTTGACCCGTTTGCTCACGTTCACCCTCTGTGCATTCCTACATTGACAATACTACCCCTCCACATTTAGACTTTGCCTCTTTAGTTGCTAACAGCATGTAGCTATACAACATCTGTAAATGGGGGCCAAAGTTATAAGGTTGTAGCATGGGAATGCATAGAGGGTCAGCGTGAGCAAATCGTTGGTCAACCATGGTGCACACTTGGAATCCGTGAAATTGGGAGGTATAGACTAATAATGAAAAGTTTGGAGATCAAAGTCTAATTAAGGGTATAAATTGGGTGGCAAGATCTAAATAACCAATTTTTTATTGGGGGTGCCGACTCCTCTTCTTTCCCCATTGCTAGAGAGGTGAATCCAAATTGGGGAATTGGGGGTTGGGATCTTCGACCCCTGCTACCGATGACGATGACGCCATAACCCCGCAGTTGCTGGCACTGCTGATGACGATGACCTACAACCCCGTTGTTGCTGCCTTGCCGATGACGCCGCAGATGAGGATGACGAGCAGCCAAAGGGTTTAGGTTTAGTTGGGATTTGGGGTAAAAAAAAGGGCATAGTTGGTATTAAAACTTTGTTGAGTAAGTTATTGAGAAACGATTGGGAGACGGGAATAATTACAGATTTTTGGGGTATGAATAAAATTTCCCATAAACTAAATGCCAAATAGTACTTTACCTCCTGAATTATAAAGCGGACAAAATAATAATTTGAACTATGGTTTTAATGGTAAATTTTTTATGGCTGTCCTCCTCCTCTCTCTCTCTCTCTCTCTCTCTCTCTCTCTCTCTCTCTCTCTCTCTCTCTCTCTCTCTCTCTCTCTCTCTCTCTCTCTCTCTCTCTCTCTCTCTCTCTCTCTCTCTCCCCATGGTCTTTAATGGTAGGTTTTATTGAGAGAGTGAACATGCATGCTGAAGGAATGGGTTTTATGGCAAGGGGGTGTGTGTGAACACGGAAAAAGGATTCACGCTCTTCCAAGGAGGTCCACGTGTCACAACACTAGAGATAGGCCTCCATTTTAGTATAGTTACTAGTAAGAAACCCGGGCAAAGCCCGAATATGCTTGATGCATGCCATTTGACAAAGACGACATCACAATTGTTCGGAGAAATGTGAAATTTGAAGTGAGTGCGATTCACTAGTTTTATATATATATATATATATATATATATATATATATATATATATATATATATATATATATATATATATATATGGGTCAGGATTGGATGACCCAGCAAAATTTGACCCAGCAAATAACCCAGCACCCTTTGAGGCACCTAGAGGTTTTAGAATGAGCTGATTTTTTGTAGACATGTTGTCTATGATATGTTAATCATCCTCACAAAAAATCAGCCCATTCTAAAACCTCTAGGTGCATCAAATGAGATCTTCAAATCAACAGTTAAAATTGACAGTAAAAAACCGTTGATTTGAAGAGTGCATTTGATGCACCTAGAGATTTTAGAATGGACTGATTTTTTGTGAGGATGATCAACATACCATAGACATGTCTACAAAAAATCACCACATTCTATAACCTCTAAGTGCATCAAAGGATGCTGGGTTATTAATGGGTCAAAATTTGCTGGGTCATCCGATCCTGACCCTATATATATATATATATATATATATATATATATATATATATATATATATATATATATATATATATATATATATATATATATATATATATATATATATATATATATATATATATATATATATATATAGGGGAGGGATATTCTTACTCGTGGCCTCTTACTCATATAGTTACCTATGATCCGGGCCGTCCATTAAATCCCGACGTACGGTTCAGATTAGATGGGGAGTCAAAGCAATGATGTCCACATTAAATGCCCGTATTAAAAGTCCACATTTAATGCGGACACCATTGCTTTAACTCCCAATCTAATCCGAACCATACGTCGGGATCTAATGGACGACCCGGATCATAGGTAACTATATGAGTAAGAGGTCATGAGTAAGAGTATCCCTCCCCATAGTTCGGTTCTAAGTTTTGTGGATCCGACTAAATACGGGTCGGTTCCGGGTCACATATATATATATATATATATATATATATATATATATATATATATATATATATATATATATATATATATATATATATATATATATATATATATATATATATATATATATATATATATATATATATATATATATATATATATATATATATATATATATATATATATATATATATATATATATATATATATATATATATATATATATATATATATATATATATATATATATATATATATATATACGGGGCATGCTATAATGCGGCATGCGGTAAGTGCGGCACCACACCGCAGCCGTATGATGCACCCGCTGTGTGCATCGCATGCACGCAGCGGTGCATCAGACGTTGTAGTGCAGTGCCGCACTTACCGCATGCCGCATTATAGCATGCCCCTATATATATATATATATTAACATCAAATGACCATTAAATGCCATTGAATGAAAATTTATCATCTTTATTGTAGGTTTTTAAATGGATTTACAAGAGAGTCGCGTTCACACATGGAAGAATAATTCTAGCTCATTGAAAGACGTCCACGTGTCACAACACGGGAGAGAGGCTTCCATTTTTGTATATATATAGACTAGTAAGAAACCCGGGCATTAATTGTTCAAAGAAGTGTGAAATGTGAAGTGGGTGTGATTCACTTGTTAGAGAGAGAGATTAATATCAAATGACCATTAAATGCCATTGAATGAAAATTTATCATCTTTATGATAGGTTTTTAAATGGATTTAAAAGAAAGTCGCGTTCACACACAGAAGAAGAATTCTAACTCTTTAAAAGACGTTCACGTGTCACAACACGGGAGAGAGGCTTTCAGTTTAGTATAGCTATATAGATTACTAGTAAGAAACCAGGGCAATGCCCGGATGAAATTGATGCACACCACTTGACACATACGACATCCACAGCCATTCGAAGAAGTGTGCAGTATGGAGTGAGTATGATTCACTTGTTAGAGAAAGAGAGAGATAGTACTAATGATTTTCCTAATGACCATTAAATACTATTGAATGAGTATTTATCATCTTTCAAATAGGATTTATGAGGGCGAGCCGTGTTCACACATGGAAGCAGGATTCCGGCTCTTCAAAAGATATCCACGTGTGACAACACAGGAGAGGGGAAAAAAAAAAGGGAAAAGAGAAGAAGCAAGAGTAGTTGCAATACAGCTGTCCGATGGGCTCTTTCCTCTTTTTCGACCCTTCTTTCTACGTTTCCCGAGCAAAGCCGGGGTTTCATTCCAATATTATAGCTGACATCTAATATATCGTTAGAATAATGTTACCGAATTTATGTGGGAAAAAACTAAAGCAATGTCGATTGTAATGCATTTACCATTTTCCTAATCTTTTGTCTTGCCCTATTCCAGTGGCTTAGGTGTAATTTTTCTTATTTTTTCGAGTTAAACGTGTTCTGAAGTCAGCTAAATAGCATTGCCTAGTCCAGTGGTGCAGGTGAATTTTTTCTGAACAATACTTCACTCCAACAGGTGTTAGAGCGCAATGCTCGTCTGTCTGATGTGAACCGTTGGATGAATATCATCACATCGGACATTGGAGCCGCGCAGTTCAACACCTGGTGGAGCGAAATATTGTTCATTTTTTTCCCCTTGTACGGAGTTAACTGTGCTCTTATCTCAACTAAAAAACCGCTGAATCCAGGAGCGGTTTACATAAACACGAAACCGCACTTGGGTGCACCAGTCCTCTCAAGGATTCACCACGCTAAAGTTTGGAATTTGCGGGAAAGATCAATCTCGCGGTTTTACACTCCTGATTTTATTTTAGAAATTGCACAATTTTTTTATCCCAGGGTTTTATGCGGAAACTCTTAAAAATCATGGTTCGCTACAGGATACGATATGGTCGAACCCAGCCAACTCAATCATACCTAGTTAGTTAGTTACAACGCAACCCTAGCTCCGGCTCCCACCAGTTCAAACTAAGCCTGGACATAAACATCAGATATGAGGAATGGTAGTGAGAATCCTCGTCAACAACCAGTGTTGAGTTGTACTTGGGAAAGCATCTTGGAAGCTGCTGAATTCTCTGCATCCTTCACCCTGGGCTTCGGCTCACTGACCGTGACAAAAGTGCTGGTTGGAGTTCCAACTCGTACCGAACACACGAATCTCTTGTCGTGAGCAGGACCCAGCTCTTTCTTAATCCTGCAGTTCCAAAAAATCCGTAGTTAACTGAGTATATTAACGGCATCATTCAGTACAAAAAACCATCTTCTTGCGATAAATCATTTTCTGGTACACTACTCATATCACAACAAAATGTTTCACCATTGTAAATCAAGAACAACGGGGACACAACCAGTCACCTTCTTGCATTTAATCTTTAAGCTCCATGACTAACGGGCCAAATATATAACGATGATGAACATGCAGTAAGAAAATATATAATAATGGCTTGCAAAAGGGTAAACATAAAAATAACTGGGGTTCCCTCAGGAACCAACGCACTTCGACACTCAAGACCGATCAATCATCTCACAGAGGAAGAGAGTAGAAAATACGAGCTAAGAGGTTCTTGAATTGCATATCTCCTCTAGTGTCCTTCAAGTCATTTTATCATGAACAGCTCAGACATCATGGGCCACTATGCGTCAAACACGCTAAATACTCTGCTCGTGATCTCCAACGATCAGCAAAGTAACCTTGCATGGGACCGTAACGCGCCTACTACCCGGGTATTCTGCCAGCGATCTACCTCCATCGTTGGACTAATGGCACACGAGGTTGTTACACTTCTTATCGTTCCTTTCCTGCCGAGAACATCCTTATATCTATTTATGTTGGCATTCTTGATATACAATGCACAAGGCGTATTCTCTGCTCATAGAGCGTTATGCCAATAACTGCTCCAATGTACAGATTATTTGCGATTGCGGAGTTACTGCCCTATCTTGGCAGCGACCTCCAGAAGAGCACCTCACAAGGATATCCTCTGGTCCTTCTTGTTAGTCGACCATGGTCAACCGACTAGCTGTATTGCCCTCCCAGGGTGGCCGATACGTTATACTTTCTCTCTCGATTGCTCAATCTAGCAATGTCAGACCAGTAATCCCGCATCAATATTTTATTTCAGCCAGGACCACGTCGGGGACCAGATACCGATCGGGGATTCTCAAATCGGACTCCAAACACTTTATTATTAGCATATGAGAATGCCAGTGCCGCCTCCTCATTCATGCATATGTACCCACACACAATAGTCCCCTCTCTAGTAGCTGGAAGTCATCCAGCTGACCAAGAAGCTGCATTGGTTGTCTGCCCTGCAGTGATGACCGATTACTTTTCCCAAGACATGCGTGCCATTGGTCTAGGCCCATGTCATATCTCACAGCCTCTGCAGGCCTGTGTGCCATTATCGTCCTGATTATAATCTCAGAATTGCGCCAACTGGGGTCTCGGGGCAACGCAATGGTGACATGGTGTTAGTTCCGCTTTGTGAGCAGTTGCTTTCCCCTGACATTAGGTGCGGAACCCAATCTATCGTGTCGTTTCTTCATCATACTCCTTGAGTGGTCTAGCATCATTTAATGCTAATAAGACCTTGCTTGAGATGTTTTTGAGCTCGATCTCAGATGGAATGTAGTACTTCTTGCGGAGCTCAGGAATGACGGGCGTTATGAGACCGAGAAGGGTAACCTGACGAAGGATAAATTGCAGAATCAGAAGTGAAAGGAGGGTCCCGCGCAGCCTTATATAAAGGAGAGAAACCATCAAAACATGTCAAGCAAGGTCTTATTAGCATTAAATGATGCTAGACCACTGAAGGAGTATGATGAAGAAATGACACGATCGGTTGGGGGAACTTATTTGTAACCCATGGAGTTCTATTTAAAGGACCATGTGCTTCTTATCTAATATATAATTCAAATAAAAGAATAATTGTTCCTCATGTGAGAAGGTATGGCCAAAACAAGAATTAGGGTCACATTGAACCCTAATCCCTTTATATATTAAATATCTCCACAGAATTACAAAGGAGTCCTCATACATTACAATAATTCATAATAAGGACATAAAAGATCTCCAATACTCCTGCTCAAGCTGGAGCAAAGATGTCAAACATGGTCAACTTGGATATAGTAGAGATAAGGCGAGTAGGTCGGACAGCCTTGGTAAAGGCATCAACAAGTTGGTCAGCAGATGAACACCGGAGTGATTGTACCAAACTGAACATGATCCAGTAGAAAGTGAATATCAGCCTCGACATGCTTTATCTGCTCATGAAGAACAGAATCGGAAGCAAGCATAATTGCGGACTGATTATCACAGAAAAGTGTCGAACGGACTGATGTAGGGAATCCAAGCTTTACTAGAAGAGAGTGTAACCAAATTAACTTAGTGGTCCCTTGCGCCATAGCACAATACTCGGCTTCAACAGAAAATCGAGAGACCACATGCTGCTTTTTGCTCTTCCATGAAATAAGATGTTCACCATACAGAGTGCAGACTCAAGAAGTAGAGCGACGGTCTGTAAGAGAACCCGCATAATCCGAGTCAGTGTAACAATACACCTCGGAGCTATCTTGAGCCTTGTAGAAAAGTCCAAGACCAGGAGCAGCTTTAAGATATCACAGAATCCTCAGTACGGCCTCCATGTGTGATGTTCGGGGAGCATGCATAAACTGGCTAATCACACTAACCGCAAAGCTAATATCAGACCAAGTATTAGTCAGATAAATCAAACGACCAACCAAACACTGATAGGAACTAGGATCAGGAATAAGATCACCAGACTCGACATGGAGACGGCGATTAAGATCCATCGATGTACGTGTCGATCGACACGCGAGAAGACCAGTGTCTCGCAAGAGATCAAGAGTATACTTTTGCTAGGAAATGGAGATGCCTGGTCGACAGCGAGCTATCTCAATCCCTAGAAAATAACGAAGAAGTCCAAGGTCCTTCACTTCAAAGGCCGCCTGAAGAGTAGTCTTGACAGCAGTGATCCCTGCTGCATCATCTCCGGAATAATATCATCAACATAGAACAATAGCACGTCGTCCCTCAACAATGGTCTTAATGAAGCAAGTCGGGTCAGCATGACATCGAGTAAGTTCCATACGAAGAATCACAATACTAAATCGTTCGAACCAAGCCCGATATGATTGCTTCAAACCATAAAGAGACTTGAGCAATCGACAAACATGGCCATAATACTCCCCCTGAAGACGATACCCTGGAAGGGGGGTCCATATAAATATCCTCTGTTAGATGACCATAGAGAAAGATGTATTTGATATCAAGTTGATGGAGGGACCAAGAGTGACTAGCAGCAAGAGAGAGGAGTAAACGAACACTAGTCATCATGGCAACAGGAGAAAAGGTAGCACCGAACTCATCAATAGTCTATGTGAATCCTTTAGCAACAAGCCTGGCTTTGAATCGATCAAGAGAACCATCAGCAGATACTTGACTGTGTTGACCCACTTACAGCCAACAGTACGTTTCCCAGGGGGAAGCGGAACCAAGGTCCAAGTTCCATTCTGCCGAAAGCCAGACATCTCAACATCCCTAGCTTTGACTCACTCAGGGTCACGAAGCACCGCAGTAGTAGACCGAGGGATACGAATAGAGTTGATGGCAGTGAGATAAGTATGAGAAAGACCCTGATAAGAAACAACACTTGCTAAAGGGTGATCAGTGTAACACAAGCACACTTGCCCTTGCAAAGGACTACGGTATAGCTGACTCAAGAGGTGGCACTGACGCAGTGATAGGGCTAGGCTGGACAGCTGGAGTCTTGCGGGGCGCCTGTGATATGTTTGTATAATGGGCAGACAAGCATGCAGACCGCTCGGTGGCAGACTGGAGGCAGGGAAAAAAGGCAAAGGCTGCGAAGAAGCGGTAGATGGTACAGGGGCAAACATAGGGAGAGGTATAGACAGTACCCGAAAATAGGACTCATCCTCATGAAAAGTGACATCCATAGAGTGGTAGAGCCGACGGGATTTGGGGTCCAAGCAACGATAACCTTTAACACCAGAAGAGTATCCAAGAAAAACACATCGAATAGCCTTGTCATCAAGCTTAGTCTGGGAAGGACTACGGTCCTGAACAAAACACACAACCAAAAACACGCAGTGGGATAGAAAAGAGAGGTTGGTTAGGATGAAGTAAACAGAACGTGGGACTTTCATTAAGGGAACAAGGTGGAGTCCGGTTGATCAGGTAAGTTGTAGTAAGAATCGCAGAGCTCGAGAAAGACTTGGGAACCGACATCCCATGAAGTATGCATTGGACAACGTTTAAGAGATGATGATTATTTCGTTCCGCCACGCCATTCTGCTCAGGTGTATAGGGACAGGTAAATTAATGAAGAGTGCCCTGTTCTGCAAGAAAAGACATGAATGGGCCAGAAGTATATTCACCACCATTGTCAGAGCGAAGAACACGAATACGAGCACCATACTGAATACGAACAATAGCAGAAAATTGACAATACATAGCAAACACACTAGACTTGTGTTTCAAAAGATAAACCCAACAACAACGAGAATAATAATCAATAAAGGTAACATAGTAACAAAAACTATCATATGAGATGGTGGGAGACGGACCACATACATCCGAATGGACTAACTCAAAAGCAAAAGATGACCTACTAATAGAAGGAAAATAAGAGTTACGTGTGTGTTTACACAGTTCACACACATCACACCTAAAAGAGGAACTCAACGAGAACTCAGGATAGACAGAGGCAACATTCTAAGGACTGGCATGACCAAACCGAGCATGCCACAGAACACCAGTTGGGGAGATCGAAGAGCGTGCGGGAGAAGCAGTAGCGGAAGTAGGCAAGGCAGCCACAGGTGGAGGAACAAGAGGTCGGTCCAACAAGTACAACCCATCATTCTCACAGCCCCTGCCAAAAGTCCTTGAAGCCAGATCTTGAAAAAGACAGCCACCAGGGAAGAATTTCACGGAACAGTGCAAAGACCGGGTCAGACGACTAACAGACACTAGATTAAGGACCAGCTTAGGAATATACAAGACAAAGTCAAGACAAATAGTAGAAGAAAGGGGGACAGTACCCTTGTTGAGGATTGGAATAACAGATCCATCAGCAAGACGCACGTTCCGCTGGAGATAAGACTCAATATGTGAAAGGAGTTTAAGCTCATCAGTCATATGATCAGTTGCACCAGAGTCGATCACCCAGGGAGAAGAACAGGGATCGACCTCTGATACTTGGAAAGCGAACGGCGTATCTGAGGAGGCAGTGGATGCGGAGGGCTGAGAAGGCGGAGACTGAGTCTGAAAGTACTGAAACTGACTCATCATCTGCTGCATTTGTGACATCATCTGGCTTAGATCAGAGACTCCCGAAGGCTGAGAAAACTGCTCCGATGGACTAGATAAGTCAACGGCAGCCACAGTCGCTGAACAGGGAGCAGGGGAGGTAGTAGGATGCAGGTGTGGGTACAACTGGAAGCATTTGGAGCGATCATGAAATTGCTTCCCGTAATAGAGACAAGGACCGGGAGGACCAGAAGTGCCACGACCACTAGACATGCCTCGTCCACCAGACATAGAACAACCGCCACAACCTCGAGTATGAGAAATAGGAGTGTGGGAACCAGAAGCAAGAGCTATCTGCTCAGTCAGAAGATCATTGTTAGAAGAGACTGACGCCCTTGAAGCAGTAAGTCGAAGATGACATTCCTAGTCGGCAACAAAGGAGAAGGGGTCGAGAATATCTGGAAGAGGTGACATCACAACAATCTGGACACGGATGGCCTCAAACTCGAAGTGAAGTCCCATCAGAAGCTGATACATCTCTTTCTTTTCCTGTCGTCGTCGGGCAAGTGTGGTGGCATTAGTAGGATCCTAGAAGGCACTCAGTGGCTCTAAGTCGGATAACTCGAGGAACCTACCTTGAAGAAAGAAAAAATACTCCTGAACAATGCAATCGTCCAAAGTAGCGGCAGTGATCTCTCGGTATATAGCGTAGATCCGAGCATCAACATGGGCGTGTCCATAAGTCCGCTGTAGGGTAGACCACAAACCCCGAAATTGTATCATATCGCATAAACCGCTTATAGATCTTTAGCTCCATTGAGCATTGAAGCCAGCCAAGGATCTGAAAGTTTTCCGTGGTCCACGTCAACACCTCTGTGTCCCCTTTAGGTTTTGAGACACCGGTAAGCCATGCAAGCTTATTTTGACCACCAAAATAAACACGCACAGAGTTGGACCAGGAAATAAAGTTCTTTTCATCCAAAAGCACAGTAGTAATACGACGGGCAAAGCCCTCTTGAGTCTTGAGAACCATTAAGAGGAGCCACCTTGGAATCCATGGGATGATAAAATTATGAAAATGGGACCGAGAAATCCTTCACAAAGCCAGGACAGGATGTAGCAGAAAAAAAATAAATATAGAAGAGACAAAAGGAAACACCACCCCATAAAAAATTTTATCGCAAGGGCGGTTTATACCATCCCATACAAGGTCACAGATCACCGGCTACACCCGTGAAACGGCTGACAACGGTAGCCACATGGCAACGAACAGACCCACGAGTGGTCTGCGAGTGGGTGCGGGGTGGACTGAGCACCGAACGAGGCCACAGACGGGCGCGGAATGGCCGGACAGAGTCGCAAGAGGCCTGCAGACCCATGCGGGGTGGCCTGGACGCCGGACGGGACCGCAAGGGTCCGTGGGTGGACGTTGGATGACCTGCGCGTCGGAAGGGGCCGCGGGTGTCCGCGAGGTGGCCTGAGTGTCGGACGGACGGGACCGCGAGGGTCCACAAGTGGACGCCGAGGGGCCGCGGGTGCCAGATGGCCAGTGTGTCGGACGGGCCTCGAGTGGCCACGAGGAGGTGAGGGGGTAGCCCGTGGGTGGGACGTGAGAGAGAGAAATCGAGAGAGGAGACGGGGCGGGCTGCGAGTGTGACGGCTCTGATACCAAGAAGGTACGACCAAAACAAAAATTAGGGTCACATTGAACCCTAATCCCTTTATATATTAAATATCTCCTTAGGATTACAAAGGAGTCCTCATACATTACAATAATTCATAATAAGGTCATAAAAGATCTCTAATAATGTGAAAGGTTGATCCTCGAGGTGAGACTCATTAACTCGGTGGGATTCCAAGTCTTTCTCCCCCCGTCTCGTTTCTCTCTCTGTGCTTGTGCGCCCAACCTCGACTCTGACTTTCGTCCACACTCTGGCCCTGATTCCACCTCCCAGCTTGCGGCCGAATCCGGCTTCGGCCTCCTGCTTGTGCTCAGTCCCAGCTCCCTGCCCGCGTCTTGCCCCGGTCCCGACTCCTTGTCTGTGCTTGGCAAGAGGCAAGGAAGGGCACGGGGGGGGGGGATTGCTGTGGGGCCGGAGGGGGGCGTGGGGGTTGCTGCGGGGCTAGAGGAGGGCGCGGGGAGGGGGGGTGCAATGCCGGAGGAGGGAGGGTAGGGGAGATCGGGGCCGGAGGAGGGAGGGAAGGGGAGATCGGGGCTGGAGGGGGGTGTTGCGAGGCCGGAGGAGTGAGGGAAGGGAAGATCGGGGTTGGAGGAGGCTGCCGGAGGAGGGAGGGAAGGGGAGATCGAAGCCGGTAGGTGCAGCCATCG
The DNA here is from genome assembly GCA_947650365.1 of Chamaelirium japonicum. Lineage (NCBI taxonomy): Eukaryota > Viridiplantae > Streptophyta > Magnoliopsida > Liliales > Melanthiaceae > Chamaelirium > Chamaelirium japonicum. Next base: position 70,653,220 of record OX393550.1, read on the forward strand.
CCGCCGTCGTCGTCACAGTCGGTGCGCGAGAGAACCCTAGAGCTCTAATACCATGTTAGGAGATGACGATTAGGGTTTGGAGAGAATGGAATGATCTCTATTTAGGGACTAAAGCCCAATATATATGTACATCAATATACAACCAACTCAACCCGACTGTACATAGAACCCAACCCGATATATACATTAACAGAGCGAAAGAAAGAATGTTATGGTACTTGCCCAAATTTTGGACTAATTCACCTTGCTCTTCAAGGACTCATGTGAGACATAGATGATTACTTTTTACAAGACAAATCTCTGTTCAAATGCCAAATAAGATGTGTATCCCATCGATATCAATCAGAAGTTTCTTAGTTTGGGAATTACACACTGGTGGTTTAGCTGGACATTTCAGCCAAGATAAAACAAGAGTTCATGTAGCAGATCATTTTATTGGCCTAGTATAAAACGTGATGTAGCCAAAATTGTAGGTCAATGTCGAACTTGCCAATTAACTGAGTAAAGAAACAAAATATTGGATTATACGCTGTTACCAATTCCTGATATACCTAGGCAAGATATAAGTATGAATTTTGTATTAGGCTTACCGAAAAACTTAAATGAAGCATGAATTTTTTTTCATGATTGTCAACAGTTTTTTTTATGGATCATTATATTCCCTATTTGAAGACATCGGATGCCTCACGAGTTGCAAAGATTTTATTTGATAAGGTTGTATGCTTACATCGACTAACAAAGTCAATAATGTCTGATAGAGATTCCTAGTTTGTTAGCTATTTCTAGAAAATGTTATGGCATCTCATGGGAACGAAATTAAAATTTTCTACATCCTATCATCCACAGACATATATGCAAATAGAAGTGGTCAACCGAAGTCTAGAAAGCCTACTTAGATGTTTAGTAAGTGAGAATAAATGAAAATTTGGACTTGATTCTTCCTATAATTGAATTCGCTTAAAATAGTTCTTGTCAATCGAACCATAGGAATTATCCCTTTTGAAGTGGGTCGCGAATACAAGCCTCATAAACCTATATAGATTTGATTCCTATGGCATCACAAGTCCACATATCTGAATCTGCAGATAGTTTTGCACATCACATTCAAACTTACACAAGGAGATTAAAGATAAAATTGCCCTTATTAATAAGAACTATTAAATGATCGTTGATTTACATAAACGATGCAAAGAAGTTCAAGTAGGTGACTGTGATGTCAGAACGGTTTCCTTCAGGGACCATGAAGAAACTACGGGCACGTAGTATGCGACCATTTTAAATATTAAAAAGAGTTGAGTCTAATGCTTATTTAGTGGAGGTTCCTTCAGAGTATGGGATAAATCCAACATTTATGATAAAAGATGTTGCTTTTAAAGGTCCAGTAGACATCCCAAAAAATCCCTTCAATGAGCTGATGACTTTTTAGCCAATCCTGAGCCTATTTCTCTTGTTATTCCTCATTTGCTTTCTGCGTCATAGGAAAATGAAAAAGTACATCAGATTCTGGATGAGCAACCAATTTCCACTAGGAGCGGTGGATATCAGAGGTACCTGGTGGGATAGTGAGGACGTTCTTACTCTGATGCGACAAGAGTTACTAGAGAGGAGCTGCAACGCCTAGATCCAGACTTGTTGGAGAGCTACCAAAGCTCTCAGTTTAGGCTTGGATGAGACTACTTGCATGTTTGCAATTTCCACTAGGAGCGGTGGATATCAGAGGTACTTGGTGGGATAGTGAGGACGTCCCGACTCTGATGCGACAAGAGTTACTATAGAGGAGCTGCAATGCCTGAATCCAGACTTGTTGGAGAGCTACCAGAGCCGCCAATTTGGGCTTGGATGAGATTACTTGCATGTTTGCCCGCCTGTTTGGGCTTAGTAGTTATTCCTTCCTCCTGTGAAAGCTTGGCTCCTGAAGTGAGACTCAACTCGGTGGCATCGTTTGAAATTCCAGTCGAAATTCAAACATTTTGTAAAAAAAATTTGGTTTCGATCACGGGAAACGAAAGGGGGGTTTGAAACCTGGACCCTTCCGATTTTGGCATAGTTTCGGGATTTCGAGTGCATTTAGGTCATTTCATCAAAATTTAGACCAAAATGTGAGGGCCCACCGAAATCACGTGCTGTCCCCCAGTTTTGTTATTCAATTCACCGAAGTTTCCTCGTTTCATAATCATTTTCTCCATTTAGTCGAGATTCCAACCGAAACCGTGGGGACCCCTACCGAAATCAAGTGTTGTCTCCTGATTTCAGTGTCCACATCACCGAAGCTTCGTCGTTTTATGGAATTTCGATAATTTCGACTGAAACGAGCCCACATATTTCATGAAACCTGTGGGCTAGTTTTGATGGGGCAGGGGCCTTTAAATGTTGGTTGAGGCCAAGGTATAAAATGTCGCGAAATTTCATGAAATATCGCGAAATACCTCGGTTTTCTCATACCTCGGCACGAAATTCCTATTGCGATATTGATGCAGGCTCCGATAAGGGGCGCTACAATCTTAAGCTCTTTAGGGTTTCCCTTTGGTCAATAACTAAGATTTAATTATCAAAAGGACAACAAACATAAACTATCTCACGCAGTACTAAGAGTCTATGCAGTCAACATAAAGCAGGTTTAAGATTTAACAATAAAAGACACAATATTATCACGAAAACTAATTTCAGCATATAAGAGATTAAATCGCAGCAATAGATATTGAGATTTAAAGATAGGTTTGCATCAGATTTTCACTAAAAATAGGCTAAGCATGCTTGCTAGGGTTACCAACAAACTAAAGATAGCAAATATAATGATTAGGCATATGTTAGGGCTTCAACTAGTGATGAACGGGAGGATTAAAGCTGCGATGCGGAGCGCAGGCAATGAAAACAAAATAAAAATGATGCGGATGTGAAGGGGAAATAAAATAAAGGATAGATAATGCCTGGGGTTTCCCGCCGTGGGTCGATGCGAGGATGTGCCGATGATCCCGCACACGGAGCAAGGCCGGACATTGGGAGAAGCCGGATCCTTCGAAAAAATAAGTCAAGGCCTTCATGAGGCGAAGTCACGGATGCGGCGAGGGTCGGGGACACGTCTCTCCCGGAAGCTCTCACGAAGAGGCACAAGTTTCAGCAATCATCAAAATCTGCAATCTTCTTCTTGTTTTCCCTTTTTGTAGAATTAGGGTTTTTCTTTGGATGTCCAAGATCAAAGGGAATTAAGGGTGAATGGTGGGGATGCAATGGCTAAGAAAGGCAAGGAAAAGAGAGAAATAAGGGGGAAAGAGAGAGAGAAGAGAGAGGGCGGAAGAGGGTCGGCGGTCTTGGGTTTCGCGCGGACAAGGGGGGGCGGACGGCATGTTCACGGGAAAAGAGAGAAGGGGGGGGGGGCGGCATCTCAATGGGAAACCCTTTTGGGCTTAAGATAAGCCCATTTAACCCTAATTGAAGCCCACTTGATGCCATGTCATCAAATTTAATATATTTTGCAATCTAACCATCGGTTTCGAGACCTAATATCGTCCGTCGGTACCCCACAAACACACACACCCAGATTTTATTAAGATAATGCAGAAAACTCATCCGAGAAGACCCGGATTCAATCCGAAAAGCCCTCGGATAAGATCATGGACATCCCCCATGAATTGGGCAAGAACATAACTAATACTAAGTGAAGAAATTAGACCAAAAACATAGAAAAAGGGCCAAAAACTGAAATAAACGGCTACAAGTTCCATATGGATAATGTCCTCCAAGCATCAAATAAAAACGATTGGAAATAAAGGTCTCTGGCGATGAACTGAAGTTGCGGCGATGATCTGATGATGTTGATCATGCTGCATCAACTCCCCCGGACTAGAAAGAACTCGACTCCGTCGAGTGGACGTCCAGCTGCTGTACGAGGTCGGGCCACTGTGTTCGCAACTGTCGCTCGTCCACCCAGGTACAGTCTGACAGTGGCCTGCTTACCCACCGAACAAGGAACCGTCGGAAAACACCGCGGCGGGTAGCAAGCTCTCTGATGTCAACTATATCCTAAATCTGCTCTGTCTCGTCTCTCTGTGCATCTGAAAAAGGAATCTGTGGCACCGAAGGCGTATCTGGTCGGTCTCCGTGGAAAGGGAATAACTCTGAGATGTTGAAGATTGGCGATATCGGCATATCATCTGGCAAATCCAGCAGGTAAGCATTGGGTCCCAACGCTCGGAGAACGCGGAAGGGCCCAAACTTCCTCTGGCTCAGCTTCCCATAAGAACCTGTGGGAAACCGCTCTCTGCGAAAGTAAACGAGGACCCAGTCCCCTGACTGAAATGTGCTCTCTCGCCTGTGTAAATCTGCACTTGCCTTATACCTGGCATTGCTTTCCCTCAGTTTCTCAAGCGACTCTCGCTGTACGGTCTTGATGTGTTCAAGGAATTCATCAGCATCAGCACTTGCAAGACCTGTAGGCGGTAAGGCAGTTCTATCCAGGAAATGGGGAATAACATGGCCATAGACGATTTCAAAAGGAGTTTTACCTACTGAGCAATTAATTGAACTATTATATGCGAATTCAGCTTGTGGTAAAACTACATCCCACTGTTTCGGTCTTTCACCAGCTAGACATCGAAGCATATCCCCAAGGCTACGGTTGACAACTTCCGTTTGTCCATCAGTTTGAGGGTGATACACGCTACTGTATTGAAGTTTAGTTCCTAGCTTTGACCAAATAGTACGCCAAAAGTGGCTTAAAAATCTAGTGTCCCTATCAGATGTGAATGACCGTGGAATGCCATGCAAACGAACAACTTCCCTAAAGAATAACTCAGCTACATGAGATGCATCAGAAGTTTTCCTACATGGAATGAAATGTGTCATTTTAGAAAATCGGTGAATCAACGCGCCGAAGTGTTCGAGGTAGACCCACAATGAAATCCATGGTGATATCCTCCCAAGGACGAGCAGGGATTGGTAGAGGAATGTAAAGACCTGTGTTCTGCTTCCTGTCTTTGAACATTTGACAGGTTCGACATCGTTGCACAAACTTGACGACATCTTTCCTTAAGTGAGGCCAAAAGTAGCATCGCTCCACTGACTCAATTGTTTTGGTTTGGCCAAAATGACCTCCCAAATTACTTCCGTGCAATTCGTGGATTAACGTATCTCTAAAAGATTCATTCGGATTTTCCTCAGAGACGGTCCCTTCATGGGTGTTTTGAACAAGGCTCTCGTGAAGGGAACACTCAGGGATGCACAGGCGGAACAAGAATCCCTCTTGGATGATATAGGATGCCGTGGGATCAATGCTCGTTTCCTGACAGGATTCCCAGATGGGACCGAAGTACGGATCAGTCGCGTACATTGATTTCAGAGCGTCAAAAGAAACAACAACGGGCTGTAAAGTGGGTTGCACCAGGCCTCGTCGACTCATAGCGTTAGGAGCTTTATTCAGGACTCTAGCCTTATATCTGAGGTTGAACGTGTACTCTTGCAAGAAATTTGACCACGTAGCATGATGTTGGTTCAAGCTACGCTGAGACTTCAGATAGCGAAGCGCTTCATGGTCAGAATTGAGCACAAATTCTCGCTGGATCAAGTAATGCCTCCAGTGCTTGAGGGCTTGAATAACCACGTTAAACGAAATGTCATATGTCGAGTAATTCAAACGCACGGCGTTCAGCTTCTCGCTGAAGAATGCGACGGGACGTCCCTCTTGACTAAGGACTGCTCCTATCCCGACGTGAGAGGCATCACAATCAATCTCAAAAACCTTTTCAAAGTTCGGGAGTGCCAAAGCTGGAGCACTCATCATCTTGGTCTAGATGAGGTCGAAACTCGCTTCAACTTCGGGGGTCCAAAGGAAACCACCCTTCTTCATACAGTTCGTGAGAGGTGCAATGACGGAACTAAAGTTCTTAATGAATCTGCGATAAAAGGACACTAGACCATGGAATCGTCGCACATCACTAATGTTCTTTGGAACGGGCCATGATTTGATGACTTCGACCTTCTCTGGATCGACCCGTATCCCTTCGGAGCACACGATGTAGCCTAGAAAGGTCAAGCTGTCTGTCAGAAAGGTGCACTTCTTCAGATGGATGTACAGCTTATCTTTCCTTAGCGTTTTCAGGACTTCTCGCAAGTGCTCGACATGTTGTTCATATGTCGTACTATAGATAAGGATGCCATCAAAGTATATGACAACGAACTTTCCTATGAATGGTCTGAGCACCTGATTCATAAACCTCATAAAGGTACTTGGTGCATTCGATAGACCAAATGGCATTACTAGCCATTCATACAGTCCTTCCCGGGTTTTAAATGCAGTCTTCCATTCGTCACCGGGTCGTACGCGGATCTGATGATAACCGCTACGAAGATCAATTTTCGAAAAGATTTTCGCACCATGTAGCATGTCAAGCATATCATCCAATCGGGGAATCGGAAATCTATACTTGACAGTTATTCGATTGATGGCACGGCAATCTATGCACATTCTCCATGTCCCATCCTTCTTGGGAGTTAGGAGTGCAGGTACTACACATGGACTCACGCTCTCTTGGATTAGTCCCTTTTGCAGTAACTCGGTAACATGTCGACGAATCTCCTCATATTCAGACGGACTCATTCGGTAGTGAGGAAGGTGAGGTAGCGTCGCTCCTGGGACTAGGTCAACGCAATGTTGAATATCCCGAAGAGGTGGAAGTCCTTCAGGTAGTTCCTCTGGGATGAGATCATTGAAGTCTTCAAGTAGTACTCGAACCTCATGAGGAATGCTAGGACCCTCTGTGGCCTCTTTTGCTACTAGGAAAAAGATAGAGCGAGATTCTCTAAGCTCGTCCTCGAAGCAAGCTTGTGTCAGCAATGTTGGTAGGGCCTTCGATTTCTCTTTTGGTAATTTCGGGGTGACGGGTGGGGGCGTCAGTTCACTAGAAATTGGTTTTAGTGGCTCCTTCTGAGGCACTAAGGTGATATTATAGTCATCTTTGCAGAAGGAGTAAGTGTTCTTCTCCCCATCATGTTTTGTCTTTCTGTCGTACTGCCACGGGCGGCCCAACAGAATGTGACAAATGCCCAAGGGCGCCACGTCACACCAAACGGCTTCCTTATACATTTTGCCAATGGTGTATTCGACTAGACATCGCTCTTTAATAGCGACATCTGATCCTTTCTTAAACCAAGACAAGTTGTATGGCGTGACCAGCTTCTCTGTCTTGAGCCCTAACTTGTCAACCATGATCTGGGAGACCAAGTTCTCGGTACTGCCACTATCTATGATGAGGACACAATGCCTCCCCTTTGAGGTACAAGTGGTGTGGAAGATGTTCCTTCTAAGCCATCGATCAGGTTCAGGAGCTTTCGGTGTCGACAAAACACGGTGCATGACTAGTGCATGCGTTGCCTCGTCAGCTTCAGCGACGACATCATGTGTTTCGTCATCCTCCTGATATTCGGCATCTCTAGGATCATCATCATGCCCTTCTTCGGCCATGTTGTTTAGGGTTTCCTCAGTTGGCTCTTCACTTTCTGTCAGATGGGTCTCAGGTCTCCTTTTTGGGGATTGGGCGATGAGATGTCCTACTTCTCCACACTCGAAGCATTTGTAAGTCGCTCCGGGTGGTCGACTCCCTATCGCACTTCGCTCACGACTTGGTTGTTCAACCCGACCAGGGGGTTGATGGGTTCTTGATGGAGTTGTAGTCGAAGTGGGAACAGGTGGGGTGACTCTGGTAGGAGGTACTCCTCTTCCAGCTGAAGGGGCACCTGGGGTACTCTAGGGGCAACCTCTCTACTAAAGGCTCGTTGTTGAATCTCCTCAGCCTTGAGAGCTTGCCTAGATGCTTCCATCACAGTCCCGAGACGTAGCGTGCAGCCTTCTGTTCATTGTCTTCCGGGATGGCGTTACGAATGGTCAGGATGTCAAACTCTTCAGTGTACTCCTGTACGCTTCGATTGCCTTGTTTCAGGCTAAGCAACCTTTAGTACAGAGAGGTACGGTAGTCAGGAGGAAGGTACTTCAGTCGTATCTTGTCACGCATCTTGGTCCATGTTGCGACCTTTTGTTTCCTTTTCCTGAGGCGACTCGTTTGCAACTCTCGCCACCAAACCAAAGCGGCTCCTTTTAGTTTCGTTGCCACGAGTTTGACTTTTCGATCGTCAGGGAGATCTTTCCATTCAAAGAAGTGCTCGACGCTTTCTACCCAGTCAAGGAATGCGTCAGCATCATGGCTTTCCCTAAAGTCATCGATGTCAACTCGGACTCCATAACCTTGGGATCTCTCAAGGGCTCGCACAAGGCGCTCTTCCATGCCGTGTTGATCACGCGCATGCTGCTCTCTAGGGTTTCTGGGACGACCGAACTGAACGTACTCTCGTTCGAAGTCTATGTCGGACTCGTCCAACTCAGCTTCAGACTCAGGGGGCGAATCAAGATAGTCAGCTCGATTTCGCTCTTGCGGTTGGTATCGGTTGTGATTCTGAGGTAAGGCTTGGTTCTGGTTCTGAGGTGGGGCTGGAACCGGATTTCGATTTAAGCCCTGGCGTTGGTCTTGCACTTCGACCCTATGGACCTCGGCATTTGGATTGGCTTATGCCACTCCCAGGTCCTCTTCGACCGGTCGGGTTTGAGGGTTGACGCCTCTATCTTGTAACAGTAGCCCTAGCCTATCCGTGATCTCTTGCAACAAGGTTGCATGTCGATCCAAAGTATTTTGGGTCGGTTCTTGCCAAGCACCACGAGGTTGTGGTCCTCGAGGAAAACGTCCCCGATTCCGGGCATCCCGGTGCAGATGGGTACGATCAGCCATGGGTTATGAGATATGCAAAGGATTATGCAATTGCAGATGTTTCACACGATGCAATCCTAACACTAGATGCAATTTCAAGCACGCAAGATTATGCGCTATGCAAAATCAGCAAAGAAGAATATGAGGGTTTGCTGAATTTCAGCACTCAAAAGAAACCCGAACAGGTTCTTTCGAGCTCTGATACCAACTTGATGCAGGCTCCGATAAGGGATGCTACAATCTTAAGCTCTTTAGGGTTTCCCTTTGGTCAATAACTAAGATTTAATTATAAATATAGCATCGTACGACTCAAAAGGACAGCAAACATAAACTATCTCACGCAGTACTAAGAATCTATGCAGTCAACATAAGGCAGGTTTAAGATTTAACAATAAAAGACGCAATATTATCACGAAAACTAGTTTCAGCATATAAGAGATTAAATCGCAGCAATAGATATTGAGATTTAAAGATAGGTTTGCATCAGATTTTCACTAAAAATAGGCTAAGCATGCTTGCTAGGGTTACCAACAGACTAAAGATAGCAAATATAATGATTAGGCATATGTTAGGGCTTCAACTAGCGATGAACGGGAGGATTACGGCTGCGATGCGGAGCGGAGGCAATGAAAACAAAATGAAAATGATGCGAAGGGGAAATAAAATAAAGGATAGATAATGCCTGGGGTTTCCCGCCGTGGGTCGATGCGAGGATGCGCCGATGATCCCGCACACGGAGCAAGGCCGGACGTCGGGAGAAGCCGGATCCTTCGGAAAAACAAGCCAAGGCCTTCACGAGGCGACGTCGCGGATGCGGCGAGGGTCGAGGACACGCGTCTCTCCCGGAAGCTCTCACGAAGAGGCACAAGTTTCAGCTCATCAAAATCTGCAATCTTCTTCATGTTTCCCCTTTTTGTAGAATTAGGGTTTTTCTTTGGATGTCCAAGATCAAAGCGAATTAAGGGTGGATGGTGGGGATGCAATGGCTAAAAAAGGCAAGGAAAAGAGAGAAATAAGGGGGAATACCTGGAATAAATCCCCCTCTAACAACAATCAAACTGTTCCCAATCTAAAGCCTTCCCATCCTAAAGAGAACACATGGAACAAAGCAAAGGGCATCCTAGGGTCAGCTCCAGGCACTTTGAAGTATTTCAAGTACAACCAACCTGGACACAAATCGGCTGACTATCCTAAGCGAAAGTTCAACCCTGAAGCTAATCTTATAGAGAATGAAAAGATGAAGATCAAGGGGATGAGGAGGGAGGAGAGTCTGAGTCTGAGCTAATACACGCTGCCGGGGATGAGAATAGAGCACCACTCATGGTCATTCACCGAGTGATGATGTGTCCTCAAAGCTCCCCCAAGAAAAGCAAAAAGGCTCCTAGCAACGATCAGTGGTTGAGATGCAATATTTTCTGCACCAGGTGCACATCTTATGGAAAATTGTGCAACCTGCTATATGATAGTGGGAGCACGGACAACTTTGTTGCTACTTTGACGGTTCATAAGCTAAAACTGAAAACTGAACCTCGAAAACGAACCTATAAAGTGTCATGGTTCAAGGAAGGAAGTGAAGTTAATGTCATGCATCAATGCCTTATCAAGTTCACCATTGGTAACTTCTACAGTGATGAGGTTTGGTGTGATGTTATCCCTTTAGGGGTATGTCACATATTGCTAGGGCGACCATGGCATTATGATAGGAAGGTTCTTCATGATGGTGCCTCCAATATTCACACGTTTTTGAAGGATGGTCGCACGATAGTCCTACTTCCCTAGCAAATTGGCCCAAACATAAAGAAAGAACCAAGTTCTATACCTACAAAGACTCCCGAGAAAACAACTCTTGTTGTTAGCGGAGCACGAATGGGAAGCGAGTTGAAAAGGAAAGATTATGTTTGTTTGCTTGTTACTAAAGATAGCGAGGATGTTCTTGATATTCCATTAGCTGTACAACCCCTTCTTTCAGATTTTTCTGATGTCGTGCCGGATGATCTCCCTGATGGACTTCCCCCTTTGAGAGACATACAATATCAAATAGATCTTCTCCCAGGAGTTAGTTTACCACATCTCCCACACTATAGGATGAGTCCGAGCAAGTACGAAGAGCTACATCGGCAAGTTTCTGAATTGCTTCGCAGAGGTTTTGTCCGAGAGAGTTTGAGCCCATATGTAGTCCCTGCATTGCTCACTCCCAAAAAGGATGGAACGTGGAGAATGTGTAGACAGTAGAGCCATTAATAAAATTACAATCAAGTATAGGTTCCCCGCTTAATGACATGGTTGATATGTTGCATGGCTTGAAAATTTTCTCCAAAATTGACTTGAAAAGCGATTATCATCAAATACGGATCTGACCAGGGGATAAGTGGAAGACAACATTCCAAACTAGAGAAGGTCTTTATGAATGACTTGCCATGCCCTTTGGTTTGTCAAACGTGTCAAGCATATTCATGCGGGTGATGAACCAAGCCATCCGACCCTTCATTGGAAAATTTGTGATCATGTATTTTGACGATATTTTGATCTACAACACCACAACTGAGGATCACCTAATCCATCTAAGAGAGGTGCTTAGAACTTTGAGAGCGTAAAAACTCTATGTTAACCTTAAAAACTTCTGATGCATATCTGTCATTGCATTGAGTTTGAAAGAAATTGTTCACATTCATGGCATACCAAAATCTTTTACTTCAGATAGGGATACACGGTTCCTAAGTTACTTTTAGAAAACTTTATGGTCTAAATTAGGAACTAAACTAGAATTTAACAATGTTTATCATTCCCAAGCAGATAGACAGACAAAGGTGGTCAACCGAAGTCTTGGTAGCATGCTTAGATGCTTGGCAGGTGAGAAACCATCCCAATGGGATGTGATTTTACCTCAAGCGGAATTTTCTTATAATAGTTGAGCAAATAGGTCTACCGGCAAATCCTCATTTGAAATAATATATGGATACCCTGTACCCCATTTACTTGATAGTACATCAATTTCTTATTCTGGTTCTGAAAGACATGATGCCATTGAATTATATGATTTTATCAAAAATGTGCATAAAGATGTACTTGACAGTTTTCAGGTCTCTAATGTGAAATACAAGGCTATTGCCAATAAGCAATACCAATGAGATTGAGGCCGTCATCGATGTTCGGACTACCAGGACGAGACGCAGAGTAGCGACAGTACTTGGTTCGTTGGCATGGACATCCACCTTCAGACGCCTCGTGGATCAGTGAGCAGGAGTTACTTCGTTTGCAAGAGAACTTCAACCAGCATATGCAGGACATTATTCGTCAGGAGTCTAGTTCTCCGAGTCGAGTGGACTGATGTAGCAACATCGAGCTACATATGCTATTTCATCTTTATTTTTATGTTCTAGTTGGTCGTAGTTTGTCTTTTCGGTTCCTTCGCCTATATCCGGACGAAGATCGGACGTATGGATTGTTCTCTATGACTTTTTGGCCAATGGTGCGGGGTTATGTTGCACCAATGTTTTTTATGTTTTGGCCACTTATAATGTTATGTTTTGGCCACTTATAATCTATACAGGAGGACGGAAGGCATCGGATGTCGCATCTGATGGTGGGAAGCCATGCAAGTCTAAAGCCAAGCCATTGGAGCCATTAGCCAAGCCATTTTAGCCTTTAGATGCCAGAAGGGTGCCCATAATAATCCCTAACTTAATTAAAGGGACTTAATTTAAGTTATGGGGTGCCCTTAGCACCCAAAAAGGGGAGATCGGGATTCTCGAGACAAGACCCACGCGGGTATTGTTTCCTGTGGGCTCCCGCGACCCTCTCTCTCCCTCTCTTGCGCCTCTTTTGTTTCCATATGAGGCCATGGGGGATTTTATAAAAGGGGGATGAAAGTAAAACCCTAGTTTTAAGAAGACAATGAAGAAGAAACCCTAAAAGCTTGTTGCTTTGATTGAGAGATCGTGAAGGTGCGCTCTTCGTTCGTTGTCGTCTTCTCCATGGAGTTCCTCTGGCTTTGTCTCTTGATCTTTCTCGTCGCCTCTACCTCCTCGCCGTTCATCTTCATCGACATAGCTATCCTCTATTCCAAACCTTCGTCTGTCTCAATAGAAGAAATCAAGCCCACCGGCTGGGAGTCAGAAGGCGAACCACCAAGGTCCCCAGAGGAGCAGGTCTCCCCGACCCATGAAGGACCTACCACTCCCACTCCAGAGCTTCACCTTGGTAACGAAGAATCCACTGATGAAGATGCATGGGTCGTGTTGCCTCGCAGACGAAGGCCATGGATGCCAAGAAGTCGCAAGTTCGATCGGGTAACAAGAAAGCTTCCGGAACGAAGAACTTACAAAAAGAAAAACAAAGCTCCAGGAAGGAGGGGATTCAAAGTACCGCCAGCAGATCCTGATGATCTCCTCCTGCAAAACCCCCCGGAACCGGCAACGTTACAAGAGTTCTTCCCCGATTACTTCCTCCCAGCTGATCAGCTGCACGAAGCCTCCTGTTGCATGGTTGAGATTCACGTGGCGCCGGAAGAAGAAGATAGGATCAAGCCTTCCAAAGAAAGCAACACCATCAACGATGAGGATGATTCCGACAAAGAAAGCACTGCCGCTTACGATGAGGCAATTCTACACTTGCCACTCATAGAAGCACTACACCTCCCAGAGAAAGCTCGCCTAGCAATGGCCGAAGCTTTGACAGACCCAGACAGCTACAAAAGAAAGAAGAAAAACGCCGAGAAGGACAAAACTATTGTCTCATGTAACGCAGCAATAACTTTCTCGGACGAAGATTTGCAGCTCGGAACACGACTGCACAATCGACCTGTCTATGTCTCGGGATACATCAACGAGAAGCCGGTAAATCGAATCCTGTTGGATTGCGGCTCCGCCGTCAACATCATGCCTATCCAAACAATGCGCCAGCTCGGCATCACCACCGACCAGCTCTCACAAAGCCAGCTGGTCATTCAAGGGTTCAACCAAGGAGGACAGTCCACCATAGGGATCATTCGTCTAAAACTCTCTATCAGTCAGCTTGACACGATGGTTCTTTTCCACGTCATTGACTGTCAAACATCATATCACCTTTTGCTGGGAAGACCGTGGCTGCACGAAAACGGTGTCGTAGTGTCTACTTGGCACCAATGCCTCAAGTACTACGAGGAAGGTCTGGAAAAGTGCATTGTTGCAGACGACAAGCCATTCAATGAGGCTGAAGCGCACCTCGCCGATGCCAAATTTTACCAAGCAAAGGACCTTGTTGCAGAAGTCCTTCCAGCTAAAACTCCTCGAACTCAGAAAGCTAAAAGTATGGAGCAGGATGAAGCTCCGCCAACTCCAAATCCGGTACCACCATCTAAGGCGATACACGAAGTTAAAGAAGTGCTAGCGCCGAGACGAAGAATGCGCATCAGCTCCAAGCCAAGATCCATGAAGCACACTCCATTACCTGCCCAAGCTACGACAGTCTTACGCCTCACACCTCAGTGGCTTCGCAAAGATGAACCACCACCTTTTGCCTCGCCAAAAGGGATGGTCCAGCCGCTATCGGAAGCTAATGTCATCACTCTGCAAGAGATGACACTGCCACTACCCAGCCTGGGGCAAGCTTCAAGTTCACCAAAACCCATCAATCCCTTCGAATCCAGCCAACTCACATTCAAGCCAAAAGGAAGCTGGGGGCAAAATGCCGCCAAGCTGCTGTTCAAAGCTGGTTACAACGAAGGCAGTGCTGCACATATGAGTACGCTCCTGCCAGCTCCAATACCACACGGGATGACTAAGACTCAAGCCCATTTACTCCAGGGTGGCGAGCAGATCCCACCAAATCGGCGAGGCATCGGCTCTCGTCAAACCCCGGTGGTCATCAAGATAACAGGAGAGAAGACCTTCACCTCTAACTACATTGAGGTGAAGTTGGTGAATGAAGCGGAAGAGGGATCGTCAGCTTCCGATGCACGCTCTACCAATATTCATCCCGGTACAAAGGGCGCCAAAAGAAGGCGATATCGAGCTCGGCGTCGGACCGTACCTCAAAAGCAAAAGAAGAGCATCAAAAACCAGGCAAGTCAAAATCCCATATCAGTATTCAAAAGACTTGGGCCGATTAGACAAGCAAAACAAAGGTCAGTATTCGACCGTTTGGGAAAGCCACCCACTGAGGTGAGAAAAATCATACCCACCCACCCACCCTTATCATTCTACGAAACTGGCGACATCACCGACATTATCATGGTCTCTGTTAATCATATCACCATTTCCGACTCTCCAATCAACGCATCTTCTACTTCGGACGACGAGTTGCTCGACGCCCCGCCGGTCCTCGAAGAAGGGGGGCAATCTACCGTCGACGATTTGAAGGAAATCAACTTGGGTACGCAAGAGGATCCTCGGCCTACATTCGTAAGTGCACTCCTGACTCCCGAAGAGGAAGCTGCATACATCAGGTTACTCCAAGAATACAGAGATGTCTTTGCATGGTCCTACAAGGAAATGCCCGGACTTGACCCCAAGATTGCAGTACATCAGCTTGCCGTCAGGCATGGAGCTAGCGCTGTCAAGCAAGCACAAAGATGCTACCGGCCGGAGCTGGTACCGCAAATAGAGGGCGAAGTCAACAAGCTCATCGAAGCCGGCTTTATCCGAGAAGTTAAGTATCCAACGTGGATCTCCAGTGTGGTCCCAGTCAAGAAGAAGAACGGCCAGATCAGAGTATGCGTGGACTTCAGGGACTTAAACAATGCATGCCCCAAAGATGACTTCCCACTGCCAATCACAGAACTAATGGTGGATGCGACAACAGGCCATGAAGCACTAACCTTCATGGATGGGTCCTCGGGCTACAACCAGATCCGGATGGCGCCCAAAGACGAAGAGCTTACGGCATTCCGCACGCCAAAAGGGATCTACTGCTACAAAGTCATGCCTTTCGGCCTGAAAAATGCAGGAGCCACTTACCAACGAGCCATGCAAAAAATTTTCGACGATATCCTTCATCAGAATATAGAATGCTACGTCGACGACCTCGTGGTAAAATCAAGACAAAAGTCAACACATCTTCAAGACCTCGAGCTAATCTTCAAGCGACTTCGAAGGTACCAGCTCCGCATGAACCCGCTTAAATGCGCATTTGGGGTCTCCTCGGGAAAGTTTCTCGGCTTTGTCGTACGCCATCGAGGCATCGAGATAGATCAATCCAAAATAGATGCTATCCTCAATATGCCAACCCGAAAACCGTGCGAGACCTCCGAGGTCTCCAGGGCCATCTAGCATATATCAGAAGGTTCATCGCCAACTTAGCTGGAAAATGCAGGCCCTTCAGTCGCCTCATGAAGAAAGGAGCGGCATTCAAGTGGGATGAAGCTTGTCAGGAAGCCCTCCAAAACATCAGGGATTACTTACTCAAGCCCCCGGTTCTGACAGCACCAGTTCAAGGAAAGCCATTGGTCCTTTACATCAGCGCCCAGGAGCAGTCCTTGGGGGCACTCCTGGCTCAAGACAACGAGCTAGGCAAGGAAACAGCATGCTACTATTTGAGCCGCACTCTCATCGGCGCGGAGCTAAACTACTCCCCGATTGAGAAGGTCTGTCTGGCGCTCATCTTCGCTACAAAAAAGCTGCGACACTATATGTTAGCTCACGCCATCAGGCTCATCTCAAAAGCCGATCCGCTCAAATACATCATGTCAAGACCAGTGCTCTCCGGACGTCTGGCCAAGTGGGCTTTGCTCCTCCTTGAGTTTGACATCACCTTTGTCCCTCGTAAAGCGGTCAAGGGTCAAGCTCTCGCAGACTTCCTAGCAGAATACCCCCTTCCAGCAGAATGAGAACTATCGGAAGATCTCCCAGACGAAGAAGTATTCTGCATCGACATCGCCCCTTCTTGGAAAATGTTCTTCGACGGTGCGGCCAGGCAAGATGTAGCAGGAGCGGGAGTTATCTTCGTCACACCAAACGACGAAGTACTTCCCTTCTCGTTTCTACTATCAGAGCCATGCTCCAACAACAGGGCGGAATATCAAGCTCTAATCATTGGCCTCGAACTCGCCAATGATATGAAACTTCAAGGGCTCACAATTTTCGGCGACTCTCAACTCGTCATTCAGCAGATATTGGGGGCATACGAGGTCAACAAAGAAAATCTCGTGCCATTGCACCTACGAGCCCTGAAACTCCTTGGTACACTCAAAGATGCTTCAATCCAGCATGTCCCCAGAAACCTCAATCAGCAGGCTGATGCGCTTGCAAATTTGGCGGCTACACTTCCGTTCCCAGAAAAAAGCCAACTCATCATCCCTATCTGTAAGAGAATGGTGATCACCGAGGAGGACCTCCCTATGGGAATCCCGGACCAAGTCAATACAGTACACGTTTTCGTGACCGACGAGCTAGACTGGAGACAACCATTCATAGACTTTCTTGTCCACGGGAAGCTCCCTGAAGATCCGAAGCGTAAGGTCGACATTCGCCGACGGTCTCTGAAATTCTTCCACTTCAACGAGTTGTACCGTCGAAGCTACGATGGTGCACTCCTGAGGTGTCTAGCAAAAGAAGAAGTAGAAACAGCACTAGAAGAAGTCCATGCCGGGATCTGTGGCTCACATCAGTCCGGTCCAAAGCTGCACTTCCGCATCAGGCGGATGGGGTACTACTGGCCCACTATGATCAAGGACTCCCTCGAGTTTGCAAAAAGATGCCACACTTGCCAGCTGCATGGCGACTATATCCGCCAGCCTCCGGAACCTTTGCATCCAACCATCGCATCATGGCCCTTCGATGGATGGGGACTCGATATTGTCGGTCCGCTGCCCAAGTCATCCAAACAGCATCTTTATATCCTGGCGGCAACAGATTACTTCTCCAAGTGGGCTGAGGCAGTACCATTGCGAGAAGTTACCAGGCACTCTGTCATCAACTTCATCCAGAACGACATCATCTTCCGATACGGCATACCTCGCTATATCGTTACGGACAACGGGAAGCAATTCAAAAACGCCGCCGTCAGCCAATTTTGCGCCAAGTTCGATATCAAGCAAAGGTGTTCAACCATGTACAACGCCTCTGCCAACGGCCTAGCTGAAGCTTTCAACAAAACACTCTGCAAACTTTTGGAGAAAGTCGTCTCAAAGTCGAAGAAAGACTGGCATGAACGCATGGGCGAAGCACTGTGGGCGTATCGCACCTCTTTCCGCACGCCAACACAGGCAACTCCGTACTCACTAGTGTACGGAGTAGAAGCTGTCCTCCCACTTGAACTCCAGATCCCGTCACTCAGGATAGCCATCCAGGAAGGCCTCGTCAATGGCGACAACACTCAACTTCGCCTAGCAGAATTAGAAGCCCTGGATGAAAAACGCCTCGAAGCCCAGCAACGCCTGGAATGTTACCAGGCTAGGCTAACCCGAGCCTTCAACAAAAGGATTCGCCCTCGATCCTTCCAAAAAGGAGAATTGGTGCTCGCAGTCAAACGCCCCATCATCCTTTCGCATCGAGGAGGAAAGAAGTTCGACGCCAAGTGGGATGGACCTCACGTTATCAAAGAGGTCTACTCCAACGGCGCATATCTTCTCACCACGCCAGAAGGGCTCACACTCGGCCCTATCAATGGCAAGTACCTCAAAAGGTACTATGCCTAAGAGCAAGGCGACACTCCTTGCAAAAAAAAAAAAAAAAAAAAAAAAGGAACTACGTGTGACTTGATCCCTCTCAGTAGGGTACGTAGGCAGCCTGTAAAGGTTCAGTCCAAACAAAAACACAACCAAGCTCTGCCATTCCAGAATACAAGTCCAAAAAAATAGATGCATGATATTAAGTTATCACCAGATAAAGAAAAGCAGAACTACAAGTCTGTTCAACAGAAATGACAAGAAAGAAAAGGAAATGCGACATGCTAGTAAAGCGAATCAAATCCTTTGAGACGTTGGAGCAGCTCGCCATCAGTAACCTCCATGCACTCAAACTCTGAAGACCGAGAAGCTACCCGCTCCCGGTGCGCCGCCAGCTCGATACGCTGCTTTGCCAAGTCTGCTCCAGAAGACTTCTCGATCGTCTCAGCTTTCTCGAAAGATGCGCGAGCAGCCTCTAGCTTCTTCTGCGCCCGAACAAGGCTCGCAGCAGCAAGTGCATGCTGCGCCTCCAGTCGACGCTCCTCGTCCTCGGCCTTTGCCAGTATCAGGGGGAGGTCATCTTCCATCGAAGCCCGTTTCAAGCAATGAGCTTCACTATCCGCCAAGAGAACACGTATCTGTGTCTCAAACAAAGAGCCATCTACCTGGAAGGCCGCCAGACTCTTGCAAAACTCAGGCCCCTCGAGGACCCACCAGCTGCTCAAAGCGGCAAAGCCCTCTTCCTGGAAGGTTGCAAGCGTCGTCTGGATATACTTCCGACAGCTCTCCAAAAGAAGCACAGAGAGAAGGTCCCGCGAACTGTACTTTCTCTTGTCTGCCTCTGAGTGCGCGGGCAAGGTGGGCTCCGGCCCTGAAGGCTCAGGTGAAAGAACCGCCTCCTGGACCATCGCCGTGATAACAGTCAGCGGAACCACCGGAGCCAAAGGAGGAGGCACAGGCAAACCTTCCGACAAAACAACTGCGGGAGTAGCCTCTGCCGGAGTACCGGACCTAGCTGGAGGAGTCTGTTCTCTCCCTACACTGGAGACCTCATCTTCCTCCCCAAAGCCCAACTGCTCCACGTCAATATCATCCAGGTTGACAGCACTGCCGGTAAAGTCTGCTCCACACGCTCCCAAAAGCTCCAAGTTATCCCAGGGAACATCCAGCCCGCCACCTTCGATCAACGTTGCTCTGATGGGAGAGCACTCCTGCCCAACCCCCTTCCGGGCAGACTCGCAGTCCGGTCCAGCAGACCCTGCCAAAATAAGAGCTGGACAACTCAGCCAACGAAGTAAGAATACAAGCACATAAATTTATGAGAAACTAAAAACAAGATATACCTGCAGCGTCCGATAAAGATACCCCAGAAGGAGGGATGACCCCATCGACAAAAAGCCCTGGCTCTCCGTCTCGAGCTGGCCCTGCCTCGCCAGCACCAGTCAAAGCTGCCTCACACAAGAGGTCCAACTTTCTCCTCTTGGGAGAAGCACCCCCACTCCAAGAAGCCTGAGTCTCAGGAAGGCCCTGAACCTTGGAAAACGGAGCCATCTCAACTTCTTGCACAGAAAGTGAAGCCTGGGAAGTACTCTCTCGACGGCCACAAGATTTCTCTGACCATCGCTCCTCGGACCAGAGACGGCGATCCTCTGACCCCGCCAAAGAGTCAAAAGGAAAGTCAGCCCGCTCGCTGCTAGCAAGGACGTCTAGCGGAAGGTCAGCCAAGAGGGGAAGCACTGACCCGTTGACCCAGCGACGATACTCAGGAGTTG
Source organism: Chamaelirium japonicum (assembly GCA_947650365.1). Lineage (NCBI taxonomy): Eukaryota > Viridiplantae > Streptophyta > Magnoliopsida > Liliales > Melanthiaceae > Chamaelirium > Chamaelirium japonicum. Next base: position 70,673,325 of record OX393550.1, read on the forward strand.
CGGCATCCTTGCCGCCCGACTTAATCCCCGGTGAGAAAGTACACCCAGTAAAACGATCGTAAAGTGCTCCCCAGAGGCGGTACGCCTCCTGCGGAGTGTAACGTAACCGCAGGCGCAAAGGAGTCCCAGGCAACTCCTGCCGAAAACCCTGCTGACGAGCAAACCGGTGGGGAGAGTACCGGGCCACCTCCACTACATCCCCACGGCGCCAAACAAGATACCCAGGCCTGCAACTCACCATGCTCCAGTACAAAGGATCGGACATCTCCGGCCCATCGCACACCAGGGATTTCATAGAAGGCGCCAGTGCATTTTCCGATACAAATTCGAAGTCAGAGGGGCCCATGCGCCGTAAACACTCTCGGGCACCAGGCTTCGGACGCTCCCATGCATAAAAAGCGTTCATTACACCTCCCACACAAGGAAGAAAGGGCACCGAGGTCGAAGGTCCACGCGCCGCGAAGATCCCCTTCGGAAAGTGGAGCCCAATCCAACCATAGAGGTAATGCAGGGGGCAAAAGGAACTGGCTCTGCCTACTTCCCCTCTTGCATTACCCGCACTCGATAGACTCCAATAAGTGCCGCTAAGCCCGCCATACAACGAGCAGAGGATCGCCGGCGCCAGATTAAGGAACTCTCCAGTCACCATCCGAGCAGCTGCAAGGAAGGTCCCAGGGCGTACCACATCCCCTTCCCAGGGTAAAGCAAAGCGGCAGAGAAAGAGTACTAACCCCGCTGACCAGTAAACAGCACGCCAGTCATCACTACACTCTTCAAGTCCCAAGACTTCCCAGGGACGCTGCGCCCCGGCCATGGAGCACCACTCTTTCTTCAGAGATTCGATCGGTCGCCGGAAGGTGCCAGGCGCCGGCCTCTTTGACGAGGCATATCTCCACATCGGGTGACTCGAAGGAGGAGCGTGACGATACTCTCCTCGAAACCAGAAGTCCACCCAATCCGAGTGAAGTACCCGGTCTGACCGCTCGCGCGCCGCTATAATAGCATACGCCTTAAAAAGCAAAAGGCAGAAGCTAGGAGACTCATCTGGGTCCGTCAAAACCTCCAGGGAAGGAACCTCCTCCTGATAATAGCTCCGAACTTCTGGACACCCAGAGATGACATGCACATCACGAAGGGTGATCCCGATTTCACCAGCTCCAGTCAAAAAGGTATTGGTCTCGGGGCACCACTGCTCACACAGAGCCCGGTACATACCGTCTGGTCGACTGTACTCCCAACAAGCTGGCTCCACAAACCTCGCCAAACGTTCCATCCCTGGCTCTGCCTCCAACGCGCTGGATAGCTCTTTCATCCAGTCCCGGAAACCTCCCAGATAGGTGACATCTCCACGCGATTGAATCCCCACACCCCATCGCGTACGGCGGGAACATATCTTCAAAGCAACAACAGGGACCGGAACCGAATCATCTCCAGTATGGTGAAACGATAACCCCAAGCTCGGCCGGACAATTTGCCGGGAAGACCCTTCGTCAGTAAGGATGCGCTCGCCAAGTTTTAACACTCGACAAGAGCCGTCGGTCACACCATCCTCGCAAACTCGCTCGTGCGTCAAAAGCTGAAGCACTGACAACCCGGTCTCCTGTCTCGAAGCACGGTAATGGGAGACTTGCGCGAAGGGGAAGCGAAGGTACGTACTCCCGTGGGAGACCATATCAACAATCCAGCCGGAACTCGGAAAGCTCTCGTAACGACGAGACCTGAAAAAGAAAGAACACAAAGCCCTAGTCAGATGGATTCCGAGTACAGAAACAAAGAAATCAAAAGGGGGGGCCTTCAACAAAATAAAGAAAGACAGAGGGGGGTAATGGCAAAAAGCCACGACCCCCCCCCCTTATCTCTCCTATTAAAGGGGGGGGGCCTTCAGCAAATAAAGAAAGACAGAGGGGGGTCACAGCAAAAAAGCCATGACTCTATCTCCTCTCTCTTGTTAAAACTAGCAGGGAGGGGGCCTTCAGCAAATAAAGAAAGACAGAGGGGGGTCATGGCAAAAAAAAAAGCCACGACCCCCCCCCTATCTCTCCTATTAAACTGCAGGGAGGGGGCCTTCAGCAAATAAAGAAAGAGAAAGGGGGGTCATGGCAAAAAGCCACGACCCCCTCTCTCTATCTCCTGTTTTACATGCAGAGGGGGGGGGGGTGCGTCGTCCCCGCCTACGCCGCCGGCCCCCGCGCCCTGCCGCTCCGGCCCACGGCTGCCGCGCCGTGCCGCTCCGGCCCCCGCGCCCTGCCGCTCCGCGCCGCCCACGGCCCCCGCGCCGTGCCGCTCCGGCCCACGGCCCCCAGCGCCGTGCCGCTCCGGCCCCCGCGCCCTGCCGCTCCGGCCCACGGCTGCCGCGCCGTGCCGCTCCGGCCCCCGCGCCCTGCCGCTCCGCGCCGCTCCGGCCCCCCGCGTCGTGCCGCTCCGGCCCACGACCCCCGCGCCCTGCCGCTCCGGCCCACGGCCCCCGCGCCCTGCCGCTCCGGCCCACGGCCCCGCCTCGCGCCCTCCTCCCGCGCGCCGGCCGCCACAGCAGCCCCCGGCCGCACCCGCGCCTCGCACCCTCCGACTCGCGCCTTCCCACGCCTCCAACCCGCGCGCCGGCCGCCACAGCAGCCCCCGGCCGCGCCCGTCGTGCCCTCCCGCACCATGCGAAGAAGAAGAAGGGGAAGAAGAAGAAGGAGGAGGAGAAGAATCACCTCGCCGGCAACCCTCCGCCGTCCACGGGCCGGCGATCTTCCCTCCTCCGCGAACCCCATGGCGTCACCATCTTCATCCTCCTCGGCATCGTTGCGAAGCAAGAAACCCTAGCAGAGCTCTCGACTCCAAGCCGCCGGGAATCGCTGATAATGAAGAGAAACGAAAAACAGGGGTCCTTTTAAAGACCTAATCCCACGAATACGCGACTCAAGTCCAACCGCTACGCGTTTCCCGCGGGCGCACTCGAACTTGAGGGGGCACTTGTGGGCATCGAAATTAGCCCACGGGTCGAACCCGATTCTTACACAAAAAAAATAGGCCCGAACCCAACGGCCTTCGGGTCGAACCCGATTTGTACACGAAAAATGGGCCTGCACTCGATGACCTTCGAGTCGAACCCGACTCGCTCATGCAACTTGGGCCCGCACACAACGGCCCGCATGCACACTCGGCCCGCACACAACGGCCCGCATGCACACTCGGCCCGCACACAACGGCCCGCATGCACACTCGGCCCGCACACAACGGCCCGCATGCACACTCGGCCCGCACACAACGGCCCACATGCACACTCGGCCCGCACACAACGGCCCGCATGCACACTCGGCCCACACACAACGACCCTCATACGAAATTGGGCCCGCACACGAATGGCCCGCATGCGAACTCGGCCCGCGTGCAAACCCAATTCGCGCATCGCGGCCCAACTCGAAGCAAACGGGTCCCACCGGACCCACGACTCGAACACAAAGAGGGGGGCCCACCGGCCCCCCCCCCCTCTTGAAAACCGTGCCTCCCTCATCAAAGAAAGGTGGGGCCGGCCATAAAAGAAAAAGAAAAGAAAAGAAAAAGAAAAGAAAAGAAAAAAAAAAGAAAAGAAAAGAAAAGAAGAAAAAAAAATCAAAACCGCCTTGATGCGGGGGGAGGTGGCGTGGACGTCTACACAACCGTAGATCCGCGACGATCCCTCGATCCAACGGACAAGATGACGTTGTGTCGCCATCCGATCCAAAAGTGCAACAAAAATAACAACTCGATCTTTAAAGATCGAGTCACATCTAGCCCATAACCACCCCACCTAAAAAGGAGGGGATCGAGTTTGTTTCCCCGAATCAAGGAACAATATCTTGATGGTTATGGGGGAAGATATTGGATGAAACAAAAAGATTTCAGCAATATCTCCCCCAACCACCCACCTTTGCCTATAAATAGAGGGGGTGGGGGAAGGCATCAAGGGTCCGAAAGCCGAAGACGAAAGAGCTCCGCAAGAGAAGCTCCAACGCTCGACGACCGAAGGCTTCACGAGGCACGGCAAGCATATCCTACGGGAGTCCTTGGCCCTTCAAGTCCTCATCAACGTGAAGACCTTGCACTCGAAGGTCAAAGCTTCGACTCCTCGCACGAAGAAGAAAGCCTGGAGAAGAAGACCCGGAGCCGTCATCACCCGATTGCTCCAACGATCTTCATCAGCTCCGAAGACGCCATAAGCAAAGGCCGGAGAAGAAGATCGAAGCCGACAATACCCGTCGTCTTCAACAAAGGCATCAGCTCCTTGCACGAAGAAGAAAGCCGGGAGAAGAAAGCCTGAAGCCGGCGCTACCCCTGCCGCCTTCGTCAATCAAAAGCCGACGCTACAACCGTCGTGCCGAAGCCGGTGCTACACCCGCTGTCTTCATCAACAAAAGCCGACGCTACAACCGTCGCACGAAGATCGGTGCTACCCCCGCCGAAAAGCCAATACCGACGCCACAACCGTCGAGGAAGCCGGAAGAAGAAAGAAGCCTTGAAGAAGCAACGCCAGTCGTTCGAGAAGAAGATCGAGTCAAAGCTAAAGTCAAAGCCGACGCAAGAAGCCAAAGCAAACGCCCCGGTAAAGCCCGCGCTAAAGCAACGCACGTGCCAAAGCCAAGCAACTACGACGGTCACGAGCAAAGCACCGCACGTTCTAGCCGATACGACGCGAAGTCCGGAAGAACTAAAGCATCGCAAGCCTCTACCCGTCTACGTTCAAGCGCAAGCGCCAAAGCAAAGCAAAAGCCAGAGCCACACCAAAGCTACGCCAAAGCCGAAAGCTAAAGCCAAAGCCGAAGCCAAAAACACGATCGACGCCGCGAACCGACGATCAAGGACGCCAAGGTCTAGCAAGGATCGAGGAAGACACGAAGGTCGAGGAACGAAGCCCAAAACCTCCCTAGCCGAGAAAGCGCGAAGCACGGACGGGACAAAATCAACGGCGGAAACTCCTTAGCCTCTCAAAAACCCTCATCCTGTAAAGACCTCTGTCCTGGGCAACCCCTTCAGAGCTCTCGCACGAATACCACGTGGAGACGCGGATCAAAGGGACCCTCCAGAGGATCTCTCCCACAATCTCCTGATCAAAGAAAATTTGTAATCTCGTGTGATCCGCAATAAAGACGACCCGAATCTTTTTCCGCGACCACACATGCATAAACGATGGCAAATTAAGAAACCAAGACAATAGGATTAAATTAGATCTCAATAGGGTTTGCAAATAATAATTTTAGCAACTAAGTATGCATGCAAAGGACTAATAAAAGGTTCGGACGACGATCCAACGGTGTACCAAGCAATCCAAAACCAAAATTAGGGTTAGGGTTTATTACGGTTCTATGGCAGGATGCGATAAAAGCCAACGATACCAAATGACATATGATAATTATCAAAAAAACGAGGAAAGATAATACCAGTGAGATTCAAGATCTCTATGCGAATAGCTTTACTCGATGAAGATGACGAGGAAGATCGAGAGAAGCCAAAAGAACTCCACGCTAAAAACGTTGACGAAAATAGGGTTTGCAAATAATAATTTCAGCAACTAAGTATGCATGCAAAGGACTAATAAAAGGTTCGGATGACGAACCAACAGTGTACCAAGCAATCCAAAACCAAAATTAGGGTTAGGGTTTATTACTGTTCTATGGCAGGATGCGATAAAAGCCAATGATACCAAAGGACATATGATAATTATCAAAATAACGACGAAAGATAATACCAGTGAGATTCAAGATCTCTATGCGGATAGCTTTACTCGATGAAGATAAATGGCGAGAGGTAGAAGATGACGAGGAAGATTGATGCAGACGAGCCTACTACGTGCAGTTTTTCTACAGCTGATCGTGTATTTTCATCCTCTCCGGAGATCCAGGAAGCCGATCGTCGATCCGTCTGCATCAGTGGAAAGCTCAATTGAAGCTCTACAACTTTGGTTTTTACTTTATTTCGATCCGACTAACGGATCTTTAGTTACTTCTGTTTTTATTTCTGGTTTGGGTAGGTGCGAGCCATGTTCGCATCCGGTTCGAGCCACAGATGCCGAACTGACTCATTTCCGTGTTAGGTTTTTAGCCGTAGGATATTAAGTTAGGATAGATCTCAATGGATGAGATTCTAGGGGAAATCAAAAACCCAAAACCCTAGCCCAAACTTCCACCCGACCGGCCCTCTCTCTCTCTCCCGCGAACGCCCCGCTCCCCCTCTCTCTTCCGCGCGTCTCTCTCTCTCTCTCTACCCGACCGGCCTCTCTCTCTCTTTCTTTCCTTTTGTGTTTTGTGTCTCATCCCCTATAAAGCCTAAAACCCTAATTGCAAGAGGGGAGAAGAATCTGAAATTGAAACCCTAGAACGGAGAAGCGGCTCGCTTGTTCGGTTTATCCCTTCCGAAGAATTCCTCTTTGCTTCCAGTCTTTTCTTCCTTCCGCAAGCTTCTATCCTGTCGCCTCACCATTCGTCTACGACTTCACGGAAGATCGACGTGGAGTTTCTTCGTCTTCAAAGATCCATCGTCTCGGCTTCTTTACCCCTTCTTCTGGACCACGCCTCCCCCTTCCGCGCCTTTCATCTGCGACAAAGGAGCATCGGAAAGCCGCCGGCATTGACCAACGCACGGTTTGGATTATCCTCTGATCTTTTCATGTGATATTTTTCCTTCTCGCAACCGGCCTTATTGCTGATTTCATCTTAGGATTCCTAATATTTTGTTTTTCCCGAGAATCTCATCTATTAGGGTTTATCGTTAGGTCTTTTGTTGGTTATTGAGACATTGGTTTTATTTATTTGAGATTGTTATTGTTTCATTGCTGGAATTCAGTTAATATCATCTGACATTAATGCTCATCTTGTCAGTTCTATTATTTCGTTAACTTAAATCTGATTGGGATTTGAATGGATGATGAACTGTGGTTGTAAGTTTGCTGAAATATGATTTTTATATGCTGAAATCTGAATTTGATTGTTTAAATTCTGCACTTGGATTTAATTAAGCATACGCATCCCATCAAGTTGGTATCAGAGCGTATCAAGTTGGTATCAGAGCGCACTAGTCGTCGCGTTCTTACGCAACGGCCGGTCCTCTCGCATCATTCGCATCATCGCATGTTTGCTGGATTTTTTTTTATTTTCCTTCTTTCATTTTAGTTAGTGCCTTGCATTAATTAGTAACACGCATCGCGTGATCGCATACATTTTAGGACCATCCCTTTCTCTCTTGAGTGAATCGATAGCATCTACTAGACAGTCCGTAATGGCTGGATCTTCTCCACCCCGTACTTGGCAAGACGCCTTCATAAGGCAACAGGAACACATGGATAGGCTTCAGACCCAGATAGAAACCTTGACCTTAGCCTTCAATAATTCCCAGAATCCACCGCGACCCCGTCGCGAACACAGGACTAGAGCGTCACCCGGGCGTAGTGAGTTAGACCTAGGGTCAGGAGGTGACAACGTCAGTTCCTCTGATGGATCTGAGCGGCGAAGTTAGCAAAGTCATAGGAAAGCGAACCCCCATTGGGGCTGGGATCAGGGCATCAAGATAGCAATTCCTGAGTTTGAGGGTAGGATGGACCCCGAAAAGTTTCTAGAGTGGGCCGAGCGAATCGACCAGTACTTTGAGTGGAAAGAAATCCTCCGCGACAAACAAGTCAAGTTTGTCAGCCTTAAACTGAAAGGTCATGCACTGATTTGGTGGAAACAGTTGCAGACCACTAGGGGTAGGAAAGGAAAAGAGAAAATTTCCACATGGACACATATGCGAGGAAAGATGCAACAGAAGTTCCTCCCTTCTGATTTCAAGCAGAATGTGTTCCAGAAATTCCAAAACCTGCGACAGGAGCACAAATCTGTAGATGATTATACTAACGAATTCTACAAGCTCCAAGCTCGTAATGATCTGCATGAAGATGAAGAGCAGAGCGTCGCTAGGTACGTCAACGGTCTCAAACCTTCAATTCAAGAGGTGGTGTCCCTACACGACTTGTATCAGGTCAGTGATGCACACCGTCAGGCTAAGAAAGTCGAGGCTCACCACTCCCGATCTGCATCCCGGCGGTATGACAACACTAGGGCACCATCCGGATCTGTTAGTCGACCACTCCCTGGACCTTCACCTATAGCTGGCACAGTTCCTGCACCCACTGATAAGGGTAAAGGAGTGTTAGGACCTAACCCGAGCCAGATTAAGTGCTTCAAATGCAACCAGCCGGGTCATAAGTCAGCCGATTGTCCTCGCCGTCAATTCCATCCACAGACAAATCTTGCGGATAATGACGAGGATGATCACGTGTCTGAAGGCGAGCACTTCAATGAGTTAGTCTTGGAGGGAGATGATGTGACTGCACCACTGTTGGTTATTCACCAGTCTCCATCACCCCAAGTACCCAAAGCGTTGTTACCCCACGAGCTCTGTGGAGGACCTCCAAAGCCACACTGCAAGAATCAGAGGTTCGAGCTGTTCCGAACAGTCTGTAATGTCAATGGCATGGACCTTTGTCTCTTGATCGATGGAGGTTGCACCACCAATCTGATCAACGAAGCGATCGTCAGGAGTAAGCAATGGAAAGTCAAACCTTTGGCTCACCCGTACAAAACATCTTGGCTGGATAACACCACGAGCAAGTTGATGACGCATTGCTGTCTGGCAAAGTTGTCCATTGGGCTGCAATATAGAGATGAGATCTGGTGCGATGTCCTTCCTTTAGAGGTTGCTGATGTTATCTTAGGGCGTCCATGGCAGTTCGACCGAGATGTCCAACATCACGGAAGAGCCAACACCTATACTTTCCTTAAGGACGGCATCAATGTCACCCTATGGCCTACATGCTTTAGGAGGCACCGATCCCACGCACCTCAAGCCCTTCTGAGTCAGAGTCCGTCCGTGCCACCATTCGCTGAAAGTTTAGTTGGGTGTTCATTTGATTTACTAAGAATTGATAAGGGATTAGACGACATTTTGCATTCCATTGCATGCATATCGTATTTAGAGTCTGTAGGCATTCATGACACTTGCATTCATCATTTGCCTGGCATCTCTACAATCATAGACCAATCATATGTGCATCCATATCATCCAAGTGTTGAGTTTAACCTTAAATACGACTTTGGCATGTCTGATCATTTTTCGATGCAAAATACTTATGAATCATGCTTTCAGATTTCTGACAACCCATCATCTTTAACTTTTCGAAATCATAACAAGTGGCATGATGAATTCTTTAATTTCTTATTTTATTCACTGCATCCCGACAATGATTGCATCATATATCTTCGTCGTCTTCTAGAATCCACTTATTTTGCACCGTGAGCAGGCCAATTTGAGCAACACATAATGCACCCGCAACCCATGGCCTTTCAAATACACCATTGCCTATCGCGCAAGCCGATGACCCGCAGCTCATTATGCTCCCGCGGCCTTTCTTTTTACATGTCATTTGAATTTCATGTCAACCCAAACTCCTATTATCACATGAAATTATCTGAGTATTTTGAAGATCTTATCGTGCCGCGGAGGATGTTGGTTTTGGCTTTCAGGTCTTCGCTTGGCGTCGAGGGGCAGGGGATACGAGATGGAGTTGCTGCATACTTGAGGCAGATTACTTGGCCACCAGACCCGGGAGAGCAGTTCGAGCGGATTCAGCGGTTGCCATTACTACCAGGATCGCCCCCGCCGGATCCAGGACCTTGCTCGACAGGAGTCGAGTTCTTTTGAGTTCGGGGGACTTGATACAGACGAGCCTACTACGTGCAGTTTTTCTACAGCTGATCGTGTATTTTCATCCTCTCCGGAGATCCAAGAAGCCGATCGTCGATCCGTCTGCATCAGTGGAAAGCTCAATTGAAGCTCTACAACTTTGGTTTTTACTTTATTTCGATCCGACTAACGGATCTTAAGTTATTTCTGTTTTTATTTCTGGTTTGGGTAGGTGCGAGCCATGTTCGCATCCGGTTCGAGCCACAGATGCCGAACTGACTCATTTCCGTGTTAGGTTTTTAGCCGTAGGATATTAAGTTAGGATAGATATCAATGGATGAGATTCTAGGGGAAATCAAAAACCCAAAACCCGAGCCCAAACTTCCACCCGACCGGCCCTCTCTCTCTCCCGCGAACGCCCCGCTCCCCCTCTCTCTTCCGTGCGTCTCTCTCTCTCTCTCTACCCGACCGACCTCTCTCTCTCTTTCTTTCCTTTTGTGTTTTGTGTCTCATCCCCTATAAAGCCTAAAACCCTAATTGCAAGAGGGGAGAAGAATCTGAAATTGAAACCCTAGAACGGAGAAGCGGCTCGCTTGTTCGGTTTATCCCTTCCGAAGAATTCCTCTTTGCTTCTAGTCTTTTCTTCCTTCCGCAAGCTTCTATCCCGTCGCCTCACCATTCGTCTACGGCTTCACGGAAGATCGACGTGGAGTTTCTTCGTCTTCAAAAATCCATCGTCTCGGCTTCTTTACCCCTTCTTCTGGACCACGCCTCCCCCTTCCGCGCCTTTCATCTGCAACAAAGGAGCATCGGAAAGCCGCCGGCATTGACCAACGCACGGTTTGGATTATCCTCTGATCTTTTCATGTGATATTTTTCCTTCTCGCAACCGGCCTTATTGCTGATTTCATCTTAGGATTCCTAATATTTTGTTTTTCCCGAGAATCTCATCTATTAGGGTTTATCGTTAGGTCTTTTGTTGGTTATTGAGACATTGGTTTTATTTATTTGAGATTGTTATTGTTTCATTGCTGGAATTCAGTTAATATAATCTGAAATTAATGCTCATCTTGTCAGTTCTATTATTTCGTTAACTTAAATCTGATTGGGATTTGAATGGATGATGAACTGTGGTTGTAAGTTTGCTGAAATCTGATTTTTATATGCTGAAATCTGAATTTGATTGTTTAAATTCTGCACTTGGATTTAATTAAGCATACGCATCCCATCAAGTTGGTATCAGAGCGTATCAAGTTGGTATCAGAGCGTATCAAAGATCGAGAGAAGAAGCCAAAAGAACTTCACGCTAAAAACGTTGACGAAAATAGGGTTTGCAAATAATAATTTCAGCAACTAAGTATGCATGCAAAGGACTAATAAAAGGTTCGGATGACGATCCAATGGTGTACCAAGCAATCCAAAACCAAAATTAGGGTTAGGGTTTATTACGGTTCTATGGCAGGATGCGATAAAAGCCAACGATACCAAAGGACATATGATAACTATAAAAAAAACAAGGAAAGATAATACCAATGAGATTCAAGATCTCTATGCGGATAGCTTTACTCGATGAAGATGAATGGCAGGAGGTAGAAGATGACGAGGAAGATCGAGAGAAGAAGCCAAAAGAACTCCACGCTAAAAACGTTGAGAGAGGGAGGGAAGGGCCTCGATTTCTATGCCAAAAGAAGAGGAGAAAAGATCACGCAAGCGGGCCTCGGGAAGCGTGCCTGTGCGGGTAAGGAATCGAAAATCATGATCTCTTCTTTTGAGGTGCTAAAGGCGCCCCCAACTTAAGCTTTTAATTCTTATTTAATGTAAAGACAACTAAGGGCACCCCTGGATGGATTTAAGGCTAGTCTAAATGGCTCTAATGGCTTGGCTTCGCACCGTCGAATGCAACAATCGACGCCTTCCGTCCTCCTGCATACAATATTTATTATTCATCCACTTAAAATTATAAGTGGCCAAAACATGAAATATGTGGGTGCAACAAAGCCCCACATCATAGGCCAAAAAGTCGAAGAGAACAAACCGGACATCCGATCTCCGTCCGGAAACAGGCGATGAAACCCAAAATAAAAACTACTACCAACTAGAACATAAAAATAAAGGTATGTTAGCGTATGTACCTCGATTTGGCAACATTAGTCCCCCCGACTCGGAGAACTCGACTCCTGACGAGTAATGTCTTGCATACGCTGGTGGAGGTCCTCGCGCAAACGACATAACTCCTGCTCACTGATCCACGAGACATTTGGAGTTGGACGTCCATGCCAACGAACCAAGTATTGTCGACACTCAGCACGTCTCGTCCTGGTTGTGCGAACATCGATGACGGCCTCGATCTCATCGGTACGCTCGGCTACTGCAATGTCTGAAGGTAGCGTCAATGGCATCTCTGGCTCTGGTTTGGAGGGACTCCTGTGATATGCGAAAAGATCGGCCACATTCAAGATCGGTGATGTAGCGATATCGGCGGGAAGCTCTAACAGAGAAGCATTCTCGCCAAGCTTCTTCAAAATGCAAAAGGGCCCGAATCTCCTCTGACTTAGCTTGTGATGGGAGCCAACGGTAGACCTCTCCTTCCTGAAATATGTCATCACTAAGTTGCCCTCTGGGATGGTTTCTCACTTGCCAAGCATCTAAGCATGCTACCAAGACTTCGATTGAGCACCTCCGTCTGTCCATCCGTTTGTGGATGATAAGCACTGCTAAATTCAAGTTTAGTTCATAATTTAGACCATAAAGTTTTCCAAAAATAACTTAGGAACCGTGTATCCCTATCTGAGGTAAAAGATTATGGTATGCCATGAATGCGAACAATTTCTTTCAAAAACAATACAGCGACATGTATGCATTAGAAGTTTTTTCCCAAGAAATAAAATGTGCCATTTTTGAAAATCGATCGACAACTATGAAAATCAAATCTACCATCCTAAGAGTCCTAGGTAAAACAACAATGAAATCCATCGTGACAACTTCCTACAGCCTAATAGGAAAAGGTAATGGAATGTAAAACTCGATATTTTGTGATTGTCCTTTAAATTTCTGACAAACTTGACAGCGTTGGACAAATCCCTCAACGTCCCGACAAAACTTGGGCCAGAAAAACCTCTTTTCGACCAAGGCAATAGTTTTGGCTTTACCGAAATGCCCGGCGAGACCACCGCTATGCAGCTCTTCAATGATAAACTATCTCAAGGATCCCTCACAGATGCACAACCTTGTACCGCGGAATATGAATCTGTCTTGTAAACAATAGGATGCACTAGCGTCGGTGCTAGAGTTCTGACATTCCTCCCAAGTCGGACCAAAGAAGGTGTCGTCCTTATAAAGATCTCGTTGGGAATCAAGGGAGACCACTCGATTTTGCAGACACTAGGAGATGTGACCAACGACTCAGAGAATCGGCAACTCGATTGATGACTCCTGCCTTGTGCCTAAGATGAAAGGTATGCTCTTGCAAGAAGGCGGACCACTAAACATGACGTTTGTTCAGGTTCTTTTGAGATCCCAGATATTTTAATGCTTCATGATCGGAATTAAGCACGAATTCTCTTTGGATAAGATAGTGATGCCAAAATCGAAAAGCTTGAACGACAATATAGAATTCTATATCTACGTAGAGTAACGTGATCGTGCTTCGTCTAGCTTCTAACTGAAATATGTAACAGGTCGTCCCTCTTGGCTAAGGTCTGCACCTATGCTAACATGAGATGCATCGCAATCTATCTCAAAGATTTTGTCGAAATCAAGTAGCGCTAAAATTGTGGCACTCGTCAGCTTAGACTTGATTAGCTCAAAACTCTTTTCTATAGTTGGAGTCAACTGGAATTTTTCATTCTTCCCTCCCTAAGATAGTCAGTGATGGGGGCTATTAGACTACTGAAGTTCTTGACAAACCTTCGGTAGAAAGATGCCAACCCATGAAAATTTTAACCTCCGTCAGTGTCGTTGGGGATTGCCAACTTTGGATAACCTCAATCTTGATGAGGTCAACTTTCTTCATCTGACACAATTGTATGCACGAAAAAAGATTCGGGTCGTCTTTATTGCGAACACACGAAGAATACAAGACCGCTAACCCGGGGACTCGGGGGTGGTGAGCTTGGTGCGGCGAAGATTTGATCAGGAGATTGTGGGAGAGATCCTCTAGAGGGTCCATTTGATCCGCGTCTCCACGTTACTTCGTGCAAGAGCTCTGAAGGGGTTGCCAGGACAAAGATCTTTACAGGGTGAGGGTTTCTTGAGAGGCTAAGGCGTCTTTGCCGTAGCTTTTGTCCCTTCCATGATTCGTGCTTCTCGGCTAGGAGGATTTTGTCTTCGTTCCTCGGTCTTCGTATCTCCCTCGGCTCTTACTAGATCTCGGCGTCCTTGATCGTCGTTCGCGGCGTCGATCGTGCTTCTGGCGTCGGCTTTGGCTTTGCTTTGGCGTGGCTTTGGTTTTTGCTTTGCTTTGGCGCTTGCGCTCAAACGTAGACGGACAGAGGCTTGTGATGCTTTAGTTCTTCCGAAATTCGCGTCGTATCGGCTATAACGTGCGGTGCTTTGCTTGTGACCCTCGTAGTTGCTTGGCTTTGGCACATGCGTTGCCTTGACGCGGGCTTTACCGATGCTTTGCTTCGGCTTCTTGCTTTGGCTTTTGCTTTAGCGTTGGCTTGATCTTCTTCTCAAACGGCGATGGCGACGTCTCCAAGGCTTCTTTATTCTTCTGGCTTCCTCGACGGTTGTGGCGTCGGCTTGGCTTCTTCTTTTCTCCAGGCTTCTTTGGTGTGATCGGAGTTTGAAGACTTTGTTTTGAAGACGACGGGTGCACCGCCGCTTCGGATGTCCTTCTCCAAGCTTTCTTCTTCGTGAATGGAGCAGACGTTGAAGATGACGGTGTGATGCCACTTCGATCTTCTTCTCCAGGCTTTTGGGCTTGATTGGAGTTGAAGGCTTGATGAAGAAGACGGCGTAATGCCGCTTGGATCTTCTTCTCCGGACTTTTGAGCTTGATCGGAGTCGAAGGCTTGATGAAGACGACGGGGTGACGCCGCTTCGATCTTCTTCTATAGGCTTTTGAGCTTGATTGGAGTCGAAGGCTTGATGAAGACGACGGGGTGATGCCGCTTCGATCTTATTCTCCGGGCTTTTGAGCTTGATCGGAATCGAAGGCTTGATGAAGACGATGGGGTGATGCCGCTTCGATCTTCTCCGAGCTTTTGGGCTTGATCGGAGTCGAAGGCTTGATGAAGATGACGGGGTGATGCCGCGTCGATCTTCTTCTCCGGGCTTTTGAGCTTGATCGAAGTCGAAGCTTGATGAAGACGACTGGGTGATGCCGCTTCAATCTTCTTCTCCGGCCTTTGCTTCTGGCGTCTTTGGAGTTGAAGGCTTCTTCTCTGAGCTTTCTCCTTCGTGCCCGAAGTCAAAGAGTTGACTTTCTTGTGCAAGGGTTTTCACGTTGATGAGGACTTTCAATGGACTAAGCCGATCCCCAAGCGATAGGCTTGCCCGAGCCTCGTGAAGCCTTGGGTCGTTGAAGGCGAGTCTCCTCCTTTGCAGAGCTTCCTTGCTTCTGTCTTCGACCTGGCGACGGTTGTGGCGCCGGCTTCTTCTTCGGGTGTATTTGGCATAATCGGAGTTGAAGGCTTTGTTGAAGACGACGGGTGTAGCACCGCTTCGGATATCTGTCTCCAAGCTTTGTTCTTCGTGAATGGAGCAGACCTTGTTGAAGATGACGGGGTGATGCCGCTTCGATCTTCTTCTCCGGAATTTTGGGCTTGATCAGAGTTGAAGGTTTGATGAAGACGACGAGATGATGTCGCTTCGATCTTCTTCTCAGGCCTTTGCGTCTGGCGACTTCGGAGTTGAAGTCTTGTTGAAGATGACGGGGTGATGCCACTTCTATCTTCTTCTCCGGCCTTTGCTTCTGACGTCTTCGGAGCTGAAGGCTTCTTCCTCTGTGAGCTTTCTTCTTCGTGCATAGAGTCGAAGAATTGATCTTCTTGTGCAAGGGTCTTCACGTTGATGAGGACTTTCAATGGGCTAAGCCGATCCCCAAAGGGGTAGACTTGCCCGAGCCTCGTGAAGCCTTGGGTCATTGAAGGCGAGTCTCTCCCTTTGCAAAGCTTCCCTGCCTCTTGCCATCCAACCTTTTGAGCCTTCCCCCTCCCCCTCTATTTATAGGTGAAGGGGGATGAGAGAGATATGAGAAGATTTATTTGAATCCCTTGATTATCTCTCCCATAACTCCCCAAGATTCATTCCCTTGTTTATGCGGGGATTAATCTTTATTTCTTTCTTTTTCTGGCGAGGTAGTTATAGCTTCATCATTTTGAATCCTTACTTGAATCTTGCACATTAAATCGATGGCGACCTGGCTTCGTTTCTTGTCCGTCGGATCGAGGGATCGATGTAGATCCACGCTTGTGGTGACGTCTACGCAACCTCCCCTCGCGTATGGCGGTTTGACTTTCCTTTTTCCTCTTTTTCTTCTTTTTTTTCCTTTCTTTTCTTTCCTTTCCTTTTCGTTCATTCTTTTCTTTCCTTTCTTTCCCTTGGCCGACCACTCCCTTCCCACGGGAAAGGGGGCACGATTTTCCAAAGGGGGGCCGAGTGGGCCCACTTGAGGACGGGCCCACCCGGTCTCTTCGTTGGCTCGGGTTGGGTCTGGTGGGCCCTGGTTTGTGTCGGGTTGGGCCCCCGGGTTTTTGCATACAGGCCGGGTTCGAGTGCGATCAAATTTTCTGTCTACAACAATGTACCCCAAAAAGATAAGGCTACTAGTGAGGAACAAACACTTCTTAAGGTTGAAATAGAGTTTGTACGCTCTCAAAGTTCTAAGCACCTCTCTCAGATGGATTAGGTAATTATCAGTTGTGGTGTTGTTATTCAAGATATCATCAAATACACGACATTTCTCAAAAAAAAAATCAAATACACGACCACAAATTTTCCAATGAAAAGTCGGAGGATTTGGTTCATCACATGGATGAATGTGCTTGGGCGTTTGACAAAAGGGCATGACAAGCCATTCATAAAGACCCTCTCTAGTCTTGAATGTTGTCTTCCACTCATCCCCTGGTCGGATCCGTATTTGATGATAACCGCTCTTTAGGTTAATTTTGGAGAAAATTCTAGAGCCATGCAACATATCAAGCATGTCATCAAGTCAAGGAATGGGGAACCTATACTTGATTGTAATTTTATTAATGGCTCTACTGTCTACACACATTCTCCACGTACCATCCTTTTTGGTAGTGAGCAATGCAGGGACTGCATATTAACTCACTCTCTCAGACAAAACCTTTGCGAAGCAATTAAGAAACTTGTCGATGTAGCTCTTCGTACTAGCTTGGACTCAGCCTATAGTGTGGGAGATGTGGTAAACTAACTCCTGGGAGAAGATCTATCTGATACTGAATGTCTCTCAAAGGGGGAAGTCCATCAGGGAGATCATCAAGCACGACATCAGAAAAATATTAAAGAAGGGTCGTACAGCGAATGGAATCTCAAGAACATCCTCACTATCTTTAGTAACAAGCAAACATACATAATCTTTCCATCTCAACTCGCTTCCCATTCGTGCACCGCTAACAATAAGAGTTGCTTTCTCGGGAGTCTTTGCGGGGATAGGTGCAGACACAGAAATTTGATCGCACTCGAACCCGGGGGAACAACCCAACATGAACCAGGGCCCACCGGACCCAACCCGAGCTAATGAAGAGGCCGGGTGGGCCAATCCTCAAGTGGGGCACACCCAGCCCCCCTTGGAAAACTGTGCCCCCTTCCCACGGGAAGGGAGTAACCGGCCAAGGGAAAGAAAGAAAAGAAAGAAAGAAAAGGAAAGAAAATAAAGGAAAGAAAAAGAAAGGAAAGAAAAGAAAGAAACGGAAGAAAGAAGACGAAAAAGGAAAGAAATCTGCCATGCGCGGGGGGAGGTTGCGTAGATGTCTACACAAGCGTGGATCTACGTTGATCCCTCAATCCGATGGACAAGAAACAAAGCCGGGTCGCCATCGATTTAATGTGCAAGATTCAAATAAAAATTCAAAATGATTGGGCCATAACTACCTCGCCAAAAAAAGAAAATAAATGAAGGTTTATTCTCCCATAAATGAGGGAATGAATCTTGGATAGTTATGGGAGAGATAATCAAGGGATTTAAATAAACCTTCCCATATCTCTCCCCACCCCCCTTCACCTATAAATAGAGGGGGAGGGAGAAGGCTCAAGAGGTCGAATGGCAAGAAACAAGGAAGCTCTGCAAAGAAAGAGACTCGTCTTCAACAAGCCAAGGCTTCATAAGGCTCGGGCAAGCCTACCCCTTTGGGGATCGGCTTAGCCCATTGAAAGTCCTCATCAACGTGAAAACCCTTGCACAAGAAGATCAACCCTTCGACTCTGTGCACGAAGAAGAAAGCTCGGAGAAGAAGCCTTCAACTCCGAAGACGCCAGAAGCAAAGGCCGGAGAAGAGGATCGAAGCGGCATCACCCCGTCATCTTCATCAAGCCTTCGACTCCGATCAAACCCAAAAGCCCCGAGAAGAAGATCGAAGCGGCATCACCCCGTCGTCTTCATCAAGCCTTCAACTCTGATCAAGCCCAAAAGCCCGGAGAAGTAGATCGAAGCAGCATCACCCCGTCATCTTCATCAAGTCTTCAACTCCGATCAAGCCCAAAAGACCGAAGAAGAAGATCGAAGCGGTATCACCCCGTCGTCTTCATGAAGCCTTCAACTCCAATCAAGCTCAAAAGCCCAGAGAAGAAGATCGAAGCGGCATCACCCCTTCGTCTTCAATAATGTCCGCTCCATTCACGAAAAAGAAAGCTTGGAGAATGATACCCAAAGCGGCGCTACACCCGTCGTCTTCAACAAAGCCTTCAACTCCGATTACGCCAGATACGCCCGGAGAAAAAGCCAACGCCACAACCGTTGCAAGGTCGAAGCCAGAGACAAGGAAGCTCTGCAAAGGAGACACGCCTTCAACGACCCAAGGCTTCACGAGGCTCGGGCAAACATATCCCTTTGGGACCAGCTTAATCCATTGAAAGTCCTCATCAACGTGAAGACCCTTGCACAAGAAGATCAACCCTTCAACTCTGTGCACGGAGGCGAAAGCTCAGAGAAGAAGAAACCTTCGACTCCGAAGACGCCAGAAGCAAAGGCCGGAGAAAAAGATTGAGGCGGCATCACCCCGTCGTCTTCATCAAGCCTTCAACTCCGATCAAGCCCAAAAGCCCGGAGAAGAATATCGAAGCGGCATCACCCTGCCGTCTTCATCAAGCCTTCAAGTCCGTTTAAGCCCAAAAGCCCGGAGAAGAAGATCGAAGCGACATCACCCCGTCGTCTTCATCAAGCCTTCAACTCCGATCAAGCCCAAAAGCCCGGAGAAGAAGATCGAAGCAGCATCACCCTGTCGTCTTCAACAAAGTCCGCTCTATTCACGAAGAAGAAATCTTGGAGGACACCCGAGGCGACGCTACACCTGTCGCCTTCAAAACAAAGCCTTCAAACTCCGATCACGCTAAAGAAGCTCGAAGAAGAGAAGAAGTCAAGCCAACGCCACAACCGTCGAGGAAGCCGGAAGAATAAACAAGCCTTGGAGACGTAGCCATCATCGTTCGAAAAGAAGATCGAGCCAACGTCAAAGCAAAAGCCCACACAAGAAGCTGAAGCAAAAGCACCGGTAAAGCCCGCGTCAAAGCAACGCAAGTGCCAAAGCCAAGCAACTACGACAGTCACGAGCAAAGCACCGCACGTTCTACACGATACGACGCGAAGTCCGGAAGAACTAAATCATCGCAAGTCTCTACCTGTCTACGTTCAAGCGCAAGTGCCAAAGCAAAGCAAAAACCAGAGCCACACCAAAGCAAAGCCAAAGCCGAAAGTTAAAACCACGATCGACGCCGCGAACTGACGATCAAGGATACCGAGATCTATCTAGAGCCGAGGGAGACGCGAAGACCGAGGAGTGAAGCCAAAAACCCCCTAGCTGAGAAAGCGCAAAGCACGGAAGGGACAAAAGCAAAGGCGACAAATCCTTAGCCTCCCAAGAAACCCTCGCCCTGTAAAGATCTCTGTTCTGGGCAACCCTCCAGAGCTCTCGCACGAAGTAACATGGAGACGCGGATCAAAGGGACCCTCCAGAGGATCTCTTCCACAATCTCCTGATCAAATCTTCGTCGCACCTGGCTCACCACCCCCGAGTCCCTAGGTCCCGGCCTCCGTAATCTTGTTTTGCGCAATAAAAACGACCCGAATCTTTTTTCACGCATACAATAGGAGTTGGCTCATTCTTCATGTTTGGGCCAATTTGTTGGGGCAGAAGAACTATTGTGCGACCATCCTTCAAAAATGTGTAAGTGTTGGAGGCGCCATCATGAAGAACTTTCCTATAATACTACCAAGGTCGCCCTAGCAATATGTGACACACCTCTAAAGGAATAACTTCACACCGAACCTCATCACTGTAGAAGGTTCCAATGGTGAACTTGATAAGGCATCGACCCGTGACATTAACATCACTTTCTTCCTTGAATCATGATACATTATAGGTTCGCTTCAGAGGTTCAGTTTCCAATTTCAGCTTTTGGACCATCAACGTAGCAACGAAGTTGTCCGTGCTTCCACTATCAATTAGTAGGTTGTACAATTTTCCATAAGATTTGTACGTGGTTCAGAAAATATTGCGCCTTAACCACAGATCGTCGCTAGGAGCCTTTTTGCTTTTCTCGAGAGAACTTTAAGGACACATCATCACTCGGTGAATGACCATGACTAGTGTTCCGTTCTCATCCCCAGCTACGTGTATTGGCTCAGACTCAAACTCTCCTCCCTCATCATCCTCTTGATCCTCATCTTCCTCATTTTCTATAAAATTGGTTTCAAAATTGAACTTTCGCGTAGGACAGTCAGCCGATTTGTGTCCAGGCTGGTTGCACTTGAAACACTTGAAAGTGCCCGGAGCTGACCCTAGAACGCCCTTTGCTTTGTTCCATGTGTTCTCTTTAGGTTGGGAAGACTTTGGATCAGGAACAATTTGATTGTTGTAAGAGGGGGATTTATTCTAGGTATTCTCTTTAGGCCAGGTCAACTTATTCCCAGAACTAGTCGATGCCTTGTTGCTTCATACCGGTTTGTGGAGCGCGATTGATTTGACTCAATTTTCTTGGCTCATCGATAAGAATCACTAATTCGGTACAAGTCATAAAGACAAACAACTTCTTGGATTGGTAATTTTTCAAAAAAACTTCTTGGATTGGTAGAAGAAGACCGTTAACATAGCGGACAATGCTCTGCCCTTCATCTTCGTGAAGATCATTGCGTGCTTGCATCTTATAGAACTCTTTGGTGTATTCGTCTATAGGCTTATTTTTTGCCTCAGGTTCTGGAACTTTTGAAAATTGTTTTGCTTGTAGTCAGTGGGGAGAAATTTTTGATCCATATTTCCTTTCATCGTTTCCAAGAAAAGATCTTGCCCTTTCCTTTCCGGACCCGGGGAGCTTAGAGTTGCTTCCACCAGATCAAGGCATGACCCTTCAATTTGAGGCTAACATATTTAACTTGTTTATCCTCATGAAGCTCTTTCCACTCAAAGAACTGATCGATTATATCTACCCAGTCGGGGTACTCTTCGGGATCCAAGCGACCCTTAAAGTCTCCGACATCAACTTTAATCCCATGATCTCATCCCGTTTGTGGTCTCTCCTCTCGTCCTCGCTAACACCTATTATGCCTCTGGGGAATTGTTTCTCAGACGCTCGACTCACCACTGTCAGAATCAGTGCTAGGCTGGTTCCGATTTACTCGATTGGCATTACACTGAGGGGGTATTTGAAGAGCAGTCCACGTTAGTGTGACTTGATCAAGTTGGATTTGTATTTGATCCATGAAGCGCTGTTGTTGCCTAGCGGCCTCTTGCCAAATAGCTGGTAGGTTACCTTGATTTGGATTTGGATTCGGGTTTTGGGCATTATACCAATTTGGTTCACCCAGGGGTACATGCCCGAGGATTGATGGTTTCCAAAAAAAAATAGGGGAAAATTTTTTGGTTGGCTATTTTTTAGGGTCCCCTAATACCGAACAAGTCAGTAAAGGTGTCCTAATTACCCGGATGTATGCAATATGGATGAAAAACACTTTTCTCAAAATATGTGCATGATAATGGATGCTACACGAACAAAAAGATAAAAATTAAAATTAGGATAGCAAGCATGTCAGATTATGTTTGTGTGATTCTAGGAGCAGAACTGTGCTCGGATACCAATTAATGCAAACTTGGTTGCAATACACGGAAGCTAGCCAAGAACAAGTTATGGCTAAAATTAAATAACTAAGTAAAATTCAGCAAGTACCAAATTAGCCACGATCAGATTTTCATATAGAAATAGCCTCCTTAATCATGCTAGCATGCATAAACGATGGCAAATTAAGAAACCAAGACAATAGGATTAAATTAGATCTCAATAGGGTTTGCAAATAACAATTTCAGCAACTAAGTACTCATGCAAATGACTAATAAAAGGTTTGGATGACGATCCAACGGTGTACCAAGCAAGCCAAGCCAAAATTAGGGTTAGGGTTTATTACGGTTCTATGGTGCGATGCAATAAAGCCAACAATACCAAAGAACATGTGATAATTATCAAAAAACAAGTAAATTTAATACCCATGACATTCAAGATCTTTATGTAGATAGCTTTTGTCGACG
This sequence comes from Chamaelirium japonicum, assembly GCA_947650365.1. Taxonomy (NCBI): domain Eukaryota; kingdom Viridiplantae; phylum Streptophyta; class Magnoliopsida; order Liliales; family Melanthiaceae; genus Chamaelirium; species Chamaelirium japonicum. The sequence goes on from OX393550.1 coordinate 70,695,704, forward strand.
AAGATGAACGGCGGGGGGTAGAAGATGACGAGGAAGGTCGAAAGAAGCCGAAAGAACTCCACGGAGAAGATGATGACGAACGAAGGACTCCACGATCTCTCGATCAAGCGACAAGCTTTTAGGGTTTCTCAAAAACTAACTCATCTAGGGTTTTTGATCCCCTTTTAATAACCTCCCATGGCTCCATAAGGAAATAAGAGTGTGGGCACTAAAATTAGCACACGGGTCAAACCCGACCAGCACGTGCAAAATTGGCTCGCACACAACGGCCCACATGCGAACTTGGCCCGCACACAACGGCCTACATGCGAACATGGCCCGCACACAACGGCCCGTATATGAAACGGACCCGACTCAATGCAAACGGGCCCCATTGAACCAGCAACTCGAACGCAAAAAGGGACCCACTGGCCCCCCCTTCTTGGAAAAGCGTGCCCCCTCCATATGGGGAGGTGTGTGGCCGGCCATAAAAAAAAAAGGAAAGAAAATAAAAGAAAAAAAAATAATAACTGCCTTGATGTGGGGGGAGGTGACGTGGACGTCTACACAACCGTAGATCCGCAACGATCCCTCGATCCGACAGACAAGATGACGTTGTGTCGTCATACAATAGGAAGGTGCAAAGATATGGCAACTTATCATCAAAGATCAAGCCATAACAAGCCCATAACCATCCCCACAAAATAAGGAAATGGATCAAGATTGTTTCCCCCGAATAAAGAAACAATATTTTGATTGTTATAGGGAGATATTGGATTAAACCAAAAAATCGCAGCCATCGCTCCCAACCTCCCCCCTATTCCTATCAATAGAAGGGTTGGGGGAAGGCATCAAGGGTTCGAAAAGCTGAAGACGAAAAGGCTCTGCAAAAAGGAGCTCCAACGCTTGAAGCGTGAAGGCTTCACGAGGAACGAGAAGGCGCATCCCCAACAAGGCGGAGTCGACCATCGAAGTCCCCATCAAAGCAAAGGCCTTGCACTCGAAGATCAAAGCTTCGACTCCTCGCACGAAGAAGAAAGCTTGGAGAAAAGGCCCGGAATCGTCATCACCCCGACGTCTCCAACGATCTTCATCAACTCCGAAGACGCCACAAGCAAAGGCCAGAGAAGAAGATTGAAGCCGACAACACCTCGTCATCGGCAACAAAGGCGTCGACTCCTCGTACGAAGAAGAAAGCTTGGAGAAGAAGGCCCGAAGCTGGTGCTACCCCTGCCGTCTTCATCAACAAAAGCCGACGCTACAATTGTCACACGAAGATCGGTGCTACCCCCGCCGTTTTCATCAACAAAAGCCGACACTACAACCGTCGCACAAAGACCGATGCTACACCCGCCGTCTTCACAAAAAGCCTTCAACTCCGATCACGCCAAAGAAGCCCGGGGAAGAAGAAAATCCGAATTCCACCAAGCCGAAAGAAGAACAAAGCCTTGGAGACATTGCGATCACTGTTCGAGAAGAAGATCAAGCCAACGTCGAAGCAAAAGCCAACGAAGGAAGCCGAAGCAAAAGCACCGATAAAGCTCGTGTCAAAGCAACACAAGTGCCGAAGCCAAGAGACACGACAGTCACGAGCAAAGCACCGAACGTTATAATCGATACGACGCGAAGTCCGGAAGAACTAAACCATCGCAAGTCTCTACACGTCTACATTCGAGAGCAAGTGCCAAAGCACCGCAGGAGCCAGAGCCACGCCAAAGCCAAGCCAAAGCCGACGCCAGAAGTACGATCGACGCTGTGAACCGACACCCTCCCCCTGTAAAGATCTGTCTTGGGCAACCCCTTCAGAGCTCTCGCACAAAGTAACGTGGAGACGCGGATAAAAGGGACCCTCCAGAGGATCTCTCCCATAATCTCCTGATCAAATCTTCGCCGCCCCCGGTTCACCACCCTCGAGTCCCCGGGTCCCAGTTTCTGTAATCTTCGTGTGTTTGCAATAAAGACGACCCGAATCTTTTTTTAGCATATAGATTTCTGGCACGCCCGATGGGACCTCTCCTTTCATCCGTACGTTTGAAGGAGTTGCTGCAAGTTTTGCCATGGCCGGGACAAACGACGATACGTTTGCTCCAACAAGCCTTTCACCTATCGCCGAATCTCCACTACTCCAACATGGTGATCCAGAAAACCCGGAGGATAACGTTTCCCCGGTAATACGTGTCTACACTCGGCGTACTCGAACTATCACGAACTTTTTCACGCCAGCAACTGCTGCCGAAGACGCTCGTCAAAGTGCTGAGGAGGCCTTGGTGCATGAAGAAACGAGTCTCGATCTTGGAATCTCTGCCCAGAAATTTGGGGAGGACTAGCCCCAACCCTAAGCCCGTTCAGGTTCTCCAACGGACTTTGCACCTCCTTTGCAGGGGGCAAACGTCCGCCATCAAGCAGAAGCAAGTCGGCGCATCTACGTCTCCGACGATGACGGCGAGGATGCAGGCATGCAACATCGAGACGTCCTGCGTCATCATCCTCCGTCCGCTCTCCAGCTCCAAGTCATGCAAATGGGTGAACACATGGCGCAAATCACTCGACTGATGGAGAAGGATCGTCACATCAACACCTTGCTTCAAAAGCTAAGTGTGAGGGATGCTACAGCATTCAGTCAACCTCCTGCTTCTCCAGTAGCCGCTCCAGCTCCATTTTCAACTCCCACTCCTGCAGAGGTTGTTCCGACAATTCTAGCGACTACTACGGCACTCTCCTCGGCTACCGTCCCAGTAAAAGTTGTCTCTCCAGTGCCAGTCTCGGTGGCCACACAACCTCCGACTGCAGCAACGATGACTGTCCAGCAGATACAATCATTGGTGGTCAACATGGTGCGCTCCCACGGCGGCAGTCTCCCTCCTATCACGGCGGCCTACTCGAAGCCTTACACCGCAAGGATCCAGCAGCTACGCTTCCCTACCGAGTTCCAGCCACCAAAGTTCCAGTACTTCGATGGGAAGGGCAATCCAAGGCAACACATTGCCCACTTCGTCGAAAATTACAACAACGCCGGCATAGACGGCGACAAGATGGTGAAGCAGTTCGTTCGCACCCTCAAAGGTAATGCTTTCGACAGGTTTGTTGATCTTCTTCCAGGATCCATCGACAGCTGGGACCAGATGGAGGGAATTCCTCAACCACTTCTACAGTACCCGACACATTGTCAGTATGACTGAGCTTACTGCAATCAAGAAAAGGAAGGACGAGCCAGTGATCGACTATATCGATCGATGAAGGAACCTTGCACTAAACTCGCGAGATCGCTTGTCAAAAGACTCAGCCATCGAGATGTGCACCCAAGGCATGCACTAGGGCTTGCTCTACATCCTCAAAGGGATCAATCCTCGGTCATTCGAAGAACTCGCAACTCGGGCCCACGACATGGAGCTCAGCTTGGCAAATCGTGGAAACTCGAAGAGTAAAGACTTATTGAAGGTGGAGAAGAAAGACAAGCCACCGGCGCCTAAACCAAAGCAAGTCAAAGTTGCCGATGTCACCTCAACTTCCAAACCACTCAAGATCGGTGGTAAGCCGGACAAAAACAAGGCTATCACAACGCCTTCACAGCCTCAACGGCCACCCCGGATGACTCTCAAGGAACTCGAAGCCAAGGAGTATCCATTCCCGGACTCGAAAGTCGTCTCCATGTTCGACCAGTTGCTACAGGAGAAGATGATCAAGCTTCCTCCGTCAAAGAGGCCCGAGCAAATGCATCGTGTTGACGATCCACTCTTCTGTAAGTACCATCGGGTGGTTAGTCATCCTATCGAGAAGTGCTTCGTCATCAAAGAAAGAATCATGACGCTCGCAAAGCAAGGGAAAATTGAGATCGACTCCGGTGACGTCGCTACTGCAAACATGACGTCCATCACCTTCGGTTCCTTTCAGCCGGTGCTCGTTGTTGCACAACGGAGAACGCCCAAGTTGCGCATCAACCGTCAAAAGCCAATTGCGAAGTCTACTTCACAACCAAAGATCTCAAAGCGACGACAACATACTCCTGCATTCAAGAATGAAACACCATTACCCCGGGGGCAACCGTCACTCACGTTAGCACCTCTCCCGAGCAAAGTCATGTCTCAACGAACTCTCCAAGAGAGGTACGAGCGAGGAGACCCAGAGGTCGGCCTGTTAGGCCAGCCCTCGAGTAAGTTCGATTACTACGTTCTCTACTCCCAGCCTCCATCGATCTCAATGGAGGAAATCACGTCAACTGGCTGGGGGTCGGAGCCTGCGAAGAAGCAAGTCCCTCCCGGTAAGAATTCATCCCAACGTGCTCTCCAAAAGAGGTACGAGCAAGGAGACCCAGAGGTCGGCCTGTTGGGCCAGCCCTTGGGTAAGTTCGACTACTACGTTCTCTACTCCAAACCTTCGTCCGTTTCATTAGAAGAGAGAGATAAAACCCACCAACTAGGGATCAGAAGACGAGCCAACAAAGTCTCCAGAAGAGCAAGTCTCCCCAACCAATGAAGAACCTGCAGCTGCCATTCCAAACCTTCACCTTGGTGAGTGAGAATCCACCGTTGAAGACGCATGGATAATGCTACCTCGGAGACGAAGGCCATGGTCGGCAAGACGTCACAAGCTAAATCGGGTGACAAGAAAGCTCCCTAAACGAAGAACCTACAAGAAGAAAAGCAAAGCTCCAGGAAGAACGGCGTTCAAAGTACCGCCAGCAGATCCAGATGATCTCCAGCAAAACCCTCCAGAACCGGCAATGCTGCAAAAGTTCTTCCCCGATTACTTTCTCCCAACCGATCAGCATCTCAGGGTCTCTTGTTGCATGGTCAAAAATTTACAAGACGCCAAAAAAGAAAGGCGAGATCGAGTCTTCTGAAGAAAGTGACTCTGATGACGAAGGGGACGGCTTCGACAAAGAGGGCGCTGCTTCCCACGACGAGGCAATTTTGCACTTGTCGCTCATAGAAGCATTGCACCTCCCGAAGAAGGCTCGCCTAGCAATGGCCGCGGCCTTGGCAGATCCAGACAGCTACAAGAGAAAGAGGAAAGATAGCAAGAAGGACAGAGCTGTTGCCTCCTGTGATGCAGCAATAACCTTCTTAGACGAAAGATCTGCAGCTCAGAGCACAACTGCATAACTGGCCCGTCTACGTCTCGGGGTACATCAAGGAGAAGCCGGTAAGTCGAATCCTGTTGGATTATGGCTCTGCCGTCAACATCATGCCCATCCAAACAATGAGGCAGCTCGGCAACACCACCGACCAGCTCTCACAAAGCCAGCTAGTCATTCAAGGGTTCAACCAAGGCGGACAGTCCACCATAGGGATCATTCGTCTGAAACTCTCCATCAGCTAGCTCGACACGACGGTCCTTTTTTACGTCATCGACTGTCAGACATCATATCGCCTCCTGCTGGGAAGACCTTGGCTACATGAAAACGGTGTTATGATGTCAACCTGGCACCAATGCCTCAAGTATTATGAGGAAGGTATAGAGACGTGCCTCGTTGCAGATGACAAGCCGTTCAATGAGGCCGAAGCACACCTTGCTGACGCCAAGTTTTACCAGGCAAAAGACCTTGTTGCAGAAGTCCTTCCAGCTAAAGCTCCTCGAACCCAGAAACCTAAAAAGGTGGAACAGGATAAAACTCCTCCAACTCCAAATCCAGTGCAACCTTCCAAGGCGATACACGAAGTCAGGGAAGCGCTAGTGCCAAAACGAAGGGTGCGCATCAGCATTAGGCCAAAATCTACACCACATACTCCATTGCCCGTCCGAGCTACACCAGTCCTGCGCCTCATGCCTCAGTGGCTTCGCAAACACGAACGACCACCTCTTGCTTCGACAAAAGGACTGGTCCCGCCGCTATCAGAGGCTAATCTCATCACTCTGTAAGAGATGACGTTGCCACTACCCGGTCTGATGCAAGCTTCGAGTCCGCCAGAACCTGTTGGCTCCTACGAATCTGGCCAACTCACATTCAAGCCAAAAGGAAGTTGGGGGCAAAACGACGCCAAGCTGCTGTTCAAAGCCGACTACAACGAGGACAGTGCTGCACATATGAGCACACTCCCGCTAGCTGTGACACCACACGGGATGACCAAGACTCAAGCCCGTCTCCTCTAAAGCGGCGAAAAGAATCTACCGAATCGGCAAGGCATCGGCTCCAGTCAAACCCCGATGGTCGTCAAGATCGCAGCAGAGAAGACATTCACCTCTAACTACATTGAGGTAAAAATGGTAGATGAAGCAGGAGAGGAATCATCAGCCTCCGTCGCACGCTCCACCGATGCTATTCATCCCAATAACAAGTCCGCCAAAAGAAGATGGCGTCGAGCTCGACGTTGGACCATACTCCAGAAGCAGAAGAAGAGCACTAAAAACCGGTCAAATTCAAAACCTGCATCGGTGTTCGAAAGACTTGGGCCTATCAAGCAAATAAAGCGAAAGTCAGTGTTCGACTGTTTGGGAAGGCCACTTACCGAGTTGGGAAGTAACATTCCCACCCACCCTCCCAAATTACCAAGATTGGTACATTTCCAAGATGACGTCTTCAATGATAACATACTGGTGTCTGTTAACCATGTCACCATCTCCGAAACTGCAAACGGTGATACTTCTACTTCGGACGACGAGTTGTAAGACGCCCCGCCTGCCCTCGGAGAAGGGGGGCAATCTACCGTCGACGACTTAAAGGAAATCAACTTGGGCAATAGGAGGATCCTCGGCCTATATTAGTAAGTGCACTCCTGACTCCCGAAGAAGAAGTCGCATACATCAAGCTACTCCAAGAATACAGAGACGTCTTCGCATGGTCCTACAAGGAAATGCCGGGTCTCGACCCCAAGATTGCAGTACACTAGCTCACCGTCAAACATGGAGCTAGCGCCATCAAGCAAGGACAAAGACGCTACCGGCCAAAACTGGTACCTCAGATAGAAGGCGAAATCAACAAGCTCATTGAAGCCGGCTTTATCCGAGAAGTCAAGTATCCGACATGGATCTCCAGTGTGGTCCCAGTTAAGAAGAACGGCCAAATCAGAGAATGCGTAAACTTCAGAGATTTGAATAATGTATGTCCTAAGGATGACTTCCCGTTGCCAATCACGGAGTTGATGGTAGACGCGACAACATGCCTTGAAGCACTAACCTTCATGGATGGATCCTCAGGCAACAACCAGATCCGGATGACGCCCAAAGATGAGCTCACGGCTTTCCACACGCCAAAAGGAATCTACTGCTACAAAATCATGCCCTTCGGCCTAAAGAATGCAGGAGCCACATACCTACGAGCCATGCAGAGGATCTTCGACGATATTCTTCATCAAAATGTGGAATGTTACGTCGACAACCTTGTGGTAAAGTCAAAGCAGAAGGCAACGCATCTTCAAGACCTCGAGCTGATCTTCAAACGGCTTCGAAGGTATCAACTCCGCATGAACCCACTCAAATGCGCGTTCAGAGTCTCCTCGAGCAAGTTCCTCGGCTTTGTCGTACGGCATCGAGACATTGAGATAGATCAATCCAAAATTGACGCTATTCTCGACATGCATGTTCCAAAGACGGTGCGAGATCTCAGAGGTCTCCAAGGCCACCTAGCATATATCAGAAGATTTATCGCCAACTTAGCTGGAAAATGTCGCCCCTTCAGTCGCCTCATGAAGAAAGGAGCACCATTCAAGTGGGATAAAGATTGTCAAGAAGTCATCCAAAGCATCAGGGATTATTTACTCAAGCCTCCAGTTCTGTCTGCACCAATTCAAGATAAGTCATTGGTCCTCTACATCAGTGCCCAGGAGCAATCATTGGGGGCACTCCTGGCTCAAGACAATGAGCTAGGCAAAGAAACAGCGTGCTACTACTTGAGTCATACTCTCATGGGCGCGGAGCTAAAGTACTCCCCGATCGAGAAAGTCTGTCTGGCGCTCATCTTCGCTACAAAGAAGCTGCGACACTACATGCTGGCTCACGCCATCAGGCTCATCTCGAAAGCCGACGCACTCAAGTACATCATCTCAATACCAGTGCTCTCCGGACGTTTGGCCAAATGGGCGTTACTCCTCGAGTTCGACATCACCTTCGTACCTCGGAAAGCAATCAAAGGTCAAGCTTTTGCGGATTTCCTAGCAGAGTACCCCCTTCTAGCAGAATGAGAACTATCAGAAGACCTCCCAGACGAGGAAGTATTCTCCATCGATATCGCTCCCTCTTGGAAGATGTTCTTCGACGGTGCAGCAAGGCAAGACGTGGCAGGAGCAGGGGTTATATTCGTCACTCCAAACGACGAGATACTCCCTCTTCTCATTTCTACTATAAGAACCATGCTCCAAAAACAAGGCAAAGTATCAAGCCCAGATTATCGGCCTCGAGCTCGCTAATGATATGAAGCTTCAAGGCTCGAAATTTTTGGTGACTCTCAACTCGTCATCCAGCAAATCTTGGGGGCATACGAAATCAACAAAAAAGATCTCGTGCAGCTACATCTACGAGCTCTGGAACTCCTTAATGCACTCAAGGCTGCTTGAATCCAGCATGTCCCCAGAAACATCAACCAGCAGGCTGACGCACTCGCAAATTTAGAAGCTACACTTCCATTTCCAGAAAGAAGCCAGCTCATCATCCCTATCTGCACAAGAATGGTGATCACCAAGGAAGACACCCCTGTTGGGATTCCAGACCAAGTCAATGCAATGCACATCCTTGTGATCGATGAGCTAGACTGGAGACAACCGTTCGTAGACTATCTCACCCAAGGAAAGCACCCTGAAGATCCGAAGCGCAAGGTTGACATTCACCGGCGATCTCTGAAGTTCTTCCACTTCAACAACGAGCTGTACCGTTGAAGCTACGATGGTACGCTCCTGAGGTGTCGCAAAAGAAGCGGAAGCAGCACTGGAAAAGTCCACGCTGAGATATGTGGCTCGTATCAGTCTGGTCCGAAGCTCCACTTTCGCATCAAAAGGATGGGTTATTACTGGCCCACTATGATCAAGAACTGCTTGGAATTTGCAAAGAAATGTCATGCTTGCCAGCTGCACGGCGACTACATCCGTCAGCCGTAAGAACCTTTGCATCCGACGATCGCGTCATGGCTCTTCGACAGATGAGGACTCGATATTGTCGGTCCTCTGCCCAAGTCATCCAAGCAGCATCTTTACATCCTGGCGGCGACAGACGATTTCTCCAAGTGGGTTGAGGCAGTACCATTGCGAGAAGTCACCAGACACTCTGTCATCAGCTTCATCCAAAACGACATCATCTTCTGATAAGGCATCCCTCGCTACATCGTCACGAACAACGAAAAGCAGTTCAAGAATGCCGCAGTCAGCCAATTCTGCGCCAAGTTCGACATCAAGCAAAGGTGTTCAACGATGTACAACGCTCCAGCCAACGGCCTAGTGGAAGCCTTCAACAAAACTCTCTGCAAGCTCTTGGAGAAAGTCGTCTCGAAGTCAAAAAAGGATTGGCACGAACATATGGGCGAAGCATTATGGGCATATCGCACTTCCTTTCGCACTCTGACGCAAGCAACTCCGTACTCTCTGGTATACGGAGTAGAAGCTATCCTCCCGCTCGAGCTCCAGATCTCGTCCCTCAGGATAGCCATCCAAGAATGTCTCGCCTGCAGCGACAACGCCCAGCTTCGCCTAGCAAAGTTGGAAACACTGGACGAGAAACACCTCAAAGCCCAGCAACGCCTGGAATGCTATCAAGCCAGGTTAACTCATACCTTCAACAAAAGAATTCGTCATCGGTCCTTTCAAGCCGGAGAACTGGTCCATCCCATTTGACGTCATCAAGGAAGTCTACTCCAACGGCGCGTACCTGCTCACAACGCCAGAAGGATCTCAGCTTGACCCTATCAACGGCAAGTACCTCAAAAGGTATTATGCCTAAAGCAAGGCTATACTTCTTGCAAAAAAAAAAAAACGAATAAAGGAACTACGTGTGACTTAATCCCTCTAAGTAGGGTACATAGGCAGCCTGTAAAGGTTCAATCCAAACAAAAAATATACACCACCATTCCCAAAAGATGTGACCAGAAAAGGAAGTGTGTATCATTAAGTCCAAGAGAAAAAGCTACAAGTTCAATATCTAAAAAGTCAAAGAGAAAGGCTACATGACTAGTAAAGTGAGTCAAAGTCCCTCAGACGCTGTAGAAGTTTGTCTCTCATCATGTCAACGCTCTCCAGCTCCAAAGGACGAGAGGCCACTCGCTCTCGGCACTTTGACAGCTCCTCTCTCTACCTCGTAAGCGCTGCCTTGGAAGCCTGCTCCGTTGCTCTAGCTTGCTCCAATCGAGACTTCGACTTCTTAAACAATGCACTAGCAGCCACCACCTTCTTCTGCGCCTGAGCCGCTCAAGCCGTAGCAAGTGAATGCTGCTCCTCCAGCCAACGCTCCTCGTTCTCGGCCTCAGCTAAAGCCATAGGAGCATCCTCCTCCAGTGAAGCTCGCCTCGAACTATAGTCGTCACTATCTACCAGAAAGGTGTGCATGTGCTCCGCAAACAGAGAGCCATCCACCCAAAACCGAACCAGGTCCTCACAAAACTCGACACCCTCAGCAGCCCACTAACTGCTCAAAGCGCTCGAGCCCTCTGTCTGGAAAGGCGCAAGTGTCTCCTGGATATACCTCTTGTAGACAGCCGAACGCGTCAGTAAAACACGATCCAATCCACAGGACTCGAGTACCGGGACCGCCTCCTGCACCATCGCCGAGGCAACCGTCAAAGGCATAGCTACACACAGCGGCAGAGCCGCGACCGGAGCGCTCGCAAGGTCGGCACCAGCGACAGTCTCTGGAACACCGGCAATAGTCTCTGGCACACCGACGACAGTCTCTGGTACATCGGCGACAGTCCCTGGCACGTCGGCGACAGTCTCAGGCACACCGGCGACAGTCTCTGACAAACCAACGGTAACTGGGTGAGCCGACTCTCTGAAAGTACTGGAAACCTCCGCCTCCTCCGGTAAGTCCTCGTCTCCCAAGATGATGTCAACTAAGCCCATGCTGCCGTCAAAGTAACCACCGCTGCAAATCCCCACGAGCTCCAAGTCGTCGGGAGAGATGTCGAGTCCTACTCCCAACTCTGGCCCTGGTACAACTTCGCCCTTAGGAGCCTCCTGCCGAACCTCCGGGGGAACAAGTTCAGAACCTGCTCCAGTCGAACCTGTCACAAGATGAAGCAGTTATGATTCATGCAAGTCATGAATTAAAGCAATCAAGTCCAGTCGAAGCAAAAGCATACCAGCAGCATCCGATAAAGCTACGCCGGAATGTGGAATCACCTTGTCACCAAAGAGCCCAAGCACTCCGACAAGAACACCCTCGCTAGTGCGACTGGCACCAGAGGCCACCTCGCAGGAAGAAACAAGCTTCCTCCGTTTTGGAGATGCTCTCCCGTCTGCAACATCAAAGGAGACCTCGCCAATACGAGGCTTGCCCATAACAACAGGAGAAACGCGCAGAGCACCAGGACGACGACCGCAAGGCTTCTCTGATCTCCGAGCATCGGACTCTTGACAGCGATCATCGGACCCAGCAAACGGGTCGAAAGAAAAATCAGCACACTCGCTACTCACAAGGGTCTCCACTGGAAAACTCTCAAGCAAGGGAACTACCTGCTCTGTCACCCAACGCTGATACTCTGGGATCGCAGCCTCCTTCAAGCCATTATTCATCCCGGGCAGGAAGGTGTGGCCAGTGTACCTCTTAACAAGTGCAGCCCATAGCCGATACGCACCCTGGGCTGTGACATCCGACGGCATACACTGAGGCGTCCCAGGCATTTCTTGATGAAACATCTGCTGACGGGCAAAACGGTGAGGCGAATACCATTGAATCTCTACAACATCACCCCGTCGCCACACCAAGTAGTCTGGACGACAGCTCACCATGAACCAGCAAAGGTGATCAGGGAGCTCCTTCCAGTCACACAAAGACAACTTCGTCACATTCGTGGTCACATCTTCAGACAAAAAGCTGAAATCCGCGGGCGATATACGCCGTAACACTGAGCGGGCCCTCTCTGATAATGGACGTTCCCCAGCAAAATAAGCGTTTAAAGTCCCCCCGATACTTGGCAAGAATGGCGCTCCAGAAACATGCCCACGCTTGGCAAAGATCCCCTTTGGAAAACGAAGGATGATCCACCCATAGAAATAATGCAAAGGGCAAAAGGAAGCAGCCCTGCCTACTTCCCCTCTTGCATCTCCCGCGCTGGCTAAACTCCAGTAGGTCTGGCTCAGCTCTCGATACAGCGAACAAAGAATGGCGGGCGCCAGGTTAAACATCTCCCCCCTGCCATTCAAGCAGCAACCAGAAATGTACACGGACGGATCACCTCTCCATTCCACAGCAAGGCGAAGCGGCAAAGAAAGATGACCAGTCCAGCTGAGCAGTATGCGGCATTCCATTCTTCACTCCCTTTCTCCAGGCCGAGCAGCTCCCACGGATCCAGCATCCCCACTATCGATCGCTTCTGCCTCGCCAACGACGTAATCGGCCGCTTGAAGGACTTCGATGGGCCACCTTTTGAATAACCCGCCGCCCACATCGGATGCTGACTAGGAGGAGCCGACCGGTGTTCGCCTCGGAACCAGAAGTCAACCCAAGAGGAGTGACGAACTCGATCCGACTGATCGCTCCCCGCCACGATCGCGTACGCCCGGAACACAAGGAGGCACAACTTTGACGCAGGATCAGAATCTGGCAAGTCTACTAGTAATGGGACTTCTTCCTGGTAGTAGTCGCGAACTACAGCAGATCCGAAGATAAAGAGAATATCCCGAAGGCTAATCCCTATATCTTTGGCGGCTGTAAGAAAAGTATTGGTGTCCAGACACCACAGCTCGCACAAAGCACGATACATCTCCTATGGGCGAGTGTACTCACGACTCGCAAGCTCCACGAAAAGTGCTAAAGGCCTCAAGTCTGGCTCCACCTCCAGCTCCCCACCAAGCTCCCCCATCCAGTCCCAAAAGCCGCATAGGTACTGGATATCACCTCGCGGCTTGATGCTGACGCCCCAACGTGTGAATCGGGAGCAAATCCTTGAAGCAACTACAGGGCTAGGCACCGACACTTCATCAGTATGATGAAAGAGAAGACCAAGACTCGGTCATAACATCTTTGTCGGGATCTTTTCGCCAGTAAGGATCTTCTCCCCAAGTTTCGTCGACCGACAGCAGCCTTCCGCAATGCCATCGTCCTCGATCCGCTCGTGGATGCAAATTCTCAAAGAAGACAAAACATCATTCTCTCGGGAGGAGTGGCGGTGGTAAACCCGTGTCAGCGAAAACTTTAGGTACTTGCTCCCACGATATACCTCCTCGGCAATCCAACCAGTCCTCAGAAGCCACTCGAACGGACACATCCTGCAAGGAGACAAACAATGCAAAGTCAAGTCAAGATGCAAAAAATCAATTCGAAAAGAAAAGACAGATCAAGTTCAGTAACGCAAAAAAAAAAGCCCTAACTGCAGCCTCAAACAATATCCCGACACAAAGAAAAAGGGGGGTCGTAGCAAAAAAAAAAAACTGCAGCCTCAAACAATATCCCGAAACAGAGAAAAAGGGAAAAAGGGGGGTCGTAGCAAAAAAAGGGGGCCGCCAGACCCCACAGCCCCAAAAGGGGTGGGACCCAGCCCAAAAGGGGGCCGCCAGCCCCCCTCTTTCCTCTCCTGTTGAAGCCCGCTGCCCCCAAACGGGGCTGAGGGCCTGACCCCGTGCCCGCCCGGCCCCCGCGACCACCGCTGCTCCGCCGATCTCTGATGTCGCTGCTGCTCCTTCGGCCCCCGCTGCTCCGGCACCGTGCCCGGCTGACGCCTGCGACCCCGCGCCCGGGCTCCACCTTTTGCTGCTCCTCCGGCCCCCGTTGCCTCGGCACCACACCCGCGCCAACCCCTACACCGGCCACCGCCGGCTCTCGCGCCGGCCTAAACGCTCCCGAGCCGCCCCGCCGTGCCTCCTGCACACGCCGAGCTCGTCCCCCACCTGAACGCGCCCGAGCCGCCCCGCCGTGCCTCCACGCTCACCTCTCCTCCACCGGCCTCCGCAGCTCGCCGCCAACCGCACCAGCGAACGCCGGCCACCACTTGCACGCCGAACCCCGACTCCCGGCGCCACCGCTGTTGTTGCCACCGACCTCCACACTGTTGTTGTTGCTGCTGTACCATGCGAACCAAAACCCAAACAAAAAAAAAAACAGAGACGAAAACAAAAAAAAAGGAGAAAGAGAAAGAAAAGAAAGAAGGATGAGGCCTACCTCGCCTTCGACGATCCCGCCTCCTCTCGTTGCGCCATCCGCGTCGTCCCCCTCGATCGCGACGAATCTCCTCCGCCATTGCGATCCCGCAACAAAGAAACTACAATGGCCCTCTGACGAGAAGCACCGCCTTCGTCTTCGCCCTCCCGTCACCTTGCCGCCCTTGGACTCTGCGTGGCGGCCGCCGTCAACATTCGTGCCATCTCCGAAGCAAGAAGAAGCCCGTAATAAGAGAGATGATCGAAACCCTAGAAGGAGCCATCGTCTCCTAGCCGCCAAAGCCCTTCGTCCCCCGCTCTAGCAAAACGATAGGGGAAACGAAAAGGGGGGGTCCTTATAAAGGGACAAATCCCACGCAAACACGCAAGTCAAGTCCAAGCGCTACGAGTTTCCCACGGGTGCACTCGACCTTGAGAGGGCATTTGTGGGCACCGAAATTAGTCCACGGGTCGAACCCGACCCGCATGTGCAAAATTGGCCTGCACACAGCGGCCCGCATGCGAACTTGGCCCGCACAGAACAGCCCACATGCGAACATGGCCCACACACAACGACCCGTATATGAAACGGATCCAACTCAATCAAACGGGCCCCAACGGACCCGCAACTCGAACGCAAAAAGGGGCCTACCGGCCCCCCTTCTTGGAAAACCGTGGCCCCTCCCTATGGGGAGGGGTATGGCCGGCTATTAAAAAAAAAAGAAAAAAAAAATTAATAACCACCATGATGTGGGGGGAGGTGACGTGGACGTCTACGCAACCGTAGATCGGCGACGATCCCTCAATCCGACGGACAAGATGACGTCGTGTCGCCATGCAATCGGAAGGTGAAAAGATATGGCAACTTATCATCAAAGATCAAGCCATAACAAGCCCATAACTATCCCCTCAAAATAAGAAAATGGATCAAATTTGTTTCCCCTAAATAAGGAAACAATATTTTGATGGTTATGGGGAGAGAGATTGAATTAAACCAAAAAATCGCAGCCATATCTCTCCCAACCTCCCCCCTTTGCCTATAAATAGAAGGAGTGGGGGAAGGCATCAAGGGTCCAAAAAGCTGAAGACAAAAAGGCTCTGCAAAAAGGAGCTCCAACGCTTGAAGACCGAAAGCTTCGCAAGGAACGAGAAGGCGCATCCCCAACAAGGCGGAGTTGACCATCGAAGTCCCCATCAAAGCGAAGGCCTTGCACTCGAAGATCAAAGCTTCGACTTCTCGCACGAAGAAGAAAGCTTGGAGAAGAAGGCCCGGAGTCGTCATCACCCCGACGTCTCCAACAATCTTCATCAACTCCGAAGACGCCACAAGCAAAGGCCGGAGAAGAAGATCGAAGCCGACAACACCTCGTCGTCTTCAACAAAAGCATCGACTCCTCGCACGAAAAAAAAACTTGGAGAAGAAGGCCCGAAGCCGGTGCTACCCCCACCGTCTCCATCAACAAAAATCGACGCTACAATCGTCGCACGAAGATCGGTGCTACCCCTGCCGTCTTCATCAACAAAAGCCGACGCTACAACCGTTGCACGAAGACCAATGCTACACCCGCAGTCTTCACAAAAAGCCTTCAACTCCGATCACGCAAAAGAAACCCGAAAAAGAAGAAAAGCCGAAGTCCACCAAGCCGAATAAAGAACAAAGCCTTGGAGACATTGTGATCACTGTTCGAGAAGAAGATCAAGCCAACACGGAAGCAAAAGCCAACGAAGAAAGCCGAAGCAAAAGCACCGGTAAAACCCGCGCCAAAGCAACGCAAGTGCCGAAGCCAAGCGACTACGACAGTCACGAGCAAAGCACCGCACGTTCTAGCCGATACGACACGAAGTCCGAAAAAACTAAAGCATCGCAAGTCTCTACCCGTCTACGTTTGAGAGCAAGTGTCAAAGCACCGCAGGAGCCAGAGCCAGACCCATGCCAAACCAAGCTAAAGCCAAAACCGACGCCAGAAGTACGATCAACGCCGCGAACCGACGATCAAGGACGCCAAGATCTAGTAAAGATCGAGAGAGATGTAAAGACTTCATAGGCTCTCAAGAAACCCTCCCCCTGTAAAGATCTTTGTCCTGGGTAACCACTTCAAAGCTCTCGCACGAAGTAATGTGGAGACGCGGATCAAAGGGACCCTCCAGAGGATCTCTCACATAATCTCCTGATCAAATCTTCACCGCACCTGGCTCACCACCCTCGAGTCCCCGGGTCCCGGCCTCTATAATTTTCGTGTGTTTGCAATAAAGACGGCCCAAATCTTTTTTGCGCATACAAAAAGAGAGACGCAAGAGAGGGAAAGAAGGGACTCGGTTTCCGTGCCAAAAGAAGAGAAGATCGTGCAAGAGGGTCCTCGGGAAGCGTGCCCGTGCGGTTAAGCGATAAGAAATCTGAATCTCTACTTTTGAGGTGCTAAAGGCACCCCAAACTTAAGTTTTTAATTCCTATTTAATGTAAAGATGAGTAAGGGCACCTCCAGATGGGTTTAAATGGCTTTAAGGCTAGTCTAAATGACTCTAATGGCTTGGCTTCGCATCATCGAATGCGACATCCGACACCTTCCGTCCTCTTGCATAGGAAATTTATAATTCATCCACTTAAGATTATAAGTGGCCAAAACATGAAATACATAGGTGTGCCCATAGTTACCAAATCAAGGTTTTTTTGAAAAAAATGCGTATAAAATGCATATCGATCCGAAGTCGTAGCAAACAGGAAAAAAACGTCCGTACGCATTTAAAACGGGAAAAACGCGTATAAAACACGTTGGGTTTGATCCAGGTTTAAATTAGGTTCGGGTTTTATTTTGTTCGTGCTTAATAAATGCATATGCTATATGTTTTAAACTTTTGAATACTTAATGTTGGAAAATGACATTTATACATACTTCGTATAAATTTTTAATTTTTTTTTTGTTTTTTTCGATGTTTTCACGTTTTTTTTTTTTCTGTTTTTTCCATTTTCATCGTATCTTTCCGATTTTTCCCTTGCTATTTTTTTTTTCCGTTTTCCGACTTGGTAACTATGGCTGCGACAAAGCCCCGCACCATAGGCAAAAAAGTCATAGAGAACAAACCGGACATCCGATCTTTATCCGGAGATAGGCGATGGAACCCAAAATAAAAATTACTACCAACTAGAACATAAAAATAAAGATATGCTAGCATATGTAGCTCGATGTAGCTACATCAAGAGTGGAACCAAAGGAGAAGCTAAAGGAATCAAAAGCTATGAAGCACGGATACTTCAAAATATATGAACATGAAGTACTCATACCGGATACGTATCGGACACGAATATGGTCCGGATACGTGTCTGATACGTTTCGGGCATATCCCGGACGTAAAAATGCCTGAATACGGCCGGGATACCGGCCGGATACGACCGACATACGGGAGGGATACGGTGGGATACGGGAGGGATACAGCTGGCAGGTTTGGGCTTGGGTATCAAGTTTGGGTTTGGTTAAAAGTTAAACTCAAACCCAAACCCATTGTCCCACACTAAAAGATTTAAGGGTAAATTCCACAGACCCTTGTAGTTTGACCAATTATCACTTACACTCCCTCATGTTTAAAACCCTACAAATGCCCACTCTGGAAGGGGTGCAAGTGATATATTTTTCAAACTGTAGGGGGTCTATGTGTAATTTACACAAGATTTAACCCAACCCCACCATGTTTTCTGTATCGAGTGAGGATAGGAAGAGCAGAGAAGCAGGCGTCCGCCTGCGCCTGTCGTCCGCCGTTTGCCGTCGCCCGTCGTCTGGTCCAGTCGTCCACCTGACTACAGCCGTCCGCGTCCGACTACAGCCTTTAGTCGCCCGTTTATCGCCCGACTGCAATCGTTCACCGTCCCCCTGCACCTGTCCGCTACCCGATTGCAGCCGTCCGCCATTCGCCCGTCTCTCTCCCTCACAGCCCTATTCTCTCTCCCTCTCTCCCTTTCTCTCTCGCTCTCCCTCACAGCCCCATTTGCAGCCCTTCTTACCCACCGCCAGGATCTGCAGGTATGCAATAAGATCGATAAAAAACAATGATAAAATATTAAGCGAATTATAAAAAAATTATTAATTTTTTTTCAAAAAACAGGGATAAATTACAACAATTAATATTTTGTTTATATTGAATATGCAACCCGTGCTTCTATATTGAATATGTTCTTTATGATGTATTCTATCAATTAATAGTTCTATAAATTAATAATTTAGTATTTTATTTAAAATTTATATTTAAAAAATAATAATTTATTGCCATATCCTTAGTCGTACCTGTATCCTACTTTTTTGAGATTTGTCGTATCGCCGTACCCGTATCGTACTTATATCCCGTATCCGTATCCGTGCTTCTTAGATCCAAAGTAATTGAGGAGAAACCTCGAAATATCATCGATAAGAAACAATTTGAAAATAAGAGAAGGGATCAGACGCAGTGTATGTGATTGAAGCTAAGAAATCTAGGGAACCACCATCCCTTCACGAAATTCCAAAAGAGGCAAATCAAATAATCTCATCATTCTCTTATGTTATTCTAGACGAATTACCTAATACGTAACCTCCATTAAGAGATATACAGCATGCAATCCTTTTTGTACCTGGATCTATGTTACCCAACCTGCGTCATCATCAAATGAATCCAACTGAGCACATTGAGTGATGCAGAAGAGCTCCGATGTGCAGATTTTTACAGATGATGGCGCATTTTGATTCCCCATGAAGATCTAAGAGGCCAATCGTTGATCCGTGATGCATGCAAAAAAGCTGATTGTCGTTTTTAGCAGTGCCTGGAAATCGATGCAGCTGATCGAAAAAATAAATAGTTCATTTTATTGCTCTTTTTATTCTGAACTTTTGTTTTTGTTTCATGTCAATCGGATGTGTAGATCAAAAGTTATGATTGCTTCTATTGTAGGCTAACTCAGGTGCGAGAGTTGTGTTCGCACCAACTTTGCTAAGTCGCTATTTAATAAAATAAATAGGCATCGTCGGATGGGTCTCATCGAGGGATGAGATTAAAAGGACTTTAAGTCGCGATCAATGGATGTGATTAAAGATCCTTCGGGATAATGGATGGGATCAAAAGGAGGTCGAAGAGAACCCAAAAGCTAACCCTAGTCGCCCCCTCTCTCTCTCCTTCCATCCGTGCGTCCACCTCGGAATACGTGCTCACGGGAAGGACTGGACGACCCTCCCCGTTCGGTCCGTTCTCTCTCCCTTCTCTTTTTCCTTTCCTTCTTTGGACGGGATAGATCCGAGGTCCCTTCGCTTGATCTAACGGCTCTTATGTGTCTTCAATGAAACCCTAATCTCATTAAAAGGAATTTTTACGAGAGAAATCGCGGATCTGAATTTTGGTGAAAGAAACCCTTATTTTCCTCGAGTGTTCTTCGCGGGAACGCGGGATTGGGAAAACCTTCGGCGAATCTTCCTCGCCTCTTAGCCTCTTCTTCTTGATCATTGGCTTCAATCTCCCCGCCCGACTTCATCTCGTTTCTAGCGAACGATCGCCGCTAGAAGGCTTCTACCTCATAGATCGTCATCAACTTGGCTTCGGATCTCCCTCTTCTCGGTCACACTCATCCTTCCGCCTCTTCATATCGAGCATCGGGCATTCCTCACAAAGTCAGGTTTCGCCAAGGTATTTTCTGGGCTACGTTCATCAGGTATCTTTTGTCCCAAGGACCTCTTAAGTTATTCTTGCGATATTTGGTCCGCTGGAGATCCCGAATGGGCTCTGGGTTAGGGCTGGACCTCCCCAAATTTCTGGACTTGAATTCCAGGATCGAGGCTTGTTTCTTCATGCACCAAGGCCTCATTGGCGCTTTGGCAGGCATCTTCGGCAGCAGTTTCTGGCGTGAAGAAGTCCGCAAGAGTTTGAGTACGCCGAGTGTAGACGCGTACTACCGGGGGAATGACATCCTCCGGGTTTTCTGGATTACCGTGTTGGAGTAGTGGAGAATCGGCGATAGGTGAGAGGCTTGTTAAAGCAAACGTATCGTCGTTCGTTCCGGCCATGGCGAACTTGAAGCAACTCTTTCAAACGTACGGATGAAAGGAGAGGAGGTCCCACCGGGCGTGCCAGAAATCTGTGAGCGCGGAAAAAGATACGGGTCGTCTTTATTGCGGATCACACGAGATTACAAATTTTTGATCAGGAGATTGTGGGAGAGATCCTCTGGAGGGTCCCTTTGATCCGCGTCTCCACGTGGTATTCATGCGAGAGCTCTGAAGGGGTTGCCCAGGACAGAGGTCTTTACAGGGTGAGGGTTTTTGAGAGGCTAAGGAGTTTCTGCCGTTTTTTTTGTCCTGTCCGTGCTTCGCGCTTTATCGGCTAGGGAGGCTTTGGGCTTCGTTCCTCGGTCTTCGTGTCTTCCTCGATCCTTGCTCGACCTCGGCGTCCTTGATCGTCGGTTCGCGGCGTCGATCGTGTTTTTGGCGTCAGCTTTGGCTTTAGCTTTCGGCTTTGGCGTAGCTTTGGCGTGGCTCTGGCGTTTGCTTTGCTTTGGCGCTTGCGCTTGAACGTAGGCGGGTAGAGACTTACGATGCTTTAGTTCTTCCGGACTTCGCGTCATATCGGCTAGAACGTGCGGTGCTTTGCTCGTGACCATCGTAGTTGCTTGGCTTTGGCACGTGCGTTGCTTTAGCGCGGGCTTTACCGGTGCATCTGCTTTGGCTTCTTGAGTTGGCTTTGGCTTTAGCTTTGACTCGATCTTCTCGAACGGCGATGGCTACTTTTTCAGGGCTTCTTTATTCTTCCGGCTTCCTCGACGGTTGTGGCATCGGCTGGCTTCTTCTCCGGGCGTATTTGGCTTGATCGGAGTTGAAGGCTTCTTTTGGAGATGGCGGGTGTAGCACCGATCTCTATGCGACGGTTATAGCGTCGGCTTTTGTAGATGAAGACGGCGGGGGTAGCACCGATCTCCGCACGACGGTTGTAGCGTCGGTTTTGTTGGTGAAGACGGCGGGGGTAGCACCGATCTCCGCACGACGGTTGTAGCGTCGGCTTTGTTGGTGAAGACGGCGGGGGTAGCACCGATCTCCGCACGACGGTTGTAGCGTCGGCTTTGTTGGTGAAGACGGCGGGGGTAGCACCGATCTCCGCACGACGGTTGTAGCGTCGGCTTTTGTTGGCGAAGACGGCAGGGGTAGCACCGGCTTCAGGCCTTCTTCTCCAAGCTTTCTTCTTTGTGCGAGGAGTCGATGCCTTTGTTGAAGACGACGGGTGTTGTCGGCTTCGATCTTCTTCTCCGGCCTTTGCTTATGGCTTCTTCGGAGTTGATGAAGATCGTTGGAGAAGTCAGGATGACGACGACTCCGGGTCTTCTTCTCCAAGCTTTCTTCTTCGTACGAGGAGTCGAAGCTTTGATCTTCGAGTGCAAGGTCTTCACGTTGATGAGGACTTGAAGGGCCAAGGATTCCCGTAGGACGTGCTTGCCGTGCCTCGTGAAGCCTTGGGTTTTCAAGCGTTGGAGCTTCTCTTGCAGAGCCCTTTCGTCATCAGCTTTTCCGACCCTTTGTGCCTTCCCCCACCCCTTCTATTTATAGGCAAAGGGGGGCGGTTGGGGGAAATATGGCTGAAATCTTTTTGTTTCATCCGATATCTCCCCCCATAACCATCTCGATATTGTTCTTTTATCCGGGGAAACAAACTTGATCCCCTCCTTTTTAGTTGGGGCGGTTACGGGCTAGATGTGACTCGATCTTTAAAGATTGAGTTGTTATTTTTTTGCACTTTTGGATCGGATGGCGACACAACGTCATCTTGTCCGTTGGATCGAGGGATCGTCGCGGATCTACGGCTGCGTAGACGTCCACGCCACCTCCCCCCGCATCGAGGCGGTTTTGATTTCTTTTTCTTTTTCTTTTCTTTTTCTTTTTCCCTTTTCTTTTCTTTTTTTTTTTCCTTTATGGCCGGCCCCACCTCTCCATGGGGAGGGGGGCACGGTTTTCAAGAAAGGGGGGGCCGGTGGGCCCCCCTTTTTGTGCTCGAGTTGCGGGTCGGGTGGACCCGTTCCCTTTGAGTTGGACCGCGGTGTGCGAATTAGGTTTGCACGCGGGCCGAGTTCGCATGCGGGCCCAATTTCGCATGAGGGCCGTTGTGTGTGGACCGAGTTGCGTATGTGGGCCGTTGTGCGTGGGCCGAGTTGCGCGGGCCTAAGTTTCGTGTGCGGGCCGTTGTGTGTGGGCCAGGTTTCGCATGCGGGCCGTTGTGTGTAGGCCAAGTTTCGCATGCGGGCCGTTGTGTGAGGGCCAGGTTTAGCATGCGGGTCGGGTCCAACCCGTGGGCTAATTTCGATGCCCACAAGAGGGTTTTCAATATACTTTTAAGAAGAATGATCTGGTTAGAGTCACCGCTAACTGTTCCGTAGTTGGATGTCCTTGGCATGTCCATGCATCGGTTGAAGGTAGTGACTCCGCTATCTATATCAAGAAGTTAAAATGTGCACTCGTGTGGAGAAGGTATTGGACTTTGAAGATTCAATGATGAATTACAATATAGTGTCCAGTATTGTAGATGATATAGTAAGGGATACGCCACTTTTGAGTTCTATTGATATCCAACAACAGTGCAAATTCAACTATGGCTTAGATATTCCAAACTTTCATGCTTGGAAAGGTAAGAATGCTTTGAAAGAGGTTCACGGCGATGAGTCGTTATCGTTTAACAAGTTAAGGTTGAATTGTGATTTTGTTAGGAATTCTAATCCCGGCACTCATGCAGAGTTGGATTTTGATCATGTTACTAAGATATTCTAGTAATAGAATTTGGCGCTTGTGTACATGGATTAAAGTTTTGTAAGTCATTGATCTTCTTAGATGGGATGTTTATCAAAGGTCAATTTAAGGGTATCTTACCATTACTGGAAAGAATGGTAACCAAGGTATGATTTTACTTGTGTGTTGTATTCACTTAACATGTGTTATCAAAGTTGTTATATTATGTTATATATTTATGTAGATAATGCTTGGTCTACTTTCTTTCCTTGTTTTAGTATTAGGGATATTTTCACTTGATATTGGTGTCATGGAAGCAGCAAATGTGGTTAACTGTCTTGGATATCTACGACGCTTGTCATAGATCTTTGCTACCAGAACGTAGGATCACATTTATATCAGACAGAAACAAAGGTCTTCTTGATGTTGTTCTTTTGACATTTCCATTATCTTGGTATAAATTTTGTTTACAACATCTGAAACAGAACTTGAGCGAGAGAATTTCTAAATAATAGACCAATAAAATTTGGTGAAGACTTATGAATTTTTCTTCCAAATATGCACATGCGCATATATGCATTATTCTTAGAGATAACTAAGCTTAAGAGTGAAGGTGGTCATATTTGCCAATTACCTTCTTAACCTTCTGTATGTGCATTGGGCTAATACTTATTTTGAAATATGTCGATTGTCGATACGAGGGGTTGAATTCAAATGTTGTGGAGTCATTCAACTCTTGGATTCTTGATACTTGTCACCATCCGATCACCCAAATGATAAATTATATCAGAGTACAGATTATGAAGATCATGTCGAAAAGGTTAACGGCGGCGAAGTAGAGCACCTATTTGTGTCCAGAGATGAAGAATATAATGAAGGATGGGAGGCAGTGGACTATTAGTAGGTCAAGTGAGCATGTGTTTGAGGTGCATTTGTCTCATCATTTTTTTGTCAATCTTTCAGAGTTTTTATGTGAAGACCGACAATGGACGATTACTGGTTTTCCATAATCACATGCAGTCATTGTTATTCAGAAAAAGGGCCAAGACGTGTACAGTTAGTATAATCCTTACTTCAGGGCTATATGTTTCTTAGAAGCTTATTCTAGGCCCATATCGCATGTCCTATATGTAGAGAACGCGCATTGTTCAGCTGATGATGTGTAGGCCATGTCTCCTATGACGAGAAGACCCCCTAGAAGATCCAAAAAGAAGAAAGTTACGTCATTCGGGTAAGATAAAAGGTTAATTAGGTGTTACAGGTGCAAGTAGGTTGGAAGTCATAATAGGTCGTGTAAATGTTTGATTGATGAGTAAATTGCGTTTGGAGCAAAGTTCAAAATCGTGGTATCGGTCGACCCAAAACCGGTATGTACCAGCCGGTACGTACCGGTACCGGCCAATATGGACTGATACCTGTTGAGGAAAAAACCCAAAAAAAATTAACTAGTCGGTACCGGCCTGAACCAGTCGATACATACCGATACCGGTTGAAGAAAAAACCCAAAAAAATAAATACGTCGATACCAGTCCGTACCGGCCGATGCGGACCAGTACGTGCAGGTACCGGGCAATACAAGCTAGGTATCAGGATTGGGTGTAGAACCGGTATCGAACCAGGCAAAACCGGTATGTACCGATATCGGCCGAGATTTCAGACCCTGGTTTGGAGATATATGTATAATTTAATCATACATATTATTCGTTTTGTCATATGTTTTTTGTGTCCCATATATTTACAATGAAGATTAACAATTGATTGACATGAGTATCAATTGGTGATGATGCAGAAATTTATATATAATTGGCTCTGTTATATGGTAACTAGTGTTTTGTTATTCAAATAGTTCTTCCTTATAGTGCAAATTCTTATATAATTGGGGGATGCAGTACGTGATGGTTGACATAGAAAGTAAATTTAATTGTAAAGAGTAAGAATTGGGTTATTGGTTAGAACTGTTGTTGCTTGTCATGTGGAAAGACTGTGAAAATGTCACTTGCAGAATAATGATTTATGGGGAAAATGGATTCTACCAATGCTATACACTGAAGAGAAAAAAAGCATTCGGCCAGGTGGTCATCCCTTTTCAATATTTGCTGCATTAGTTTAAACCAAAATGAATTAATCACAATCCTTAGTCGTGACAAACTGAAGAGTAATCATTGACCAAATGAAAGTAATAATTTTGATTTCAAATAGAGGTGTGCAGGGTCCAAACCAAACCGACCAAACCGACCGAACCAAACCAAACCGACCGAATTTGATCGGTTTAGACACACTCAACGGATCGGATTGGATCAGGATTTCTCAAAACCGATATGATTGGATCGGTTATCGGATTTATCAATTAAAAACCGACCTAAACCGAACCGAACCGAACCGGACTCCGGTTTATAATTTACTAATGTAGTGGTAACTGTTGTGAACTTTTGTTTAATTGTTAAAACTGTACTTTGTAGTTTTTAATATTTAATGAATATGAATATTGTGGACATAATGGTATTGTTGTTGATAACTTGGTATTTTGGTAAGTAATGTAGTATCATTTTATAATTTTTGAAATAATCATTTTAAAGTTGAAACTATGTCCAAATAAATAAAAAAAAACTAGCAAGCATATGGGCCAAAGCCCAAACCGACCATCCAATCCAATCCAAACCGACTTTAATTGGATTGGATTCCAGTCTCAATCGGTTTGGATCGGATTGCAAATTCTCAAAACCGACCTAGGTTGGCTCGGTTAGGGTTTTGCCTAAGTAGGTCGGTTTCGAACCGATGCACACCCCTAATTTCAAATACACCTTACCAACAAATCAGTACGAGAGTATGAAAATATCATTTTGCACAACACACGATACTAAAATTATTATTTTACCTTCATTATTATCAAAACATCCACTGATAAATAATACAAACAACACTCTTTTAACATTAGAAAATTTTTATTGTGTTTTAACCTTAGGTGGCTCAAGATTATATCACCAGAATATCACAAAAGAGACATCAGTTTTTCGAAATGTTTCAGTCCGACCATCTATACAAACATTAATGGCATCATACATCGACCAATCAGTCAACTACGGCTACGTGTGAATGTCCTTGATGGGTTATTCAACCACTTGGTCATCATTGGTATGAAATTTTGGAGCTCAGATACCAGCAGCTTAGGGGTAGCAGTGGTGCGGTTTAAACACTAAAACCTTTTTCCTTTGGTGTGGCATTGATGACGTCGAAAGCTTGGTAGATATTTTCCTCAATGATATCCTTCTGTACAGGAAAATCATATATATTGGTTAGTTTGAGATTAATGTGTAAAGAAAAAATGTGATATTAGTATGGTAAGGTGTATTGACCAGGTGTATTGTGTTGTTAAAGTAGATGTTCACGTCCTTCATTGGTCTCAAGGGGGTATAGTGAGTCCACACCCCTTCCTCTGTGTCTACGACAAGTAAGGTCCAATGGTGTCCCTTCCTGGTATCCTTGTTCTTGCTAAAGTTCATTGAGAATGTGTTTATGTAAAATTTATTGAGGACTTCTGAAGGCGTATACCATTTGCTTCTTCTTGAACTCTTTTATATCACGTGTGACTGTCTGCATCACAAAAAATTATTTGTTTGAAGTTAAATTGTTCATTATATTTATGTTTCTAATTCTTTAAAGGAATTGGTATTTGTTTGGTGTCTTACAAATACCATTGAACAAAAGAAGTAACTTTTATCGACCAGGTTATATTCATTATTCTTTGCACTCAAGATTAACAAGGCGCCGATGACCTACATATCCAATTGGAAATGTCATAGTTTAGTAGTCTACTAAATGACTATACTAGATTCATAAGTTCGATATGCCCGATAAGTTTAAGTTTACATAACTGTACACCATATCATCTTTAAGTAGATCAATAAAATCATCAAGGAGACAAAGCAGGATGGTCATTGCCCCCACCAAACAACCTTGTTTATGTCGGTATGATTAGAGTAACAATTAGTCATACATGAGTAACATTTACACTTATATACATATAAAAGGTAATTAGCATGGTATAAATTAGATGTTTTGGACCTTTTGGTGTTACCCATTGTCATTCTCTCGATGCAAGTCCTCAAGTAGTTGTTTCTCTTATTCAAAGAGCAGATTGTAGACCTTGTTATTTTTTCACATCTTTTACTTGAGGGCTTTGACATGTGGTCCATTAGTATAGCCGTCTTCCTAATTTTTTGTTGTACTTTAGTGGTTTCTTCTTTATCACTTGCTTTCGTATTTCCCTTCCTGATCGTAATGTTGACAAAGCTCGGATTCTCTTGTCATGTTTGCTTCTTATTTTTGAGTCATGCGATGTACAAACTGACCTTCATTCCTTCATTTTTTTAGTGATTTTGGCTGGTTCATCAGCTGTAGGTGGATCCTCAAAATCGTTATCAACTTCATCTCTAGTTTTAGATCCTTGGATTATATCTTCGTCTTACTGGTGTTCGTTTTTTCTATTACAACATTCTCAATTTCAATATTCTCCCTCTCAAACGTTTCAACAAGTTGCAGATTATCATTAATTTGCAAGAAACATGTGTTTTCGGCCTCAACCGCAACATATACGTCCTCAGAGTTCCAATTTTTTTTTATAATGTTGTTTATTCGTTCAGTGTTGTGAACTCATTCCTCAGTCTCATTTTCTTTCATTAGGAGAGACTTCTCATTCTCAAGTCTTTCATATTTTCAGCTGTAGCAGCTGTCTGTGCTTATAACCCCCTCAATGTTGTTTTGGTATTGTTGCTATCAAGATCTTCATCTTCTTATTGGTTTTTTGTTATCTTGTCATCTGGCCCCGTTAGTGGGCTTGTTGTGTTGGTCGTCGTATTAATTCTAACCTAGTAGTTCTACTGACCGGCCAGTTGCCATATTCGCCGAACGAGGTCGTCTGCGGACCTGTTATTGGCATATGAAGTAAGCAATTTGTTAGGATCATTATGTGTGTTCCCTCTTGCTACCGACTCCAATGCGATATCCACTATTTTATTGATTAACTTCATTACATTTCCAAACCGTTGAAGTCTGAATTCTTATATGCACTGAATATCCACCAAAACGGCATTCTTCTAACTGCATCTAGGTGGCCATATGTGATGTTGACATGTTGTTTCATATACTCCTATATATTCGTATGCAGTGAATATCAGCCAGAACGGTGTCCTCACTGCAGCTAGGTAGCCGTATGTGATGTTATTTCATATCCTCCAATATTCAGACTTCGGCGGTTTGGAAATACAAACTAATCAAGAAAATAGTGGATACCTCATTGAAGTCGGCAGCAAAAGGGAATGCACACAATGTCAC
Source organism: Chamaelirium japonicum (assembly GCA_947650365.1). Taxonomy (NCBI): domain Eukaryota; kingdom Viridiplantae; phylum Streptophyta; class Magnoliopsida; order Liliales; family Melanthiaceae; genus Chamaelirium; species Chamaelirium japonicum. The sequence goes on from OX393550.1 coordinate 70,723,941, forward strand.
TAACAATTTCTTACTTCATATGCCAATAATTGGTCCTCGTTCGGCGAATATGGCAACTGACCGGCCAACACAAGACCCACCTAAGGGGCCAGAGGATGAGACATTAGACAACTAGCAAGAAGATGAAGATATTGATGACTATATCGAAACAACATTGAGAGCTACAAGCCTACAAGCATAGGTAGCCGCTGCAACTGAAAACATAAAAGTCTCGAGGTGAAAAGATTCCTAATAAAAGAACATGAGACTCATTAATGAGGTCACAACGCTGAACGAACAAAATAAAATTCTGACAATATCTGGAAGAGAAATTAAAGAACATTGAGGACACATATGTTACAGTTGAAGCGAAAAAATATTTTTCTTGCAAAACAATAAGAATCTAGAACCAGTCGGAATCACACCAAAAAGGTCAAAAACATATTTCAGAGAATGCTGAAATGGAGAAGGTTGCAATGGAAGAAATGACACACTCGTAAGATGAAGATAACATCGAAGGATCAAAAGTTGGAGAGAATTGATAACGATTTTGAGGATCCACCAACAGCTGATGAACAATCAAAATCACTAAAAAAGGAGCAAGTGAAGGTTAGTTCATAAATCGCATTGCTCAAAAGGAAGAAGCAAACACGATATGAGGATCCAGACTTTATCAACATTTATTTAACGATGTAGCCTATCAATACAATAACAAAACTACTATCATATTTTCATTTACAGATTAATATCAAACTGACCAAAATATGTCTTTCCTTTGCAGAATGATCGCATTGAGAAAAAACTACCAAGTTTCTGGTGACATCAATGCCACACCAAAGGAAAAATAGAGGCTCGAGTCAAACACTACTTGTACCCAGTAAATGTTCAGCTTGTAAGGGAATTTCAGTAAATACTTGAAATAAATCATCAATAAAAAACAAAAAAAAAAACGCACGACAAACTATCATGTTAACTACTTCAACCATGCAGGGTTAACTATAGCGTATTCGTCGGAAGTAAATCTATATTATCTCTCAGGGACAATAGCTGAATGAGAAGTTATTAGTATCTAAGCTTCGAAATTTCAGAGCAATGTTGGCCTAGTAGATGTTCAATGATCCACCGACGACATTCACAAGCAGTCGTGGTTGACTGATTGGTAAATATACGATGTCATTAACAGTTTGTATAGATGATCATAGTGAACATTTCGAAAAACTGAGTATTTTGTGATATTTTGGTGATATAATTTTGAGTCAATGGAGCTCAAATTACAAAAAGAAAATATTGATGTTCAGAGTGTTTGTATTGGTATATTTGTGAATGTTTTAAAAACAATGGAGATAAAATAATAATTTTAATACCTTGTATTGTGCAGAATGATAGTTTCATGAGCTGGTATTGATATGTGGGAAAGTTGCAACTGAAATCAAAATTGTTACTCTTCATTTGATCAACGTTACTCTTCAGTTTATCACGACGAAAAATTGTGATGGATTCATTTTAATCTAAACTAAAATAGTAATCATTAAAAAGGAATGACCACATGGCTGAATAACATTTTTTCAGAGAGTATAACATAGTTAAAATCAATTTTCCACATAAATCATTATTCTGCAAGATATTATATTTCATTCAGAATGTATTAAGCATTTACAGAGTCTTTCCACATGACAAGCAACAACAGTTCTAACCAATAACCCAATTGTTACTCTTTACACTTGAATTGTTATTCATCAACATCACTCATCACTTACTGCATCCCACAACCATGTAAGAATTTGCAACACAATGAAGGAATATTTTAAACAAAAACATACTAGTTACCACACAACAGAACTAATTAAATGTAAATTTTTGCAACCATACCAATTGATACTCATGTCAATCAATTTTTACTCTTCATTGTAAGTATATGGGACACAAAAAAACACCTGACAGAACAACTAATAGAAATGATTACATTATACATATATCTTCAAACTCAATTTACTCATCAATAAAATTTTACATGACCTCTTATTGTGATTTCCAACATTCTTACACTTGAAGCACCTAATCAACTTTTTATCATGCCCGAACGATGCAACTCTCTTATTTTTCGATGTTTCAGGGGGTCTTCTGGCACAGGAGGCCTAAGATATACATCATCAGCAGAATAATATGCCTTCTCTACATATAAGACAGGTGAAATAGATCTAGAATAAGCGTACAAGAAATATGCATTCCTGAAGTAAGGATCATAATAACTATACACGTGAATAGCAATGACTGCATGTGACCATGGAAATCCAGTAATCGTCCATTGCCGACCTTCACATGAAAGCTCTAAAAGATTGACAGAAAAACAAGGTGACGAATATACCTCAAACAATGCTCATTAGACCTACTAACAGTTCATTGCTTCCCAACCCTCATTATGTCCTTCAGACTCCTCTCCATCTCTTGACATAAATAGGTGCTCCACTTATTCGTCGTTATCAACCTTTCTGACATCATCTTCATAATCTGAACCCTGATACAGTCTACCATCTAGGTGATCAGTAGGTGACGAACATTAAAAATCTAAGAGTTGAATGACTCCCCAACGTTTGAATTCATCTCCATATATCGGTTTTCTTCAAAATAAGTATTGGCCCAATACACATACAAGAGGTTAAGAAGAAAATTGGTAATATGATCTCTACCTTCACTCGTAAGTTTAGTCATTTTCTCTAAGAATAATGCATATGTAGGAGCATGTTCACATTTCGTAAACAAATTCACAAGCCTTTCACATAATTTATTGCCCTGATATACAAAATCTCTCCCTAAGTTTTGTTTTAGATGTTATAAACAAAATTCATGCTAAGATGATAGAAATACCAAAGGAACAGCCTCAAGAAGACTTATTTTTGTCAGATATAAATATGACCCTACATTCTAACAGCAAGTTCTCTAACAAGTGCCGTCGAAACCAAATCCAGTTAACTACATTCTCGACGTCCACAATACCAATAGTAGGTGAAAATCTCTAATATTATAATAAATAAAGTAAAAAAAACATTATCAACATTAAAATAAAGTACAATATAAAAATTTTAGATAACACAACATATTGAAAGAATCCAACAAATACAAGTAAAACCATACCTTGGTTACCATTCTTTCAAATAGCGGCAAAAAGCACACCATGGAATTCTCTTGAGCAACATTCCATCTAAGAAGATTAGTAGCCTACAAAACTAGAATCCATGTATACAAGCGCCAAATGCTATGAAGAACTTCTAGAACCTCCCAGTAAAATGATCAAAATCCAATATTGCATGAGAATCGAGATTAGAATTCCTAACAGAATCATAATACAACATTAACTTGTCAAACGATAACAACGCATCGCCAATAAACCTCTTTCAAAGCCGCCTTCTTACCCTTCCAAGTATGAAGGTAAGAAAAATCTAAGCCTTATTTAGATTTGAATTACGGTTGGATATCAACAGATCTCAAAAGCGACTTATCCCTTACCATGCCGCCTACAACTCTAGACACTATATTGCAATTCATCCTTGGATACTTCAAAGTCTAAATACTTCCTCCACATTAGTCAACATCATTGAGCTTCTTGATATAGAAGCTGGAATCACTACCTTCAACCAATGCATGGACATGCCAAGGACATCCAAACACAGAACAGTTAGCGGTGACCCCAACCGGATCATTCTTCTTAAAAGTATATTGAAAAACCTCCTCAATTACATGCTTGGATAGCTGGATACGAAATTCAGAAGCACCCCCTTCAAACTTCTGACCGATATACCTTAGAGTTGAACGACGTCGATCAAATAGCAAGTGCGTCGCAATATTTGAAGAGCTCGTATTTTGGGACAAACTACCATCATCCACATGTTCACCACCCATCACAGGACGCAACCCATTGTTCGTATCAACACCAACATCACTCAGGTACGACTGATTTATCGAGACAAAATATCAACACGATCAGCCATATAACACTCATAAACTGAATCTCCTACTTTCTTTCTAGAATATTGTTGTACATCCTCTTAATCTTACAATTACTTGAGGTCTATGCAGTTAAAAGAGCGCCTAGGCGCTAGGCGCACTTGGGCCGCCAGGCCTGGGCAAGGTAGGCGTCTGGACATGGTAGATACAGGTCGCCTAGGTACGCTTTTGTGATGCCTTTTGCACCTTTGGTCAGTCACGAGGCTCTCCTCGGAGCATTCCCTTTTTTCAGTTACATTCGTAGAAGCGAAGTTACATTTTGCAGAAAAAATTTAATGATATTATCTTCATTCAATATAACAAGAAATTGGAGTCCAGATTTAAAGAAAGGATGGCAAGTGGAACCAATGCCGATAAGGATACAAACATTTTCAAAGATGTGGATGAAAATAATGATTGATTGTTCTAAGTTCCAACTAAAGAAGAACTTGCAGAATATCTGTGTGAAGGAGATGACCTTACTTGGCAACAAGTTGAAGAAGTAAGGGGAATGATGCAGTAGGGCCAAGTACAAACCGAAGAAAGCAAAGATCTCACACGCATCCCACATTTTTCCTTTTAATGATGACAAGGACATTGAAGAGAGAGGAATTTGCTACTAATGCTGAGGAGCTTCCTAGGGAGGAGGAAGGCGGACGACCAAATGATAGAAGTGATTTGGTCAAAGAAGATGATGTTGATGTTGGGGAGTGATGTGTTTTGCTTTAATATTTTATGACTTATTAAACTTATTACTTTTATCAGTTATCATGAATTTAGAAGCGTTTGTCTTTAAAATACAAGTCACTTGATGAGTTGAGTTGTTAAAACCCCTAAAAAAACCACATAAAACCCCCAGGCGCATGTTTGTGTCAAAACCCCCCGTGTGTAGGCAATCCCTAGGCTCACTCGGTGCTCCTAGGTGCACCTAGCGCCTTTGACTGCATAACTTGAGGTATCTGTAAGTTTACATGTGTTCCATACTGGTACATTGGTTAACAACACTTAAACTAAGGTTAATTTTACTTCTTAACAAGCCCCATTTCCTTTTCATCTTGTCATCTCTTTAATAACGTCTAACCCAAGGACTAAAATTTTGTGCAATAAACCCAAACTTACACAACATGATTAAATAATAAACTAGCACATTAACTATACACTCCATAAGATTCACACCTAGGAAGCATGAACACTTCCCCAACCCCTCGTACCCGTGTCGGACACCGACACTCACCGGACACGCACCGGACACACGCATATGCCGTGTCCCACGTGCTTCCGAGAGCCGAACACTCGTCTAACACTCGCCAGACACAGCGGGTTGATGGGCTGTTCGATGTTGGGTCAAGTCACAAGTCGTTGTGAATCTTGTGATTCAGTTTTGACTTCAACCTTATCTGATCCTCTGAGGTTATAACCTCAGAGGATCAGATAAGGTTGAAGCTAAAACTGAATCGCAGTCATTCTTTTGTATGCCAATTGGGCCTGAGTGCGATTCACTTATCAGGTTGATTGTAACGGACAGTTACGATTCAGTTATGCCTTTAACCTATCTGATCCTCTGAGGTTTCAGATAGGTTGAAGCCAAACTGAAACATAACCGTTCTTTTCCATGCCATTTAGGGTTGTGTGCGATCTAAGAAGCACTGACACTGGTACGGGGGCACGGGTACGACACGACACGGGTTTGCCAACACGGTAAATCCTAAAAAAGGACACGGGTACGGTGGGGACACGACAAAATAAATTAATATTTTTAAATCTATATTTTATGTGTGTTTGCAATTCATATATATTTCAATAACCGAAAAAACTTCAAAGAAAACAACTAAAATGAAAATTTAATACATACTGAATCGCAATCGTTAGTTACATCCAGCCCAATCGTTGAATCGCAGACAGCTTTAAATGGTATGGAAAATAACGGGTGTGTTTCAGTTTTAACTTCAACCTATCTGAAACCTCAGAGGATAAGATAAGTTAAAACCAAACCTGAATCGTATCCGTCCATCATAACCATCCTGAAAAGTGAATCACACTCGGGCCCAAATGGCATGCAAAAGAACGGCTGCGAAGCTATCTGATCCTCTGAGGTTATAATCTCAGAGGATTAGATAGGTTGAAGCCAAAACTGAATCACCACGGCTTGTAACCCAACCCTATATCGAACAGTCCGTCAACCCGCAGTGTTCGGTGCGTGTCCTACTAGTGTCTGAGGAGTGTCCGGCGAGTGTCGAGGAGTGTCCGATCGTGTCCGGCGCACGTAGGACACGGCACATGCGTGTCCAGCACGTGTCCGACGAGTGTCGGTGTCGGACACATGTCCGACACGGGTACGGGAGGCCTAGGGAAGTGTTCGTGCTTCCTAGTGTGCGATTCACCGATCGGGCTAGGTGTAACTAACGTTGCGATTCAGTATGCATTAAATTTTTATTTTAATTGTTTCCTATGAGATTTTTTTGGTTATTGAAATATATATGAATTTATACACATAAAATATAAATAAAAAATATTAATTTATTTTGTCGTGTCCCCGTACCAGACTACCAGTGTCGATGCTTCTTAGATTCACACCCATCATAAGCCTTTCTTCCTTTATTCACTCCATCTAAGGAATAAAATTTCGATAAATATGTTGAATAAATCAGTTTTCCCCTCCACTAAAATGATATATATCATGAACTATCTCAAAAAATGAGTGTCAAAATTTCGATTGATATCAATATTTTGTGTAACCGTTGTAAAGCGTACATTTTTATTGCCATTAATTTTGTTTGCAAGCCACTTCCGTGAGGCTGTTGTAATATCGTGTGAGTCTAGGCAGTGACTTTCAAGATGTTCAAGTGCGGCACAGTACCATCATGAAGACAAAAAGACCAAACTCGGCCATCTTCACATGTTTACATGTATTTGATTTGGTGAGATGCTTAGGATATATGAAAAACAGGGTTCTTCAAATACATTACAGAATTACATGTGATGTCACGATTTTGATTGTTTCACGGGTTTTGAAGATCGATTCGAATTAAAAAGGTTTTTATATCAAAAATTCTATTTTATTATTATTTAATATTTCAAGGATTTACCGGATTTTATCGGATTCATTCGGATTTATCATATTTTGTTAGAGTACCTAGGTACGACCGTCGTGCACGACACAAACAGGGATCGAGCTCCTCGTTGATCGACCTTATGGGGGACCAAGGGACAATACCACCTGGTGGGGGTTTGAGGGCAATGCCCAAGAAACCAAATTCGGTTTTGGACTCCGTAGTGACTCAACACTCGAAAAAATTTCAAGAGTTGTCATTGGGCAGGTCCGGACAGCCATCCGGAAGGGTACCCATAGCATGTCCGGACAGTTGTCCGGACCGCTAAGGCCTGATCCAGATCTTCCACAGTTGTCCAAATAAGTATAGCAGTTTTACCATAGGGGTGCGAGCGGCCCATCAGGAACTTAAGGATTGGCAAGGACAGTCGTTTAGACCTCGCCGAAACTGTGTTTCCAGCAGTCGACTTTATCTCTTTAGTTGGGTTTATCTTAAACATTGGTGACCAAATCCAACAGCCATCAGTGGGAGATGTTTACCCTATATATTATTAGCTCATTAGGGCTTAAGATTTGGAGAGCTCTTTTGCATCCCAAGCTTTTGGAGAGGAAAATCCCCAAATTTGGTATGAGAGAATAGATTGCCCCAAAATCTCCTACCAATTGGTATTGAAATCCCTTCCTCCCCCGGTTATCGATATATTTAATCGATTTCGGATTTTATTTTTTGATGGCCTAAGTAGGATTCATCAATAGATTCTCTCTGACTCCATATTCATCAAAAGAAGCATCTCTTCGAATCCATCTTGTTGGGGGGTGTACCTTTGAGGCACGCCTAGCCGGCCTAGGAAGCATCCAAAAGCTCGTGGGTCCCGACTCAATGGTGTGTCCAAATTTGGTCGATTGAAGATGTCATTCCTTCAATTGTGAGTTCTACACATAGTAGCGGCATTGAAGAATTTGTTGTTATTGGAAGCGTCTAGTACAAGGGTTACAACAGAGAACATTCAGAGGATAACTGGCGGTCTGCAAAGGAAGGGCAAGTAGCAGTAAAAGTGAGTTTGATTGTGAGAGCACCGAGTTTTTTGGAGGGTACATGCTTGAGAACCTGTGTAACAACATAGTTCTATAGTGGATTGCTTTGGCATGTGCCAAAGCACCATGATTTTCCCTTAGTGGGTTTCCACAAAAAAAAAATATATTACGTTATTTCTGGATGAAGGCATGTATGTTTCTGCCCTACACCCTACCTGGATGAAGGCTTGTGTGTTTGTGCCCTACAGTCTACACCCTACCGTACAGAGCAGTAGGTGTTTGAAGAATGAGAAATGCTATTCAGCCTGATGGTTTTCCCGATTTCGCTCGGTACGACTAACGTGGCAGCATACAATTGGTGGCTAGATTTCACTAGCGACATTTAAATCTTTAACACCACCAGTTGTACGCTGCCACGTCAGTCGTACCGAGCGGAATCGGGAAAACCTTCGGGCTGCATAGCATTTCTCTTGAACAATAGTCTGCGCTTTCGCATCGCAGTATTTCAATCAGAGTTGTGCAGCATTTGAGAACAAAGAAGCCTCAAGAATTTTCATTTTGATCCATGATTCCATCGAATGCAGTTCTGCCTAAGGTAACTTTTAGGCCTCATATTCATTCAAGACACTTAAGTTTGACGCTCAACTTCACTAAGTTCCCAAGACCATCCTCTTTAAACAGAAGGGGTTTATCCAAATACTGATGGTGACTTATTGGGTGGAGAATTTTATATACTCAAAGATCCCAATACAGCAAACATGTAATGTACAGACATCTTACTATTTCTCACACTATTTAGCGGAACTGAAGTCGCAAGCATTGGATAAAACATACATAACAAGTAGAAAACAAGGATTTCTTCGGCTAGCATCAAATTAGAAACTACATACAGCTATCACATTGGTACAAACCGTACATTAGTGCCTGATTGCAAACATATAATAAAAAATGAAAAACTAATTAAAATTAATAGTTAAACAATGATAGAGACTGCAATTTATAAGAAAAAAGGAAATAAATCTATAAGACATTGGGACCAATATGTCAAGAAAATAAAACACCAACTTCTCGAATTAGGCAAAGGGAGGGAACTTTACTTGTAAACTGGTGCCGGCCAATGCTTCTTGGTGCAAATATCATTAAGCTTCTGTTTCGATCCTTCCACTTCTTCAATTTCCGTGGCCTGAGAGGTCGAATCCATGTCAGTGGGCTCTGAGCTGGACAGCTTCAAGAACGCTTCTCTCGCAGCATTGAGCTTCGCGATAATCTTTTGCTCGGAGGAGGCGACTCCAACGAGCTTATTATCAACGAACACGTTGGTTATATTTACGTTGCCACTTTTCCAGTTCTTGAAGTGCAGCGTCTTCCGATGCTTCTGGCAGAACTCATGGAGCGTCGTCACGGGCTGTTGGTCCAAAGTCTCGGATGTGATGATGGGTTCCAAAAGCCCTCGAAACACCTGAGAAATTGAAGGACTGGCTGGCATCAAAGACGAGCAAGAAGAAGAGGAAGGAGGGGAAAACGAGCATCGGAAAAAACAAGAAACCTTCCAAAGCATCTCAAGATTGAAGCCGCAGTCGACGTAGACCGCTGCGGCGATGGACTCGACAACGTCCGCCAATACTTTGGGGGCTTTCAGGGTGCTGCCTCCATAAGGGAACCCGCCAAGCTCCTCCTCTCTTTCTCTCATTACGGCACCGGCGAATTCCTCCACCTAGTTACCGTCCAAGCAGAGTCAAGAAATAACGAAATGAAGAGTAACGCGGTGATGGTTGGATTGGTTGCTCACCATCTGATCGAGTTTGGGGGAGTTGCGACGGAGGAAGCAGTAGAGGCCATGGCGGACGGCGACGCGGGCGAGCTTCTCGGTGGAGATGTTGGCGGACCGGAGGGCGGAAAGGGGGCCGGGGCCGAGGTCGGGGTTGGTGAGGAAGAAGTAGTTGGTGAATGCGAGGGTGAGCGCGGCGTCCCCGACATGCTCGAGGCGCTGGTACGACGGGTGGTCCGAGTAGGAGGAGTGGGTGAGAGCCTCCTCCAGCAGGCCAGGGTTGTGGAAGGTGTAGCCCAGGAGGCGCTGAACATCTACCACGGCCAAGCGCATCGCCTCATCGCACCCGCTCCCGTCGTCGTCGATCTGCTGTAGCGGGAGAGGCGGAGGAGGAGGGTTCGAGGTGCGGATGAGATCGACGACGGCGCCGGCGCTGAACCCACGGCGCCGGCGGCGGTTGGGTTGGGGCCGAAGCATCTCCGCGCTCCTCACCATGATCTCCATCCTTGCAGGCTTCGTCATCTCCCCGCTCTGCTCATCGATCTCAAAATCCCCTTCTACTTCCATTTGAGCGGCGATCGATTAAAAGAAAAAAAAACTATTTTCAAAAAAAGGGAGGGGGAGCGAAGAAGAGTGACTCCGATGGGTGTTCAGGAAAGGGAAACCTACGACTGTAACGCAGCGCTGTTTGATGACGTCAGGGCATGATGGGAGTCAGCACACAGCACTCACGGCTGGCGGTACTCCCACTCTGTGCGGGCCAATCAGCAAGGTACACTTGGCACAAACTAGAGTGGGGCCCAGGCTATTGTGCCGAATACTGCACGCTGATTGGTCCGCAAGGAGCTGGAGTACAGCAGCGGCAGCCGTGAATGCTGAAAATTTTCCATGATTCCTACCAACACTAGCGCCTGAGTCGGGAGGAACGATTTTGTTCACAGGGGAAATTTTCAGGACATCGTGCGTACCATACAAGCGTGGGGCCCACTGCAATTCGAAAGACATGGGGTAGTGGCCCCCAGCACTCAGAGGGTGCTGATAGGCTCTGGGGGCACTGGGCCCTGTGGTTGTGTAGTACGCATGATGTACTGAAAATCTTGATTTGGGTAGGGTAGGGTAGGGTATGGGTATAAAAGCACTATCCAATTAACTTTTGGATACAGGTAATTAGGTATTGAGACCTCAATACCCGTACCCAAAACCAATTGTCCCTCTAACTTGCGTATACTAGATAATACAGTTTTACTCTAAAATCAGTCATAAATCCAAATTCTAGTTGATCCCATATCCCTACCCAAACCTATACTCTACTAAAATCATTGAAACCTGTTACGAAGAGAGGGGGAGAGAATAGGATTGGGGAGAAAATCTCCTTGTATTATCTCATTGATCTCAATAACATTACATAATACTACCTCTCCTTATATAGAAAGAGAACGCACACCATTATGTTACCACAACCGAGGTGGGACTAATAGAATACTAACACACTACATCTAATACCCCCCGTCAAACTGATGTAAGGTATAAACCGACATCAGTTTGCTTAATAAAAGGAAGGAGAAATAAAGAAAAAAAAATTACATCAAATAACCCTTTTTTATGCTGAAAAGTAAAGATAGTGCCAGGACGACCTGCAAGCAAGTCGTCCTGGAAACCCGATTGACCTGCAAGCAGGACAACCGGGGAAACCCGGCCAACCTGTAAGCAGGTCAACCGGGGGAATTGGTAATGATCACAAAGGATCGGAGCGAAGGAAGCCGACGGTGATGGAAGCCGGCAAAAACAGATGTCGAAAGGAGAGAGCACGGTTAAGAAAAGATGTGAATGCGTGAGACCTCATAAGAGGCAAGCACCCGGCCGAAGCAAGTACTTGACACCTCTTAGAAGATCTCAATCATCACAGACAAAGAAGAAGGAGAAGATGAAGAGTCGTAGCTCTGATAGGGTCACACAACCAAGGAAAGGAAGAGGATCCAAAAGGCCGGCACAACACAAGTGTGACCGGAACAAGAGAGGATCCAAAAGCCGGCACAAAACAAGTGTGACCGGAACTAAAGAGGATCAAAAGCTGGCACAAGACAAGTGTGACTGGAACGAAAAAAGATCCAAAATCCGGCACAAAATAAGTGTGACCGGAAATAAAGGATCTAAAAGCCGGCACAAGACAAGTGTGACCGGAACGAGAAAAGATCCAAAAGCCGGCACAAAACAAGTGTGACCGGAACTAGAGAGGATCTAAAAACCGGCACAAGACAAGTGTGATCGGAACGAGAAAGGATCCAAAAGCTGGCACAAAACAAGTGTGACCGGAACTAAAGAGGATCTAAAAGGTGCAAGGCGGATCGGTAGGGCGCAGAGCACAAAAATACCAAGGCGCAAGGGCATAGAGCGAGGCGATGGGACAAGCGAATCGACAAAAGCGCAAGGGCATATGGTACAAGGCGGGCTGACAAAGCTTAAGGTGCAGCGGACGACGGACGCGGGACGCCAAGGCGGCCGGATCAAACGGCTTAGGGCTTTGGCAGCCAACAAGACCGATGGGCGCGGGTTGGAGCGGAAGGAGGAGCGACAGCTCGAGCGTAGGGCCGCAGAGAGAGCACAACAGATCAGAGCGCAAGGCGAAAATGCAAAGAGCCGGCCTAGTACGGAAGGGCTGGATCGGGTGCAGAGGGCCGTGTCGGGTCGAATGCAGCAAGTCGCAAAGCACAGCCGAGGGCTGGATCAGGTGCAGAGGGCCGTGTCGGGTCGAATGCAGCAAGTCGCAAAGCACAGTCGTCCGATGCATGATGGATGGTTGTGATCATTTATATAGAGAGAGGTGGAGAGCACGGCCGCACAGCGCAGTCAAGGGCTTAAAGGGGATCACGGAGTCGGATCTGGTATAGAGCCGTCCGATGCAAATCGGATGGCTTTGATTAGTTATAGAGAGAGTAGGGAATAAAAGGAGGTAGGGACACACAGGATGCACATGTGGACACACTTGCATGGACATGTAGGGACACACACTCACATGGATATGCAGGGACACACTCCCAAAGAAGTAGGAACAACAGGGCTAGGTGTAGGGGACTCACGTGTAGGGACAAACACACGAGGACACCATGACCGGAAAGCACACCGGGATCTTACACGGAAGACACCACCAGGACACACAGGGACACAAGTAGGTGTCTACTGTGTGTTGCTCGGCCGACTTTTTTTTTCAGAAAAGGAAAGAGAGAGAATGGAGGAGAGAAAGGAGAGAAGATAAGGAAAGAGAGAGAGAGAAGTCCGGGACCCCTCCGTGACCGTGTCGGAACCCCTCCGTGACCGCGTCATGCACGCACCAATGGAACGGCGGCGTCCGCCCCTCGTCCCTCGCCGCCAAGCACACCTCGCACACCGCCGCCGCCGCCCGTGGCCCGACGGCCGTGCGCCTCCGCACGTCGACCAGGGTCTCCACGGGATCCCCATCCCGACGGCCACCTTATCACCAGGGTCTCCTCAGGATTTCTCCTTAGGATCGTCTTCTCCAGCGTGCCGCCGCCGTCGGGGCCCGGGTGGACGCCCTTGCGAACCCTCCGATCCCGCCTCGACCGCCTCAGGACGGCGAGGACGAAGCAGTCCCGCTCGCGGGCGATCGCGGCGAAGTCCGATGACTCGTCAATCGGCACCCTCCGGCGGATCTCCGGCGACGGCCTGGCCTTCTTGCGGCGGACCAGGGACGTCGAGATCCGGTGGGGGGCGATCCCAATCTTCTGGCCGATGAGGGTCTGGAACTTCTTGAACCAGAGGGAGGGGTGCACGGCGACCGTTCCCATGTCGATCTCCCGGTCTCCGTAGAAGAAGACGACGGGGAGCGAGGCGGCCGCCAGCTCCGTCATCTCATCGGCGGGATCTCGGAGGAACGCGGGGTGCTCCGAGATCCCAGCAACGACGGAGTTGATAGTCAGAGAGAGACGGAAAAAAAAATAATTTTTATTTTTTCCGGCCTCCTCGATGTCGTCGACGACGACTGAGGAGGCCGAGGCCGGAGAGGAGAGAGTCAAACCCTAGGCCAAGAGGGTTGGCTCTGATACCATGTTACGAAGAGAGGGGGAGAGAATAGGATTGGGGAGAAAATCTCCTTGTATTATCTCATTGATCTCAATAACATTACATAAGACTACCTCTCCTTATATAGAGAGAGAACGCACACCATTATGTTACCACAACTGAGGTGGGACTAATAGAATACTAACACACTACATCTAATAACCAAAAGAATGCATTGTAATACCTTGATTTTTCTTGAATATATGAGGACAAAAATAAATAAAATTAGATCCAATTCATACATAAAACCTGATCAGGTATGGATCGGATATGGATCCTCTTCTAACCGAATGGGTATGCGTCAGGTATGGACACTGCCATGCCCGAATGGGTATGGTTATGGATGGGGGTAGGGCCTGATCCGAACCCGACCGATTGCACCCCCCCCCCCCCCCCCCCCCCTACTCTCCACTGATGATCGTCTTCCCTATCGATCGCTGTGATTTGGGGGAGCAACATGTGGTGATCCGAAAACTAACGACCGCGATCTATGGCCATGGGATGAACCCAAGGGGGATGCCACCACCCCCGACCAAAGCACACCGACTGCCGCATTCGTCCCCATCGGCCACTGCCATTGTCGACCACCCTTGTCGACAATCGGCCACCACCGTCACAAGCGACCACCCCTGTCGGCCACCGGCCATCCACCGTAGACAGCGGGTGGTGGCGGCGACGGGTGGTTGGTGATTGACAGGGTTGGTCACCGATGGCTGTAGTGACCGGCAGTCGGTAGGGGTTGGGCAATAAAAGTTGTATAGTTGTGATAGCAACTATAAGATCTTTTCGGTTTTTGATTTTCAAGTTTAAAATTTTAAACAATGATTGGAATTAAGAATACTCAAACCCGCACAACCCAACCCATCCTACCAACTTGGGCTAATCCGAACCCAACCCGAGCTAGGAAATTTTTATTTGGGTTGGGCTTGGGCTTGGAATCATGGATTAGAGGTTGGGTTGGGTCGGGTTAGGACTAGAGGTTTAAGTGCTTGGGTTGAACCCCAACCCTCCCTAGATCGTGGTTCGTTGGTTTTCGGATCGCCACATATCGCTCCCCTAATTGTCAGCGACCAATAGGGGAGACTATCATCAGTGGAGAGATATGGAACCCCCTTAAAGGGGCTATGAGCGTTACCCTATGCCACTCACAACCGTCAGACAGTGTCATAAAACACAATATGCTCATCAGACGGTTCACATGGGGAGGCAGCCTTTACTATTTCAAGGAAGTACACAAAAATCACTCCCCTATAGCTTTGCTTGGAGTAAATGCTCCCAAGTGCGGCGCTTTTCCATCAACGCCTCAGATCAATCTTTAGCAAAGAGAAGCCCCTCCCCCCCCCCCCCCCCCCAAATACATGGAGATAGTACAGCATCTAAAGAAAAATATAAGTAAAAAACTAAAAATTTAAAGAGAAAATTAATCCAGGGTCTGAAGCCTGAACCATACAATAATAAACCTTAAAGATACCTTTAAGATTCATCCCAAACTCACAAAATTTTTAATACTAGCTCCACTGCCCTCGCCTGACATTCTTCATCACAAAACCACTCCTATGATTTGACGTCTAACTACTGCAGCATCTCAATATTGCACTACAGGACAAACTATTCTGGAGTTATTGTAGCTGCGACAATAGCTGATTTTTTTTGTCCTATAGTGATGTTTTTTCACGTGATTTCGGAGTTATTGTAGTATCTACAATTATTACTTCATATATATGCTTCCTAAAACATATTTTTAAGTCACTAAAAATATATTTTAGATTATAAAAAGCATATTGTACATTTCAAAATTGTATTTTAGTTTACCCATAGTGTCTACAATAACTTTGAAAAAATTATCATGTAGTGGAACTCTTTCATGTGCTTAGAGTTAATATAGCTGCTACAATTATTACTTTATTTGTAAGTTCCACAAAGCATATTTTAAATTACTAAACAGAAACGTATTTTATATTTCTAAAGAGTATTTTAATTTTTTCATAACGTCTATATTAACTTCAAAAAAAAATTATCATGAAGTGAAGCTCATTAACGTGGCTTCAAAGCTACTACAGCTGCTACAATTATTGTTTCCTATGTTTATTACCTAAATATTATTTTATATTATTAAAAATATATTTTAGATTACTAAAATCGTATTGAACATTATCTAAAGTGTATTTTAATTTACCTATAGCGTCTACAGTAACTCACTGAGCGTAAGGTGCGGTGAGGTGCGTCTGCGATTGGGCATTTAGAGGTGCACGTTGTACTTAGCACGATGCATCATCGCGAGTCGGTTAATACCCGTTGGGCCTAAAAGGTGCTTGGAGCACCTGTTGGGCTTGGCGGTTTAGGCCTAGCATTTGGACCAAGGGGTGCGTCCTGTCACCCACTGACCTGCGAACCTGTGCATCCCGTGGTCAAACTAGGGGTGCCTCGACCCCAATAAATTCAAGCCCATAGCTGCCCTGTAATGTACTCCGAATTCTCCTTTGAATTCTCTGTTTCTTCTTTGTGAGCATTGGTCGTTAGCTCGTGGGGAGATGGGGAGGCCTTCTATGGAGGAAAGACCCCATCCCTGCAGTGTGGATGGGGATGGCTGAGCTCCTAGACGAAGGATATGGACCTGAGCTATGGCACTGATGGTCGAAGAAACAGCATAATCTTACTTAGAGGAGCTAGCACAGAGGTCGATAATTCAAGCCATCACAAGAAAAGACCGCGACGTTTCGAGATTACGTCTCCATGATCTGTGCATAAGAGAGAAGCTAGACAAGATGAATTTCTCAACGTCTTAACAGCAAGATCAGGATGTGGAATGTGAGGCCATACCCCAGCTGCATTGGCTCTCGGTTCGAAATTGTTCGAGGCTGACAATGGTCGCAGAAGGATTGCAGCATGTGAGCTCCCTCCTCAGTTTATAGGTACAGGAAGAATTCAGAGGCAGGCTTCAACGGGATGCGGGGGAGTACTGGTACAAGGTCCGACACGTGCCCACCGTCGCCGTCAGTTTTTAAAAGCTCCTTCCATCTACAGGTCTACATCCACAGGTATGGCCAGGGAGATCAATGTTCTTCATTTCGTTCATTCAATGTTTCCCTTCCCAGCGGAAGATACCATCAACACTGATCTTACGACAACGATCATTAGCTGGATCTATTTCTAATTTCTTTGATGCCCTTGTCGTCGCCACAGATTAAAATGGTACCTCAACGGCATCGGGCTGGTCATCTGAAGCCCAACATAGAATTCATATCATCTCTGAAACAACCACCACCATTGGATATCTCTGATTTATATGGAAAATGCCATCCAGACCGCTCATGGGTCCTACTGCTTGAGGTATCATAGCATTCACTCCCTTAAAATCCGTGTCAATCTGTATACCTGCCACGACCAGAGATAACAGTTGGCAAGAATCGACAATGTATTGGAATGAACCTTTCGTATGAATTAGAGAACTTTGTCAACATCGATCAATACTGCATATACCTGAGCACTTCTACGAGGCAGTGTTACCTCCAAGGAGTTTCGGTAACCGTCGGCCCTAAAGAGCAACAATATACAACATGGGCTATCAGAGACGAGACTGTAATTAAGATGATAAAGAAATGGAGTGAGATTTTAGCACCTTTTGGTGCTGGTCTTTTGGAGATATTGATCATCCTTGAGATCTCCACGGCCTCCGTAGCTGATTTCATCAGTGTTCAGTATGACCTGTGCCCGAAGAAAGCCATTTAGTTTAAGATAAGCTGGTTACTTTTCAGTTGAACCATCCTAAGGCAACCATAATGAAAAATTCCAACCCCATTTTCCAGTGTCCAGAAGAGAATAAATTTATTCTCACTGGTGTGTTAGAATATTGATAAATTTCTTCGAGGATAATATGTAGGTGACATAAATCCCTCAACATCTTTGGTAGTGTCATGGAGATTGCAATGTAACATCTACATTGGAAAAAGAATATAATAAGTAATCGGCCAAAATCATAGCCTACTATACAAATCCAATTCTTTTCATATCGTTCATGCGTAGCACTGGCAGTCCACTCAACCTCTCCATATCCCTCATTACAACTTCCATCCAAGTTGGCATAGGTCTATCCTTCCTCAATTTTTAAACCCTTCTAGATCCTAGCCACTATTTATTTATTACTTTGTTTTTGGAGACCCTCTTTATTGGTGCTTTGGATTTTTTATGATAATGCTCATACCATCTCGATCGATTCTTGACCACTTGCTTAATTGGTGCAACTCCTCTACGAAAATGAGCCTACGACTAAGATTAAACAGATCCAGTGTAATCCACCATAGAAATCAATCATAATCAAAACCAGAAGACGAGATATTACGAGATTTACAATATGACAAGCCACTGAGAAACAATTTTGTAGAGTGAACACAAGATTTTATGTGGAAAACTCTCTAATTTGAGAGAGGAAAACCACGGACAGGTAGAGGGCGATTTATTATTCAGCAAGGAGTAACAAGAACGCTTCCACACACATACACACATTTAAGTGTTCATAATTAAACATGTACAGGCGACAAAGTTCTATTTTTGTAAAAAAGAGATGATTGACATCGATGTTATAGAGGAATATCATACATATGCAAAGAGAAACATACACTCAATGCATTTGAATAAAGAAAAACTGAAAGACAAGACAAAAATGAAACGTATAAGCAACTTACTTTGTATTCTCCGGCTTCTTCTACGCCTATACTATACATCTTATGGGAGATATTAGGATGAAAGTTGACTATGAAAAGAAAGGGGCCTCTAATATACGATATGACCTGCCATAAAAAAATTGTAATTCAAGATCTATTATAAACTTTAAAATATCAAAAATCTGTCAAGATGAAATATAAGATAGAATAGATGCACAGAGAAATGGCATAATTGCGTTGTGTTAGAAATGTCAATTTCACTTAAATGTTTTGATACTAGTCATGATACTAGTCAAACTGAAAAACCCTATTTTTAAAAAGGATTAGTGTGGGTCTTTCCAGCTTGTATATGTCATAAGTCAAACATGTCCGATAATTTGTCCATGCACATTTTTTCAATCTTTAGCATGAAACTATACCAAAGATTAAATAGTGTACATAACATCACAGGATGGGACATATCATGCCTCACAATTTTGAACATGAAATTCGTTTATATATATATAATCCCTCAAATGCGATCCACTTGGTGTGATCATGTTGGTGCAACATGTTCAATACATATGTTACATCTCTTTCCATTCACATGTTTCAGTTTGGTGATTTCACAGATTTCTGTATACATTTTAACCGTGCGACTCACCTAGGTAACTCGCACGCCTCACCTGGGCGAATTCACATTGAAATCATTGAACTGAAACATTTGAATGGAAAGAGGTGTAACAATTGTATTGAATATGGTAAACCAACAGGATCGTACCAACCTGATCAAAACATTGATTATAGAAATCATAAGGGTCATGGATATAAAGGTGTCAATGGATTGCGTTGGGCTTGGAACGGAGATGACAACGGCATGTCTTGACATGCAAGACACTACAGCCCAAAAGACTAAGATACAAAAATGGCCAAAAGGTCAACACGGAAGCCCCACCCATTAATAGATCTTATGGCCCGACTGACCCACTAAAGCAGACCTTTATGTGTAGACATGAACCACCTTGGGTCATGTTTATTTGGCAGGACCGGCCCAAAAGCCATGAATTTTGATGGACTCGAAATTCCACCCGTGACATGGGAGACCCCAATGAACAACTGAACATTGTGAAACACCCTAGACCCTACGACTCGATTATCGACCGTCCACGAAAAGAACCTAACCGACACGTCCCCAAGGTTGAAGAACCCCTGCCTCAAGGCATCAAAAGCCTTGCCTAAGATGAAAATTCAACCAAGAATTCATCATCAACAAGAATCCTAACCCTCCACGACCATTCAGAGCCCAATGCTCTCGCAAACTGCTTGAAAAGATAATTGGCTGTGGAGTCACCTCGCACAATCTTATAGATCACACACCACCTCATATTGTAAAGAGAATCGAGGACTTCTTGACTAAACTCGGCGGTGTAGGCGCGGGGGGGGGGGGGGGGGGGATAAGACGACGAACCTCGAGAGGAAGCCATCTTCCTCACGGTAGGGAAGTTGGACGCCCTATGTTCTATTCCTCTACAAGACAGACAGACCATCCCGTTCCTGCAACCAGACTGCACATGCCCTACCTCTCTACATCTAAAACAAGTAACCTCCTCGTACCTCCTCGGCGAGCTTGTCCTAACTAATAGCCCTCCGGGGCACAGTCTTCGATCTCCCACCCCCCCTCACCCCCAATAATCTTTGATTCTCTAAGTCCACTGATCCTTCGACGAGACAGTGCCGGCTCCCGGTTCTCTATTCAGACGGATCACGTGGTTAATACTCTCGAAAAGGCTAGGTCTACCGCTATATCTAGTAGCTGCAGCATAGGAGACAGGACGATAGATCCTACCTCCAACATGATGGGGGAGACCTGCTTGCCTCGAGAAAAGGTGAGAGACGTACATGTCGATCTCTTTGGTCCAGCCATCATGCCCTCTGATGTCACCTCTCTATCCTTAATCACAATGGATAGATCATGTTAGTCTCGATAGAGGGTGATAATCATACCTGCTGGCCCCTCCGGTCAAGCATTTCGTCCCTCACCTCTTTCCTTGGGAAGGGGGACCATCCCCCTTTCGCCGTCTATTGTTGTCATCCACTCTGCTCTCTTGTCACCATCAGCTCCAACCACATTCAAACTGTACTTGGGTGGAGGAGCGATAATTGAGAGCACATTGACCAAACCTTCTACAGCAACTTGACGGTCAAATGACGGATTCGAGTTCTTTTTAGGCCGGGGGAATTGATGTAGCTTGATACGCATCATTAGATCATCGCCACATCATCATATCATTGTCAGAGCCTTTGTTTTACGTCTTTATTTATGTTTGGAGGATATTCTATGTAGTCAATAATTTAGCTACTTACTTCAGCTTTAGACCTATTTTTCATGTTTCGGAACTATTTTCTACACTTTTATTTAGGGGATGTTAGCCAATTGGGATTTTAAAATCATTATTCAGGAGTTCGTGGACTTGCGGTCTTTGAGAGTCCGCGGACTTTTTTTAAAGAGTCTCTGGGTTTTTTTAGGAGTCTACAGACTTTTTTGAGAAGTCCACGGTCTCATAAATCCCTTTTTAGTTCACGTGGGATTTTTGTTGTGGACTTGGACATAAAATCCCATTTGACTAACACATTTGAAAAACAATTTTGATGAATTTTGAAGGCCTAATACGAAAAGTATTAATACGTTCATTTAAAAAATATTTAAGAACAATGAATCAAAATTAAGCTCGATTTAATCAACATTGCCTTTGCCATCCAAGATTGCCTCACCACGTTGAATAAATAGTTTGGCCAATTTTTATATAAGTCAAATGGTAAAAAAAATTAATATCAAAGATTTTAGTAATTTTACATATAGAAAATGATAATTTTTTAAAAAATAAGATCATATTTCAAACAAGAATGCCAATTGTATCATGCCAAAAGACTTTAGCATACCATCAACCAAGGAGGTCATTTCCACAAATAACATACAAATTAGAAGTAGCATACTAATTAAAATAATGAATCTAATATATGATCGAGAAGGCAATATATGTATCATGCCGGATGGGTGTCACGATCGGCACCAGACGGGCGTTACGATCGGAGCCAGACGGGTGTCGTGATCGGAACCGAACAGATCCAGAGGGCGTCTCTCTCTCTCCTCTCTCCCCCTACTGTATTTTGTTCAGACGGGGGGGGGGGGGGCGAAGGGAGAGGGCAGTCGAGAGGGGGGTTGGGTATACCCAAAGAAGAGGAAGGGGGCAAATAGAGAGATACCTGGAAGAGGAGAATGAGGGTTGCTAGGGATCTGACGTTGGCTTCCACGATCACGAGCATAGGTGCTAGGGTTCCGGGAGATGCCGATGATACCTTTCAAAGAGAAAGTCTCATGTAGAGGATTTAAAATTCAACCTTTGAGGTGGAACTTTTGATGGGCAAAAAGTATATATACTAGGGTTTGTAAATCCCTTTTGTTATGAAGTCATGGACTTGTACCATGATTATTGACTAACGCCTAACTTAGGAGTCCAAGGTCATATAAAATATTGACTAACGCCTGGATCTGGAGTTCACGTTGTGGACTCCGCAACCACTAACGTTTAAATCTACAATACCACAAAGAAGTTCAGAACCACTACTGATGTAATCCTAAATACAATTAACTCCTCACCAAATCCTAATTGACTAACACCCGCTTAGTCTTGCACTCTTGCTCTTGTCCAAATCATGGGGATGTCCACATTCTCATTCGAGGGCTTTTCGGACTGATTCCGGGCTCGTTCAGATGATTTTTCTGCATTTTATTAATAAAATGTGTTGTGTGTGTTTGTAGAATGCTGACGGTCGAGATTAGATCCCGAATCCGACAATTGGATAGCTACAACTTAAATTAATTGATGACTTGACATAACAGGCTTCAATTAGGCACTTAATGGGCATTTAAGATAAGCCAGAAAGGGGCTTTATTACTCCCCACCGTGACTCTCTCTCTCTCTCTCTGCACGTCATACCCACGTGACCCCCCCCTTCCATCCCTCTTTCACGCGGAAACCGCGACCCCCTCTCCCTTTTGTCTCTTTTTCATGCGAAACCGCCGCCCCCTTTCCTTCTCCCTCACGACTCCTCTCTCTCCCTTTTATTTCTCTCTATTTGTTGCTTCCTTTAGGCCCCCATCTAGCCCTCCATCATTCCCCTCATTGACGATCCCTACGTCCATCACATACCCTAGATTATAAAAGAGAAAGAGAGAGAAAGAGATTTCAGATTTTGATGACCTTTGTGCGTCTTCGTGAGAGCTTCCAGGAGAAGCTCGCAACCCCAACCATCTTGGCTTCCTCGATTTCATCTCTAGAATACCCTCGACTTCGCCTCGAGTAGGCCTAGAGTTGTTCTTCCAAAAGATCCGACTTCTCTAGACGTCCGACCCTGCACCATGAGCAAGATCTTAGGTGCATCCTTTCATCAACCCACAGTGGAAAACCCCAGGCAATATCCATCATTTATTTTATCTTGTTTTTTGCATCTGCAACCCTTTTCTTTAGTCGTATCGCCTCCACCACATACCGCAGTTCTATTACTCACCATATCTTCTCTATTTGAAGCCTAATATATGCCTAATCATTATTATAGCCATATATATTATATCGGTACTCTTTGCAAGCATACTTAGCCCATATTTCTTTGAAAATTGCTGCATATAAGCTTGTTAAATATGAGATCTACTACTGCAATTAACATTATTATGTGCTGAATTTATGTTTTGTGATAGAAATATATCCTATCTTGCTAGATCATTAATTAGATTTGATATTGATTGCATATTGGCTATAGATCTATGTGTTACAAGTCATCGTTTGCTGTCTTTTTTGAGAATATTGTGCTATATTGATAATCTAATCTTAGTTTTGTGACCAAAGAGTAGTCTTAGAAGCTTTAGGATTATAGTGCCCCTCATCGGAGACTACATCACTTTAACATCTAGTTTACTTAATAAGTGGGCGGTAATTCTGATTTGGGACGAACCGTCAGAAGCATATTTTTTTGGCATACTTTTTCAGTTCATTCTGCATGAAATCTATTAAGCTAATTATAAATTTGTTCCTTTGTGGCAATGATGCCTTTGTTGTTAGATGTGATTGCATTACTAGTAAACCTCAACACAAACTATCTTGCAAATTACCATGGAATTGGTAGAAGTGGTACTTCATCATACCATATTTGAGTCATTTACATGGTGAACCTTGGGTGGACCTCTTGAAAGTATTTGTTCATTTTCATCCATCCTTGTCATGTCCTGCAAAATAAGATAAACTACGTCAGTTAATGGTGCCCTTTGGACATGGATACAAAAGCCACATAAATACCAAAGCAAAAATACACAATAGAAATATTTTATGACACTCTGAGTAGTACAATGAAGAATTAACATAAGCATGGAGATAATGATGCAGCCACCTATTGTATCACTTTGAGATGGTGCCCATACTCCATAAAAACTGAGGTTATTGACATTTCTTCTATTGCCTCCATGAAAACTTTAGGGTTGATAGGATGAGCTGCTTGGTTAAGATGACAATTCAGCAACATGAAAGTGGAATCGTTTGTTGGGATAATGTTGGCAAGTTCGTAATCAGGTGTAATAGATTAGCAAATTCTATTGTCAGTGAGTTTAGAGTTAGACCAATCACAAGTAGTCCAATAACAGTTCCTTGGTGTAGATGAAAAATCAGATAAAGACTACTTCTAATGAAGCAGCTTCGTATTCACAAAGCCAATGACAATCACCATTAGGAATAGGTAATCTGACCTAGAGAACTTAGATTGCATATTGTATCTTAATCTCTAGTTTGCACTCACTTGCATATACGTGCTTTGTGTTTTGAGTTTACACTTTGCACTAATATAACCTTTATTTCATGCCAGATTTTCGTGCTTATAGTTCAAACATGACGGTCCCGTGTATATAGTTTGTGCAGAAAGTTTGTGTGAAAGTGTTTTGAGCTTAAGTAAAACAAATGTAGAAACATTTTTATTAATATTAAAGCTTGTTTGAAAATAATTTGTAATGGTTTTATCAAAAGAATGATTTTCATAAGCTAATTGGAAAATATTTCAAAAAGTGATAATTGACTTTCTAGTTATTGAGGAAGTTTGGAAAACAGGTGTTTTTAGAAGGAAAGTTCTTAAATATTCAAAAATATAATACCTCTCGTGTTTCTAGTCACTCTGATGTTTATACATCTTGTTGGCAAAAAATACTTTGAATTAACTCTTTTATCCTTGTGTGCGATTTTTTATATGCCCGAAAACTTTATTCCATAGTGAAGCTGAGAAATCCTGATGTAGGCTCTAATAAGGGGCACTACAATCTTTAAGCCCTTAGGCTTTCCCTTTGGTCAACAACTAAGATTTGATTATCAATATAGCGTCGTATAGCTCAAAAAGACAGCAAACAAAGGTTATTTCACTTAACTCTAAGGATCTATGCATTCAACATAAGCACGGATTAAGATCTAATAAGTAGAGATGCAATAATAGCACGAAAACAAAACTCAGCATATAATAATTTTAATCGCAGGAATGGAAAACAAAATTTAAAGAGAGGCATGCATCAGATTTTAAGATAAAATAGGGTTACGAGTGCCTGCTAGCATTACCGATAGACAAAAGATGGCAATTATGATAATTACACATATATTGGGCATCAACTAGAGATGAAACGGAGGCGGATATGGCTGCGATGCGGAGCGTAGGCAATGAAAAGAGGTGAAAACGATACGGAAGCGGAGGAAAAGTGAAACAAAAGGATAGATAATGCTTGGGATTTCTGTTGTGGGTCGATGCGAGGATGCGTCGATGATCCCGCTCACGGAGCAAGGCCGGACATCGAGCGAAGCCGGATCCTTCGGAAGAACAAACCAAGGCCTATGCGAGACGAAGTTGCGGATCGTCTCGAGGCGAAGTCGAGGAAGCGGCGAAGGTCGGGGACACGCGTCTCTCCCGGAAGCTCTCACACGGAGGCAAAAATTTCAACCATGCAAAAGATCCGAAATTTCTTCTTTCTTTTTCCCTTTTGTAAAGCTAGGGTTTTCAAGAATCTTGTCGGTCGGTACCCCACAAACACACACCCAGATTTTATTAATATAATATAAAAAACTCACCGAAAAGACCCGAATTCAATCCAAAAAGGCCTTGGATGAGATCATGGACACCTCCCATGAATTGGGCAAGAACAAGACTAATAATAAGTGCAGAAAATAGGCCAAAAACATGAAAAATAAGTCAAAACCTGAAATAAACGACTGCAAGTCACCATATGGATAATGTCCTCCATGCATAAAATAAAAACGACAAATAAAACTCTCTGGCATTAAACTGAAGATGCGGCGATGATATGATGGTGCTGATGCTGCATCAAATCCTTTTCTGATTCCTTTGGTTCTTTATTTTGTATATATAAACAAAAATATAGAACCATCCTTTTAAGAGAACCTAAAAATTGTTATGAAAACAATCTGAAAATTGGTTCTGACACATCAATCGATAGCTACGTACTAGGTCATGGACTGACCCACTCAACATCGTAGGACAGAAAGAGATTGCACTCCAGAATTGTTGCAGGGGATTAATCCCTCTCAGAGGATTGATCCACCATAAGCAATCTAGCGATAGGTCAACTTTTTTATTCTATTGTCAGAGGACCAATCTATGTGGTCTCGCGGACCGATATGCTAGTGGCCTACCATGTGTTCAATCTGCATAGTTTAAAATCTCCTAAGAGAAGGGAAAAATGGTATTGACAAAAGTAATAGAAAAAGGATAATGAATTCAAATCGAACTGAGTAGACATCTCCTTATTCAAAATTATCTAGAAGCTCATAGGCAAAGTCTCCTTTTACATTCCCACCATCCCTGCAAAGGCCAAAGTGAAGAATAATGACAACGCAGATGTTGCAACGAGCTTCCGACTGACAGATAAATCGGCCTTGTTAGATGCATGAGCCTGCTATCGTGTTGTGCACAATTCTGAACGTAGAAGGATGGGACCCTTTCAAGGGTGTTTCTTACATGGGATAGACCCAAGGTACTAAAAATCGATATATTTTGTGAAATTTCACGAAATATATCAATTAGTTGAAAGCTTGGCATGATATCCGGCATACAAAATTAAACGGCATAGAAACTGTTATGATTTTCCGATATTTCACAATATTTCCATGAAATATTTGTTTCTCCACAAAATATCGTGATATCAGTACTAACAAAAAGGGATTTTGTCAAAATTTCGCAAAAATTTTGGAAAATTTCGCGAAATGACACCGAAATTGTGGGACTGACTGGTTATAAAAGGGATCTTGTGGTCTGATTCTCAGCAACTTATTTACATATAATAACATTTACTTTAAGTTATTATATGTAAATAACATTAAGCTATTATATTTACATATAATAACACTTTAAGTTATTATATGAAAATAAGCAAATACCCCCCCCCCCATTTGATTTCAATAAAAATATCAAAAAAATCAAAAACCAAAGGAATCAAAAAGTATACATTCAATTTTATTAAGAGAAAATAGCTTTCAGAGTTTTTTATAAAATCCACATGGTGAGAAAAGTGATTAACTGAACTCTTTTTTAGCTCAAAAAAATCCATAAAATGTAGAAGTACAAGTGCATCTAGAAAACCATGGTCCGCCTTAGGAAAATTTGAATGAACAAAAACTTTCCCATATAAAAACTCTTTTTTCTAGACTTAATAGAAAAATAGTGTTTCACATCTCAGCATAATTTTTGCACAATTTCAAACTTACATAACTTACTTGTTTTAAGTCCGCTTTCAAAATCATTTGAAACTAGGGCTGGCAATTTCGGACCAGACAGGGCAGACCCAACACGAAATTAGCGAGTTCGGGTCTGGGTTAAACAGGTTCGGGTCGTAAACGGGTCGACACGACTAACCTGTTTCGTAAACGGGTCGTGTCCGGGTTTTGTCTCCGACCCGTTTAATACCCGTTAACACCCGCTTAAAATCCAAAAGATCGGGTCGGGTCTGGTCTACCCAGCATTCGATCTGATGGGTTCAAGAGCTGTCAGCTGTGATCAGAACACCATGAGACTATGAGAGAGACTGTGAGTGAGAGAGAGAGAGAGAGATGGTGGCTGGTGTGCAGGCTGTGCAACAGTGCAGGTGGCTAGCCGGAGCGTCGGATCGGGCGTCGAAGATCGAGGGATCGAGAGGAGGGTAGCCGGCCAGAGCGTCGAAGATCGGGCGAAGGGTGGCCGGCCGGAGCGTCGGAGATCGAGGATCGAGCGGAGGGTGGCCGACCGAAGCATCTGAGATCTGAGATCGGGCGAAGGGTGGCCGGCCGGAGACTCTCTCTCTCTCTCTCTCTCTCTCTCTCTCTCTCTCTTCCGGTCATTGAATCGAACTCGGTGACGGGTCACCCCCAATACTTAAGCGGGTCTTACCGGGTCTACCCGTTTATAAACGGGTCGGGTACGAGTTTAGGGTTTAGACACGATTAGTTAAACAGGTCGTGTCCGGGTTTAGGGGTTTTGGAAACAACATGAGACCGAGCACGACCCGACCGGACACATTATTTTAACAATAAACTAATCTTTATTTTGAAAATATTTTTATCCACAAAAAAGATTAAAAAATATTTGAAAAATATAGATCAAAACCGGATCAAACAAGATTGCACAAGACTCACAGACTCAATACATTGAATACATACTAGGTGAAGCTCTACACCCCTAGATAGGGTACAAATATTATTTCAAAGAATGACTATCCAAAGTTTCACTAAAAAAACTCCATCAAAAAATCAATATTTCCACCATTTCTATAAAATTGTAAAAATTTCCACACTGCCGAAATATTTCCACGAAATATTTCCATATCCAGAATGTCAAAATTTACACCGAAATTGAGATTTCGACCCTTGGATAGACTTTTATTTGGCTATTATAGAGCACAATTAGGCATGAAATCATGGGTCTTAGATGCATGCCTATTCTAGCTCCGATGATACCAACTGTATTTTTATTTAATTTCTTTTATTTGTAGAATTGCATTATTCCCTATTTTCATGTATTCGGACTCTAGTTCGTTGTCGTTTGATTGCCTATATTGTGGGGGGTGTCCATAGTCGTGTTCGGGTGGCTTTCAATTGAATCCGTGGTAACCCATATGTGTGACCAGCTTTATAGTTAAAAATAAAGGGCTAACAAGGCCTGCAAGGCTCTAACGATCAAGATTATACTTGATCTAATGGTCGGATGGGCATGACATAAGCTAGTGATTACATGCCAAGTCATTGGTCCTCCTTTACTAGGGTTTGAAGATATCCAAAGCCCATTTGTAAGTACAAACCACCCTTCACATGCCATCACCTCTCTCTCTTTTGCGTCGTACCACCCTAGGGAACCCTCCTCGCTCCACGCCACATGGATCCCACAAAGTGGTTTGTTATCCCATTGAGATCCGGTCTTGTCCTTTTTTTGCCTCTTTTCCTCTCCCTTAATTCCTTGTTTGCACGTTGCACCTCCATCTGATCCCTTCTTTGCTTGGTACCTATGAGTATCCACTGTTGATTTGCATGCCCTAGATCTTGGAAAAGAGAAGAAGGAAAAAAGAATTCAAATTTAAATTATTTTGAGAGACAACTCTTTGGGAGAGACTCGTGCCAACATTTACACCCTCCTTCATCACTCGATCGAGTGATGGTGCCTTTGTAAACTGTAAAGTGACTTTGAAGGATCCGACATATCTAAACGAACGACCTTGCTCGGTAAGAGGATCTCAAGGGGATCACAATTGACGATAGTAGGTGACACTCTCCCACGGATCAATCAAGATCCATTGATTGGATCTTGATTGATGATAGTAGGAGACACTCTTCCATGGTTTGAATCCTAGTTTTCAACTCTCGAGCAATCCGTGGTGTACCGTGTTCTCCCGTGTTTGGTTCCATATATCCCAAGGTAAAATTTCTTAATTCCTTGTTTGGATTCCTTGAGTTACCTGGAATTATAATCAGATTTCATTGCCTTTTCTTCTTCGATTTGTTTGGGATCCTGGACCTAGGGTTTGATTTAATTTTCCCGAGGCTTATGTCTTGTTACACTGGTAACATAGGCCCAAAGAAATCCGCCCATACATCGCTGGGCAGAAAGATAAGGATAGTAAGTGCAAAAAGGGAACTCTTGGCATACCTATCAATCAGATCCATCCTTTTCCATTCCCAGAGAGGAGTCATTTGGCAACAAGTCGAAGATAGTCAAGTCAAGAAAGCTGGCTTTCATCTACTTGCAGCAAATTCCAAAAGTGGATGGACATGATTGCAAATCTCCAAGAAGAACGAGGAAGGGAAAAGCCCAATGAGGGAATAACACAACCAATAGAAAGCAAGTGTGACTTTCCACGTGCATCTATGACGATTTCTTTTCAAGGCTATACCTTCACCACTTCTTATTTGTCTTATTTTATTATCATCTTTACCTCCACTGATTCGTATCATATCCATTGCTATCATGCAACCATGTCTTCCGTCCTAATTAGCATCTGCACCCAAAGCCTCTAGGAACCAATACCACACCACATCTCGCAACCGCCAATATCACACCACATCTCGGAACCGCCAATATCCTTTTACTTTCCCTCCTATACTGATGTCCTAACCAACCATCGACATTATTGAACCCAGAAACTGGCCAAATTACCGTTTGACGGTTTTCTGATCGTTGGATACATCTACTGCCCTGTTTTGACAAATTTTATTATTTAAAAATCTTGCTAATACAATAATTCACATACAAAAATGGCTATTATATGTAGAATTTTTAGTTCTGTGGTAGTTTAAGGATTTAATTGTTACATTTTGACCTATGCTTGCCATTGTTTATATATCTGTGTTAGATCGGCGATAAACTAGCTATGTTTGCTCTCTTTGTTGATGTTATATGCGCTATATTGGAAACTAAAGCTTAATTAGCTGACTAGAAGGGTGTGTAGTGGACCCATTTAGGTGCCTAACTCAATTGGTATCAGAGCTTGAAAGGTCATGTTCGTCGTAACCATGTTCTATCATTCTATTTCATCTTCTCTACACCTATGTGATACTTTGTCCTACAAATGTTCCTCGTGTCCTTTGAACGATGAGGGCTTATTCTTGTTCATCAACCAATCTTTCCAAATGAATCATAGTATTCCCATTATGTTAGGGATCAAGCTATTGATTTATGTCTACTGTCTAAACTCCATGTTCCTTGGTTTCTATGCCCCTAATTCTTTTTCATTGAAGATGAGGCATGAAGAAATTATTCCAATAACGGATGACATTAAATATGAGTTGAAGTGGCATGAGCAAGGGAAGCGGCCAGATGAACAAACGAGCATCTAGAACAGCCACCTCCACTTACAGTTACAGGGACTCTAGAGGACCCTCCTATAGTAGTACCATGAGTGGAGACTCCGCCTCTCATGGAGCTTCCACCACCACAGATAGCCACAGTGGAGCTTCTGTTAGCCGAGCCACTACATCGCATTGATTTCATTGTTTAGATTGACCGCCTTGGTAATATTTAAAGCAAGTGAAGCAACCTCTACAAGGAGAACATTTTACAAGATCAAATGGTCCAAATCTACCTACAGGAGTACAATGTGGTTCATAAATATTTTCAAATGAAGACTACCGGAAAAAACATTATAGTGACTAAAATACATAAATTCATAATAGGAATAGTAAAATACATGAACTCCACTTTGTTCTGATATAATCGACAAAAAAATGAACAAATGAAATCCAGTATGAAGCAAACATTTCCTGGAAAATTACTATTATGGTAGATGCATGTCATATTAAAGAATCAAACACAACAGTTTTTATGTCAAAACCTAGGCAATGAATAATTTAAATTTGTTTATTGTTATAAAAATTCTGAAACCATAGCTACAAGAGATTTGTCAAGCAACTAAATGGAAGTATGTACCATGTCAAACTTGAAAAGATTCTTGTGTACTCCGTTCTCCACTAACAAATCCCATCGACGATTGGCAAAGGTAAATGAGTAGTTGTTGCTTGGCATAGGAAACTCAACTCTCTAGTAAAAGATAAAGTAGTATGTGTTAACAAGACTTATTAAGTTTGTTTCAAACCAGAAAATATTATATTTATAAAATGTAAATAAAGAAGGAATCTCAACAGGACATAAGCCACAACATCAGTCAACATAAGGAAAAGAACTCACCTTTGGATGCCCAAATTCATTGCCCATAAAACTGAGGTATGCACGCCCACTTATTGAAAACGTAATTAATTTAATCATCTGAAACATGAAGTAGCTCAAATAATAAAAAATATATAATGCATGAAGTTTTACCAAAGTAAAAGAAGTGATGATAACAAACACATTATTATTAGTAATTATTCACCACAAAAAGACAATGTCATAAAATCGATCTTTCTGAGATCATATTTCATACATGAAATGAAACAAAAACGATAAAGCAATATAAAGTAGCATTTACGGAAAGTAGTTTCACTTTCTCTTCCCTTACTATCATCCCTTAAAAAGAGTTGTTAACATCAAGAGTGTACCACCTTTGTTGGAAAACCTAGCATAATTTATGTGCACAAAACACTTTCAGTGAGATCGAATTGTACGAGTCCTATGTGACTGTCAGTGTCAGTGTATCATAACCCACGAAGACATCTCTGAGCGAGACTAATCCAGTTGAAGATCTAATGCATGCCGGTTCTTGAAAAGACTAACGTGCAGAAATTTAACAATGTAAAACTGATTTTCAGTCCTTAAAAATAAATTTCAGCAAAGACCCATCTAAGGTAATCATATGCCATAATTGCCATTATCAAAGATACTTTTCTATTACATCAATAAGCATTCAAATTATGAAAAGAAAGCAAATAAGTCTTATTTAAAGTCATCGCAGCAATCAAATAAGGATGATATCACAATAATAAAACCATGATTCAACAAAATAATGGATCTAAAGCAAAAACCGCGATGATGGCAATAAACCTATGAAACCCAAACGATACGATAATAGCCCAATAGTCAACGAAAGAGGCCAAGGCAAAACAAATAGGGACGGTTACTGTGTTGGTACAATTTACTGTCTATCCTTGATGTAGCTCAGGGGATGCTCGTCGCGATCCCGGTACCCGGCAGAAGAAGTGGCAGAGGAGGGAGGGCAATCCATAAGACAAGGTGAAGAAGCTGAGACGAAACGATCTCTAAGGGAAGTAGATTTTTGTACCGATCTCTCGTGAAGATGAGGAAAAACGTCGGTGCGAAGAGGTAGAAGCTTGCAATGTAAGAAAAGATGCAGAAGCAAGGAAGAAGCGTCGGAGAAGGTCTCTTGAACGCCAGCTCCGTTCTAGGAAACTAGGGTTGCAAAAAGTCATCTAATAATCATCCTTCCATTAGGGTTTAGCAAAGGATTAAATAGGAGAGGAGAGATCGCGCAGAGGGGGGGGTTGCGTGCGACTCGCGGACGAATTGCATGGGCAAGGATGTCATGAGGATAGGAGAGAGAAATAGAGGGAGGAGCCGCGGGCCGGGCTCTTTCCGAGGCCTTTTTGGGCTTTGTTTTGGGCTTCACGCGTTCCCCATCACACATCGGTTTTTAATTAGATCCAACAAATCTTATTAAAACCGATTCGAACAACTTAAACCCAAATAGGTTCGAGTTGGGTGCGAACAACCTTCGCACCTAGGCTAACCAGAAATAAAAATGTTCATAATTTAAGATCCACAAGTCAGATCAAGATGAAATAAAAAGACAAAACATAGATAATGAAAAGACAGATCTATAGCATCCAGCGAATCTCCAATCGGGCTCCTAACTCTTCATGGGGAGGCAAAATACGTGATCAGCTTTGTAGAAAATATGCGCGCTCGCCTACACCAGTGAGATCGAATTGTCCAAGGCCTATGTGACTGTCAACGTTAGTGTATCATAACCCACGAGGACATACCAGAGCGACACTAATCCAGTTGAAGATCACAAGCTAGGATCACACCTACACAAGGTATATTTCGTACTTATGACTTTTTGACAGTTAGGACATTAGGATTCTACTCAAATAGTCGAGGCTAACAGTTTACCGGATTTTGTGATTTGGAGATTGCCAACTTTGTTACACTGAGTCACGTAAGTGGATGTGGATGTGCATAATAGTCCCTTTGCTCAAATAGTCCCTTGTTTCACTGAGTCACGCAAGTGGATGTGCATAATAGAGGAAAGGCTTGTATAGAAAGCACCATTGTAGTGTTTTGTATTGGGGTGTTTTTGCCCAAAAAACCTATGACAAAGAGGGAAATTGTTACATCATGTGAGTTCCTCATTGAGGTTACCACTTGATTTGTCATAGGAATTTTGCTTCAAAACACAATTCCTTACCGGTGTTGTACTTTGTCTTTTTTGAGTCCGGGTGGGTAGTGTTAGATTGCCCGCTTAGATCTTGCACGCTTAAACTTTAAGACAAAGCGGTAAAGCGTCAAAGTCAAGAACTCCCCCACATGCTTAGGTATAATTCCTAAACTATGGTGGATGGCATTGGACTTCAGATGTGGAGAGATAGCCCATATTTTTCAAAACCTAGGGTCACTTAAACTTTAAATGTTACGTATCCAATCTTGTGCAAGGTTGCATCAAATGATTTTGCATCTTCAAAACCTACACATTTTCATTGCATGAGCATGCGGGAATGTCCCACACTTGAATGGTTTTGATCGGATCAAATTTGGACCAACATCCAATAGCACATGCACTGATTGAGTGCATCGTGCACACGTTTTAAGCTTATCATGTGAATGATGCGCCCAATGTTCGCACACATCTTTGTGTCACACATTTCATGCGCAGTACATTTAGTGTGCACAATTTCTTTTCGTGCACGATTTTAAGGTAGTTATGGTCCGCATTTTTTAGATCGGAATCGTGTGCACACTTCCCTAATCGTGCGCACAGTCTGGGCAAAATTTGCATGCTTACTGTTTTCTCTATAGAAATGTCCAGGTCATGCGCATACTTTCCCCACTGTGCGCACGATGGGTTCAGCTTTCGTTTTCCCTATTGATTATCGTTTTTGTTTAAGCTTGCTTTGTGGCACTGATCACTAGAGTTTTAAATGGGTTATAAACAAGCATGTCTCCTATCCATTTAAGGCATCTCTCGTATCTTTGGAAGCTCTACTCTGTTCATTTAAGAGTGAGTGCTAGGGTGAGAGACTCCAGATCTTTTTCCTTCAAGAAGAGTCTCTCCCTCAAGCCTCTTTGAGAAGGCATTTTCATCCATTACTCCTCTTTTATTCTTTTCCCTCCGTTGGCGGAAGGTTATCGAGGCGACGCTCGAGTTCTTGTGATTGCTCAAGCACCCACGCTCATCGGTGGTGACTAAGATGGGATCACCACTAGCTGAATATGGGCATTCCTATTTATTATGTTTGTCCTAAGTGGGCAACTGGCAAGGCTCCTATGTAAAATTATCTCATTCTTGACCATCTATTCTACATATTTACACGATCCAAATGCTAAGATTGAATATGCTTAATGATTCAAGTACTTGAATCCATGTATACTAGAGTGACACACATGATAACCGTTAGATCAACCATCGTAATTCTCGTTCATTGATAATAAGGCCACAAATTTGCTCCTTTGTTAGTGTCAAAATTGGCAGCCCTTGTTAATATTGTCTAGAATTAAGAATTCATCGTTACCCCATTTTCAAGCATGTTTCCTGTATATATATATATATATATATATATATATATATATATATATATATATATATATATATATATATATATATATATATATATATATATATATATATATATATATATGGGAAAGGGGATGCTGGACCTGAGGTGCAGCGTCGTTGCTGCACCTCAAGCATTGTTTTACCTATCTAGACGTTTTGGAATTTGATGAAATTTGGTGAGGGTGTTGTCTAGGGTAAGATGATCATCCTCACCAATCTTCATCAAATTCCAAAACTTCTAGGGGGGTCAAATGGTCGAAGCAAAATCAGTCGTCCGCAGTCACCGTTACAATCTGCGGATTTTGCTTCGACCATATGACCCCCCTAGAAGTTTTGGAATTTGATGAAAATTTGTGAGGATGATCATCTTACCATAGACAACACCCTCACCAAATTTCATCAAATTCCAAAACTTCTAGGTAGGTAAACAAGCGAGAAGTGCAGCGTTGTTGGTGGACCTCGGGTGCAGGCTCCCCGCCCCCTATATATATATATATATATATATATATATATATATATATATATATATATATATATATATATTGTCTTTTGTCTACTAGGACAAGTTACGAAATTAATTCTGAATGTGGTATAGTTCATACATCATCATGTACATAGTATGAATCAAAAGATTCAAAACACTCCACTACCATAATAAAATCACATTAAAGTCCTATTTATATATTTAGTGCATGAAACAAATCAGTTGTTGTTACACCTACAGATTATTTCGGAAGGACTACAAACCAACGGGGTAAATTTCTCATCTTTTCACTCATGGTTAAGTAAAGTTCTCATCTGTTTCTCTTATCTAGTAGAATGATGACATTTGAAATAGGAAAAAAAAAGAAATTGAAAACGATCAAGAGTTTCAAGTAATGTTAGTAACTGTATGGACACATAGACAATCTTTAAGATAAAAAATTAAATCAAAAAAACAGATAAAGGTTATGAACTGAAAATCATATAAAGTAGAATCCGTGTGGATATAAACTAATTATTTTTATGCATGAGAAGTATTAGGGACTCACAATATTTACTTCAATTTACTTCCTTTTCATTTTTTGGAGTGTTTGAAAAATTATCTAATTCTTGTGCAAAGAACATTTACTATGGTTTCCGGATAAAAAGGATTATACTTATTATTACTTTGAGGGATTCATTATACTTATTATTACTCCGAAGGATTCTTTGCCATTTGTTAAAATGAAACTCTGAGAAAAAGATAAACATTAAGTGCCGATAAGCATTAACCATTCAATCTGGAGAAAGAAGGTACTGAAGTCATTCTGCTAACTCATGAATTACAACCATCATGGTCATTGTTATGCTTTTGAGCTTTACAACAAAGCCTCAAAATATAAATTGAAATTACAAGCAAGATTCGTAAAAAAATGATATAACTTTGCTCCTATGCAAACTATAAGCATAAATAATAATTGGACACACCTAAGTTCCCTAACCAAAATGAAACAAGGAAAATATGGCGTCACATGTCCAATCTATATAATAAAGCACGCTTTTGAGACAGAGTGGTTGTGAATCTTGTGATTGATTTGGAGATGGGATAAAGAAAGGGTAGGATTTGTTCTCTCTGCTCCCATTGGTTTTTAATGCTGCAATCTCTCTCTCTCTCTCTCTCTCTCTCTCTCTCTCTCTCTCTCTCTCACACACACACACACACACACACACACACACACTCGCAGGGGCAATCTGTCGGAGGCAGGACAAGTGCCGACAGGCATGAGTTTTTCTAGTTTAGGAATAAAACAAGCTTTGGATAGTATTCAATTCAAATGATGGACGTCTTGGGATATAAAAAGATACATATAGAAATGACAATATATCACTATACCCAAACATTAAAATTGGATAAGTGGTAAAGTTTGGACAATGATATCGGGCAGAAAATAAAATTGACATATTTAATAGCAATGTCAAAGAACTTAGCACAAGACAATTTTTGTATACATTATATATTGAGGATACGACAAATGCCACATCCTCTAACCCCAAGGGTTGCTCTTCGATTTTCCTGAATAAAACTTCTGCAAATGAACTCCCTCCAGAAATAGACTGCAATAGCAAAATAATATGAATCAATGAATGGCTACTAAATAAAGCAAAGTCGAATCAACTAAGAGATACATTAATTTTTCGACATGCAGTCCCACACTACAAAAACATGTAATTATCAATGTAGGGTACCATGAAATGAAATCTTAGTGCTATTATCCCATAATATTCTTCGAAAGAACTCTTTTCAAAATCGATACCCTCCTTTCTCATTCCCATTCATAACTTCCATTATCTTATCCACATTAATTCTCTCCAAAAAAACATCCTTGCTTATCTTTGTTCGTTGATGAATTTTAGTTCTTCGTGAAAACATTTCACCCTCGACCAAAGTGTGTATGCTTTGGTTTTTCCATGGCTCGAAAGTTCGTTCAAACCCAAACCGGTTCAGATATTAAGCAATCTAAAATGAAACACCCACCCGAGCCCAAACCGGTTTGGAGTTTGGCTGATCTGAACTTAAAAACCTGCCCAAACTTGAAATCAAGCATGAACTCGAGCAGCATAGGCCAAATCAGAATAGAATTGGCTGGATCAACATTGAATCAATCAAAACAGACCAAAACTAGCTGGATCAAACGTGAACTTCAAATGATTTCTGATTTTTTAAATATTTTTTAAAACGGTCGACCAGCTCAAACTCGAACCACACAAACCAAATGACTTAGTTCCTTTTTTATTGCTCGATCTGAAACCGAATCCGAATTCTTAAACCTCAAATTTTCCTGCTCAAGAAGAATTAATGAACATTGAGTGAAAGTCAAAACTATAACATTGCATATGTTTACTAATGTCAATAGGTGAATTTTGTGGTTTACAGCCGGATTGTGGCAAATTTTTCAAATTCGCAATCTGAATTGTCTCTTCCACCACCAATGAGTCTTCCCTCTTAAAAAAAACACTCATTTCGAAGGTATATTTATCATCCATTAAATGTAGGAACCTATTGGTCATAAATGGCCAGCTTATAGGGTTCCCGTGGAACAATCAGGTAGCTCACTTACGTATAGATCATAATCATGGGAGTTACTGTTTCCATCATGTTGTTTCAGCTCTAGGTCATTTAGATCTCAAAATTTTCATCATTGTTACTCTTTACTTTAGATCTCAAAAATTTTAGTGTAGATAGAAGTAAAAATATCAACTGATTGTTACTCTTTACTTTCACTAAGTATATTTGTGTTATGCATAGAAAACAATGGAACAGTATGAACCCCACCCAAGCCATCGACTCAAAAGGAGAAAAAGAAAGAAACAACAGAGAAAATTCTAACTAGATAATAGTCAGCGTTGTTAACAAAAATAATTCCAACATTGTTAAAACGAAAACGAAGTGAGTACCTGATTATGATTCTCAGCATATAAAAGCATATTCTCATGACTTTGTCGGTTGCTGGCAAGCACACTCACGATCTACAAATATTTACCCCATAAGAGAAAAATGCCATATTAAACAACAAATTATACATGTAGCAGAAGTTCTTTAATTGGAAAATGAAATGCCCATATAGTACTCATAGGTAAGGTTGTTAGTTCTCATGTTGAAAAAACAACTATGAGTGCAACAGGTTTCCCCCTAAACATTTGGATTTGCGTTTATCAAATGTCACTTCACTTATAACTTACTATGGCAGAACCATCAATATGTAAACCAATCATTAGGACCAAGAAATAAGTCTGACAAAGTTATATATAACAATTCATGCACTCTTCTATAATACATTCAGACAGAATATTTGTAGCCAGTGTATTCATATATCTCATAAATGAACAGAAGTTGCGTTTCTTTCGAAACTTGCTTCACCTGTCTCATGCCAATTATAGCAACAAGGATTTAGAAGAGGTTCACCATATGCAAAGAATCAAATGAAGGGCAATAGGGAAAATGTGGTTGTGGTAATAGTCACGCAAGCATATCATTAAATATCAGCAAAGTAGTTTTTCTATGAATGCCTATCCACTAGAATGCAGGAAATCTCAAAGAGAAAAACTAACGAGAGTCAAATTCCTTTATGTCAAACAGCCACTCTCAGTGCCTAGATATGATTAAATGAGGCAGGGTCCACAGCAGTAATGGACACAATATCCAATAGATAAGGAAAATTATATGACCCTGTGAAAACTAGAAACTAAATCCTGTTGGATCCATACAGACCACAATGAATTGAAGATGAGAAAGGCTAGGATGAGGCGGCATCAGAAACTACCACCAATACAAGGAACTAAATTTCCCATGTCCATCTAGCAACAGGACCAGTAACAAACAAATAAAAACAGCAAAACTCAACTCATCGGTGCAGTCAACTATACTTTTTGGATGATAACCCTCAGGAATATTGGAGGGTACAACAGATAGGGACAAATTTATTGTTTAATTCTAGCAATACACCACCTTTAGGCCCATCCTAGAGACTATCGAGCAAGGGTGGCGGCGTGTTGCATGGGCGACGGGTCTCCCAGGGAATCTCCATATAACACTCTAGGGGTGGTGCGGAGATGTTAGGTGGGCATACAAGACATACACGTCTTGACTCGATTGGGGGCAGGTCGGTGCTGCCATTACCTAGCAGTTGGTTGAAGTAGTGGTCACTCTCCTGCGCCACGTAACGCTCTTATTGGGAATCAGGTCTGGTCGTGCCAAACCTAGCACCTGTCACTGCATGAGACCTGACGCATGCTAAACGATAAGCGAGCTTCCTTGCTCGCCTCTGGTTACATTTCTTTAGGAATAGTGCTAAGGCAACGAAACGGGTTCATCGTGCATACCCAAGGGTGAGCTATATGCTGGCATCACAATGACATTATCATCAGTCAAGATCCCTACTGATATCACAATGACGTCATCGTCAGGCGGACACCCTACTGACGTCATCACTGGGCGAGCTCCCTACTGACGGCATGATAACGCAATATATGATCCAATAGGCTCGTGTCTGGGCGAGCTCCATGCTCTGTCTTTGGGCTTCGTGCCCAATTTAGGCAATTTGTCTCTTTTCTCTGTTGCACTGTCGTACGGGCTATGCTATCAAAATCGGGACTAGACAGCGACTAGTCCCCAGGCGGCATTTTGTCGACCGATCAATTCCGATTCTGTCATTGCTAGGCGGAATCCCGACTAATCCCCAACTATACCTGACTAGCCCGACTAGTGACTGCCAACTAGTCCCCAGGGTCTTGAGTCGCAAGACTCACAACTATGGCTCTTCCCCGTAATCATCTGTTGAGCACCTGAGAATCTCAAATAAAAACATAGACAAATAATTATTGTTTATTTGTTGATATTCATATAACCCTATAATCAAAATTGGGGTTGTTCACAGATTAAACATCATCAAACAAATATTGTGATGAATTCTTAGTTCTGAGTCTTCTGACATGGGCATGAAGCCAATACAATTGTGTTCTGTTACTTATGTATTTATACCCATGCTATGAAGTGTGAAGGTATGTATTGTTATTAACCCACTAATACCATATACTTATTGACATTTATGCTAGTTCATATATCATATATGTTTAGGGAGTGTGGAGGGGTTAGAATAAATTTTGGCCGACTAGTCCCTAATTAGTCCCGACTAGTCCTAGTCAGCCCTTGGCCGACTAGGGCCGACTACCGACTTTAACTGCATAGTGTACGGGCTACATCAGAATGTGTCACCCTTGCATTACCCTTGCAGACTGGCATATGGACGAGTTAAAACATTTCGAGCACCCACATTACCCCCTCCTAGAGGGGCGAGCTCCAGGAGGCTTGCTTCATCTAGGAGCCCGGCAAGGTTGTCCAATGTGGTAGAGTTGGGCGTGGGTGACAATCTTTCACGACAACGGTTGTCGTCCTGAGGTGGAGGGAGTTGTTGCCAACTCTGACAACCATGGTTTTAAAACCCGCGGGTTGACTCGAAACCCGACCGGGTTGATCCGGATTGGCTGGATTTCGGGTCAACTCGCCAAAAAATCCGGCTATTGATTTGTCCGACGAGTAATCCGAGGGACTCGGCCGGGTCGAGTCAGGTTTCGTAACTCGAACAACCTCTGTTACCAAAAAATCCAATTTTTTGAATAAGTCTCAATTAAAATACGACTTATTCATAAAACGAAAACGCGACTCTTTCCCGATTTTATGAAAAAGTCATGATTTTCACGTTTTAATCCCGATTTATGCGTTTTATTCCCGATTTATTACGCTCTAATCCCATCATGTATTGCTCAAAAAACCTATTGTAACATCTATATATAAATATGTTCTAAAATTCTACCATTTGTTTCCCGACTCTTTCCCGATCTTTCCGACTTTTTCCCAATTTTTCCTACTTCTCCCCTAGCCGATTTTTTCCCGACTTCCGACTTGGTAACTATGCGGACAACCCGCGAGTCTTGATCCCCTTCAGTCGCGCGAGGTTTTTTAATCACCCCTTAAGTCACGACTCGCGAGGTTATTAAACACGAGCAATCAGCGGAAAAGAAACCCTAGGTGCTCAATTCCTCTCCCCCAGCCTCAGCTGCCTCAGCCAAAGGTGCCGCTCCCCCAACCTAGGAAAAGAAACCCTAGGAGACTCTCCCCCAGCCTCAGCCGCCTCAGTCAAAGGTGCTCAATTCCTCTCTTTCCTCTTCTCTCCCTCTCTTCTCATGCCTCAGCGATCAGCAAAAAGGAAACCCTAGCCTCAGCCTACTCTATTTCCTCTTCTCCCCCTTTCTTCCCATGCTCGATTCCTATTTGTTGATGCTGTGTGAATCAACTAACCTGAAACCAAAATAAATCAATTAATTCATCAGTTCCTTTTGATAGTTATTCTAGCAAACAAAAATTCTTCAACTAAAAGAGCAAACATTGCCAATAGCAGAAGTTGTGGAGTTCGACTGTCTGAAGGTCTTGAACACCCGATTTCATCCCCTCTGCCACCTGTTCGATTGCCTAAAGGCTCATTCCTCACCTGCGTCACAAATTCCGACAGGTATTTCTATTATTTTTTTCATGGCCTTGA
The DNA here is from genome assembly GCA_947650365.1 of Chamaelirium japonicum. Classification (NCBI taxonomy): domain Eukaryota; kingdom Viridiplantae; phylum Streptophyta; class Magnoliopsida; order Liliales; family Melanthiaceae; genus Chamaelirium; species Chamaelirium japonicum. Next base: position 70,766,311 of record OX393550.1, read on the forward strand.
GTTTATCCTTGTTTTTTTTTGTGGCCTTAAATCTATCATTATTGCAATCTCTTATAGTTAATTTCTTTCTGTACAAATGGATAGTCAGAATATGACTGCTAGTACAGATTCATCAGTCAATGCACCTACAGACACGGTGATAGACACTTCTCACTTATCTGATCCTGGTTGGCTTCATTGCTCTTCACTCACTGCTGATAAGAAGAGAAACCGATGCAACTATTGTGGAAAAACAATGTCTAAAGAGATCAATAGATTTAAACACCATCTAGCTAGAATTCCGGGTGATGCAGCACCTTGTAAGAAGGTCTTTGATGTAATTGCTAAATCAATGAAGGATATTTTAAATAAAAATACAAAGGAGACTAAGAAAAGAAAACACTACAAAAGTGATTTGAGTGCATTTGGGAGTATACAAGAGCTTGATGAGGAAGAAGACGATTCTTTGAGGACAAAAAGGGGTAAAGAAGTAGTTAGCTCTGGAAGTGCAACAAAAAATAGAAACATGCCTTGATAAGACCTCTAGAAAACATGTTTGTGAAGTAATTGCAAGGTGGTTTTATCATGTTTCCATTCCATTCAATGCCGCGGATTTCATTTATTTTCCAAAGGTATGTGAAGCCATTGGATTTTATGGGCAAGGCTTCAAGCCTCCAACACCATATGAGTTGTCCGGGGCCTCCGGGCCACTTCTAAAAGAGGAGGTGGAAACTCTACTAGTTTATTTGAATGAGTTCAAGTCTTTATGGAGCGAAACTGGTTGTTCCATCATGTCGGATTGGTGGAGGGATCAAAAAGGAAGGATACTTATAAATTTTTAGTGTCGTGTCCGCGGAGGTTTTTGTTCATAAGATCCGTGGATGCATCCGATATAGTCAAGGATGCAAATCATATCTTTAAATTGCTTGATGAGATAGTTGAGGAGGTTGGGGAGGAGAACATTGTTCAAGTGGTAACGGAAAATGCTGCAAATTACGTTGCCGCCGGCAAACTTCTTATGGCAAAGAGAAAGCATTTGTTTTGGAGTTCTTGTGCTACTCATTGTCTTGACCTTATTCTTAAGAAAATTGGTAAATTGAAACCTATTGAGCTTGTCATAGAGAAGTGCAAAAAGATTGTGAAGTTCATATACAACAAAAGTATGGTATTGCATATGATGCGGACTTTCACGGGTGCGAGAGAGATCCTTCGACCCGAGGCAACTCGTTTTGCAACAAACTTTATTCTTGTTGATAGTCTCATTGAGCAGGTAACTTCAAACTTTATGAGTTAGTTTCAATTTTCATGTCATCTTTTGGTTCTTTTCATTAGAGGGGTACTTTAAAAAAGATGTTTCTCTCCGAATAATGGTCCACTTCTAAGTTTGCAAAGCTCAAGGAGGGGAAAGAATCCGAGAAGATTGTAACCGACACTTCCTTTTGGCGGAAGATGGAGCAAATACATAAGATGTAGATTGCCGAAGCTCACAACAACAATGAAAGGCCCAATAAGAAATATTGGGATATCATTGACGAAAGGTGGGATTCCACTCTCCATTCTCCCTTTCATGCGGCAGGTTATTTTTTAAACCTGCATATTCACTATCGTCCAGATGTCTCAAAACATCCCGAAATTCGACGTGGTTTGCAACAACAATTGCAGTTCTTGAACCAGATATAGATGTTCGGATAGAGGTGATACAACAGGTATATGTTTCACATAATTGTGAATTTGTGATAATCTCAATTGAAAGTCGTTTACAACTTGCCATGTTTTCATTTTGTTATTAGATTTCAAAATTTAACGATGCAACACATTCATTTGCAACTGAACAGAGTATTCATAGTAGAAGCAAGTTATCTCCGGATAACTTTTTTTCCCAAATGCCCCCAAATCACCTTTGTATGCTTTTTCCAAATGCTCCCAAATTGCTTGAATTTGAATCATCACATGTTCACTATACCTACAGTTGTGTGGTGGCAAGCTTTTGGGATAGATACTCTGGACCTCCAACGGATTGCAATTCGTAACCTGAGTTAAAATTGCTCCTCTTTGGGTTGCGAAAGAAATTGGAGTATATTTGACCAAATCTATACAAGGAAAATGAATCGCTTGAAGCAAGAAAAGCAGAACAACTTGGTCTTTATTCACTACAATTTGAGATTGCGGGAAAGACAACTAAAAAGGAGTGCCTCGAGTTTTGATCCAGTCAATCTCGACAACATTTTACTTGAAAATGAGATTGTCGAGTGGATTCATGAGAATGAAAGAGGTGACTTCGATGGGATAATTTCAGATGGTTGGATAATGAGGAAGATGCCGATATTGGAACGATGAGCACACACCGTACTGAAGATGAGGAATTTGATGTTGAGGAGACCAACAATGAAGATGATCTTTGAATTTTATTTGGAATGTTGAAACTTGCTGTTTTTTTAGTCTTTGACTATCATTTTGGTCTGTATGTTTATCTCTGGTACTATGTAGTTTGATGCATCATGATCAACGCTATTAAATCATCGCCACATCTTCAGTTCGATGCCAGAGATTTTTATTTTTGTCGTTTTTTATTTTATGCATGGACATTAGCCATATGGGGACTTATTCGTTTATTTAAGTTTTTGGCCCATTTTCAATGTTTTGGGCCTATTTTCTGCACTTATTAGTCATCATGTTTTTGCCCAATTCATGGGGGATGTCCATGATCTCATCCAAGGGCTTTTCGGATTGAATTCGGGCTCGTTCGGGTGAGTTTTATGCATATTATTAATAAAATCTGGGTGTGTGCTTACAGGTACCGACGGACGAGATCAAGTCTCGAAATCGACGGCTAGATGGAAAATAACTTAAAATTGGATGACATGGCATGTAATGGGCTTCAATTAAAACTAATTGGGCTTATCTTAAGCCCAATAGGGCTTCACAATGGGGATCTCGCTCCCCTCTCTCCCCCTTTCCATGATCCACCCACGCGACCCCCTTCCATCCCCCTTCCGCACGGAAACCGAGGCAAACCCCTCCCCTTGCCGTCCCTTCTCTTCTCCCCTTTATTTCTCTCCCTTTTCCCTTCCTTTCTTGGACAATCGCATCCCCACCACTCCCTTTTATTTCTCTTTGATCTCCACCATACAATAGCAAACCCTAGATCTACAAAAGGGAAAAGGGAAAAGAGAAAAGAAAATTCAGATCATTGCCATTGCTGAAATTTGTACCTCCGCATAAGAGATTCCGGGAGAGACGCGTGTCCCTGACCTCCGTCACTTCCTCGACTTCGGCTCGAGACGATCCGCGACTTCGCCTCCCGTAGGCCTTGGCTTGTTCTTCCGAAGGATCCGGCTTCACTCGACGTCCGGCCTTGCTCCGTGAGCGGGATCATCGGCGCATCCTCACATCGACCCACGGCGGAAACCCCAGGACTTACCTATCCTTTTATTTCTTTTCTCCGCTCCCACATTATTTTCCATCTATTTCTAACGCTTACGCTCCGCATCGCCGCTGTATACACCTTTGTTTCATCTCTAGTTGAAGTCCCAAATATGCCTAATCATCTTATTTGCTATATTTAGTCTATCGGTAACCCTAGCAAGCACTCATAGCCCAATTTTCTATTAAAATCTGATGCATGCCCCTCTTTAAAATTAGTTATCTATTGCTGTGATTACTATTATTATATGCTGAATTTTGTTTTCGTGATAATAGTTGCATCTTAACTTATTCGATCTTAATCCTTGCTTTATGTTGAATGCGTAGATCTTTAGAACTACGTGAAATAACTTAGGTTTGCTGTCCTTTTGAGTTATACGGTGCTATATTGATAACTAAATCTTAGTTTGTTGACCAAAGGGAAACCATAAGGACTTAAGATTGTAGTGCGCCTTATCAGAGCCTACATCATAGTTGAACTCTTGAACTTGTCTTTGGCTTGTTAAACTTGTCTTTTGAAGTTGGAACTTGGAACTAGCTTGTTGAAATTGTCTTGCTTTGGTTCATTTGGAATGATGATGTTATGTCAATGTTTCATGACTTATGCCTATCTTTATTATTTAGCTGACAATTGTTTGCAAGTTGATGCTCGATTGTCGACAGTTGTTAACCTCATCCAAGGTTTTAAATGTTGTTTTCGGTGTCCATGTCAGTCAGCCAAAAAAAATTTGTTTTCCGGTAATTTGTCGGTGGAAAAATTGTAAAATGGACGGACTAATTTCGGTGGAAATATTTTGTTTTTTGGTCAAATTTTGGTGTTTTTCGATGGAAAATTATCGTTTTTCGGTCAGATTTTGATTTTGTTCGTTTAATATGAAAAAGATAGAATATTTCAGCAATACTTCAGGATAAAGATGACAGAAAAATAGTCTATTATGAAAAAAAAATCAAAATTTAAAAAAATGTAATTTCTTACTGATAAAGATGAGCTTTGTTTTGTTAAAAAAGATAAAAATTTTCCGTGAAATTGTCTAGAAAAACGACATAATATCGGATTTCGGTCAAATGTCGGTCATTTCGGCCAACATTTCGTTATGTCGAAAGGAAATTTGGTAATATTAGAAATTCAGTCAATTTCTATGTCGGATCCTTGAAAAAGACATTTCGATGATTTCGTAGGAAATTTGTCAACATTTGATTCCAAGACCTCATCAGAACGGGAGAAATGGAGTTCAGGCATTGTGACATGTGGCGCAAAGTGACATCTGTCGAAAGCTTCACGTCTGGGCGTCGTTCCGTTTTCATAGGGCATCAACTAAGAGGCACTGACACTGGTACGGGAACACAGGTACGACACGACACGGGTTCGCCGACACGGCAAATCCTAAAAAAGGAAGACACGGGTACGGCGGGGATATGGCAAAATAAATTAATATTTTTTATTTATATTTTACGTGTGTGTACAATTCATATATATTTCAATAACCGAAAAAATCACATTGAAAACAACTAAAATAAAATTTTAATGCATACTGAATCGCAATCGTTAGTTACATCCAGCCCTATCGGTGAATCGCACACAACTCTAAATGGTATTGAAAATAACGATTGTGTTTCAGTTTTGGCTTCAACCTATCTAAAACCTCAGAGGATCAGATAAGTTAAAGCCAAAATTGAATCGTAACCGTCCGTTACAACCAGCCTGACAAGTGAATCGCATATAACCTCAGAGGATCAGATATATTGAAGCCAAAATTGAATCACAACTTATGACCCGAGCCTATATCAGACAGTCTGTCAACCTGTCATGTACAGTGCGTGTCCGGCGAGTGTCCAACGAGTGTCCGGCAAGTGTCCGTGGAGTGTCCAGCCGTATCCGGCTCCTGGAAGTACGTGGGACACGGCACATGCGTGTCCGATGCGTGTCCGGCGAGTGTCGGTGTCCGACACGGGTACGGGGGGCCTGGAGAAATGTTCGTGCTTCCTAGGGCATCAGTTTGTCTTGTCTTGCAACCAGGGTTTGAAATCTCGCCCGATTCCAGTACGTACCGATTTTGCCCGGTTCGAGACCGGTACAGCACCTGATCCCAATACTTGGCACGTACCAGCCAGTACCGGTACATACTGGTCCGTATCAGCCGGTTCAGGCCAGTACGGACCGGTACCAATAGGTTTAAATTTTGTTTTTGTTTTTTTCCTTAACCGATATCGGTCCGTATCGGCCAGTACATACCGGTTCGAGACTGACCGATACCGTGATTTGAATCTTGCCTACAACACCCTATAAGTGTCTGGTCTCCGAAACATCATATCGATCATCATGGCGACACTTCAGAACCCTATTCCAAACCCTCTTTATAAAGTGGGGAGGGATAGTTAAGCACTTTCTGCTCTTGAGCTCTCCCCTTCCCCTACCAATCTCTAGCTTCAGAGCTTCCTCTTTCTCTTTTCCTTCTGAGCGCATGTTCTTCCTACTTTCGATTTTCTTCATGGCGGATCAGACGGTCATCCCGACGATAGCGGCTGTACCCAGCCTTCTGGTTTAGTCATAGTTACCAAGTCGGAAGTCGGGAAAAAATCGGCTAGGGGAGAAGTCGAAAAAATCGAAAAAAAGTATGAAAGATCGGAAAAGAGTCGGGAACCAAATGGTAGAATTTTAGAACATATTTATAATTTTATATATAGATATTACAAAAGGTTTTTTGAGTAATACATGATGGGATTAAAACGCAATAATCGGGAATAAAACGCGTAAATCGGAATTATAAAGTGAAAATCGTGACTTTTTCAAAAAATCGAGAAAGAGTCGCGTACAAAACATTTGATGAATAAGTAATGTTTTAATCGAGATTTATTCAAAAAATCGGAGTTTTTGGTAACAGAGGGTTTAGTAGGATCCACAGCAGTTGGGCTTCTCTTTTTTTTCATCCCAGAAGAAGGTTCCGACCCCGAAGAAGATATTGACTTTGTGTGCCTGGTTCCAAGCCGGAGCTAATGTGCAGGATCTCGACAACATCGAGCGGGCATTCCACCTGCCCACCTTCACACTCAACTACCCGTAGGCCAAGTTGGCCAACCCTCCACGGGGACCATCTTATCTGTGGGGCAGTTGGTCCGAGCTACAGTTCCTACTGAGTCATCTCACGAGTGAGTTCCTCATAAAGACCAGCATTTGTCCGGGCCAGCTCTCCAAGAACGCATGGGGTGCGCTTTATTGGCTCGCAGAGCTAGAGAGAACTCTCAATGTCCAGATTCCCATGCGCAAGCTCCTAAAGAAGTGGAGGCTTGTCCCCTTGTCGACGGGAATTGGAAAAGGGCCTACCTGAGGATTCCGACAGGGGGGGGGGGGGGGGGGGTGGCTTTGCTTTCCTTCCGCCGAGGACTCAAAGATCGACAAGGTCATCCAAGAGTACTCTCCTGCCCAAGGCATGAAGCGGCCCAAGAAGAAAGGCAAGAAGAAGGGGACGATCTCCCGTGTTGAGTCAGAACCCCGGGAGATGCAAGATGAGGAGGGCTTGCCGGCCTGATAGCCACGGGGGTCACTCTGGCAGAGGTTGGTGACCCATCTCCCTCCTCAGGTTGGTCGATCGTGCCCCAGGGGCATGCCTCGACTAGAGCTTAACAACAAATGAGCGGCTCTGCCGGATCTCACGATGCACAGCCCGCAATCAACTCCAGCACCACGCAGGTCGTCGTCGGGTCCCTCGTCGCTCAGCCCATGCCCGGCATCAACACCGCTCAGCATGCCAGTGGGTCCCTGACAGTGTGAGGGCGTTTGGGCTCCAAATAATCTAAAATGTCCATGAGATAAGACCATTAAGATGCCATGTTATTAATTTTTAAGTTCGCCTCATCTCACCGTCGGTTCAAGTTCTAATCTCGATCGTCAATGCTCTACATAACACATTAGCTAGAATTTTATTAATATGAAGTGCTGGAAACACCTCAGAAAGAGCTTGGAATGATCTGAATGGGCTAACTCAAAGCCATCCTTAACTAACAACGCATAATAAGGCAACATCCTAGGATGCGATCCATCCAAGGAATGAGATCAAAAGAGGCATAAGTGAATACAAATGGAGAGGATAGCTCATCAGAGCAATCAAACAGGCCCCACATTTAATATAAGTTGTTTCCCCCCTTATGCCAACCGGCCTGCATTCCAAGACACAGGATTTCCTCAGGAAGGACGTCATGTGGCATCGCTTCTTTCTCTTTCCCTCTTTGTTACATGAAGATGTGGGGGGGCATCTCTCTCTCTCTCTCTCTCTCTCTCTCTCTCTCTCTCTCTCTCTCTCTCTCTCTCTCTCTCTCTCACTGTAAAGCAAACCCTACACCCTAAGAAGAGCATATTTTAGAGATAAAAGCTTTTCGACAAGCCATCGGCGCTACGAAATAATCCTCTTGTCGTCGATCATCTTTCTTCTTTATCTATTCATCCATCCACAAATTCTTATCTTTCCACCACATTTGCATCGCAACGCCTTTCTCCACACAGGCTCATATAAGCTTCTTTCTCCTTTCATCTGAGCCATCTCCTTCCCCACCACTACTTCGTCTACGTTCAAGGAGACACATACGAGGGTATCGATAACATTGGGGAAGATTCCAAGACATATCAACATCCCCATGGGTTCCCAAACATGTAGTGTCATCTTATATCTCTTTGCATCACGCTTCATTTGCTATACTCGCTTCACGCTCACCGTATTCATTGCTCACTCAATATGGATCCCGTATCACATCAACATGACATGGAATAGGCTCTTTTGATCTCATAAATTGTGAGCTATCATCTGATGGTATTTTTCCTTTGAAAATCTCTTGTTTGTGTGCTTTATTAGTGAATTTTATTGTGCATTATTCACAGTTTTGGGCTGCATGTTAGAGCATGTTCAGTTCATTAATATAACATTTTCTTTTTCATGCTAGCTTGATTATCTTTTGCCATTGACAAGTCAAATTATTTGAGAGCAACGACTAGTTTGTTAAACATATAATCCACGAGCGAATTTATCTTATAAATCTTCATCCGAACATATCAAATTCATCTCTTCGTGTATAGACTAGTGGCGAGTTGCATCAGAATATTAGCAAGTATCTACAAATAATATGGAAAAAGAATAATCCAGAGATTCACAAAGCTATCCAATCAAGCAATAAGAAGCAAAAACGGCAGCTTATGAGAACAAGATGGTTAAAGACAATTTTATGAATGTGATATGGTGATAAATAATTTACGCAAAGAATGCTATCCTAGAGAACACTAGTATACTACCACAAGTTCAAGTCAGGAATTCGGAACATGCAAGATCTTGAAGAAAGTCAGAAGTACTAATTATCTAGTTGATGTTCGTGACGATCGAAGGATCGGTCCCAATATTAATGTTGCTCATATGTACAACTGCCATAGCTTCCACAAAGAGTCAAAAAGATGGTGCACACGGATTGCATTGAAAATTCACCTAGGATATTTTCGAAGAAGGTCTTTATTTATCCAAGATGAAATCACAGCGTGGACATCGATATCGAAGATTTCTGATCAAGTGGATTGGCAACTACCCCAGTAAAAGCATGGAGCATCATTTGGACGTTTTAATAGCAAAAAAAGTTGGGGGATTGGCAAGAAATTTTGGCACAAGTAGTTTATACAATCTTTCTTCGGAGAGCACAGTCCTTCCCACCAAGGGAAATTGATGGAGCATCATTAGTGTGTTTAACAAGTTGAGACAGGCAAATAAAGGCCTTTTCAGAGTAGTTACATTGGTTTCTTACATTTGAATGTTCTAGGCCATAAATTGACATAGACACATTTAGAATTTTTTATTTTTCTAGCCAATAGATTGTTTCAATTTTGGGAAGTAGGGACTTAATGCACTAATTATGACTCATGAGAGACCTTCTGTATAATTAAAACAAAAAAAACAAAAAAGAAGTAAGCATTACTGATAATTCTACCTAGTGCTTACGTAACATCATGGGACTTATCTATTAATTTAAGGAGGTAAAAGGCTATGACGGAATCTTTCCTAGGTAGAGAAGTGCTAGGCTACTTCCTCCCACTGCCTTGATTCCTCTCCCCAATGAGAAATGATTCAGCTCCACCATTCTCATGCCTTAAAATCCTCCACAAAGGAGGCCAGTAATAGAAGCCTGTAAGAAGAGGCCTTCCTCTTGCAAAAATTAGAGTCCCTTTTGAGTCTCTTTTGTACTTTTCTAATCCTCCTTTCGTTGAAATTTTTCACCATTTGTGCTCTAAAAGTTAAAGAAAATACAAAGAAATTCAGTTAAATATGTTTGTGGAATTTAGGAGACTTACTTTAATTTGCTTATGATATTCACAATTTAGAATTTGATTCCTTAATGGGTTGAAAGAAAATACAAACAAATTCAGTAAAATATGATTGTGGAATTTAGGAGACTTACTTTAATTTGCTTATGATATTCACAATTTAGAATTTGATTCCTTAATGTGTTGTGGCATCATAGTCTAAGCCTATATAAGAATGGGCCTCCACCAATGGTAAAACAGATTTTCTCGAACAGAATCAAGATTTCATGTAGAACAACCTTGTTTTTGCTTTCTAGTCCTCTTCTCCTTTTCTCTTGGGCTATTGCTAGTAGTAGGCTTGGATTGTGCAAGTTCAAGGATCATTTTTGTCACCGGTTCTTCAAACCAATAACTAAGAACTTAGACTTGACTATAAAACCATAAAAAGCTTTCATAAACCTTTCTTGCAGACAAATAGTATAATGTTTTGGAGTTTCTACTAACTATCAGGACAAATAAAACATCATAAAAACATGAAATGGAAAACAAAAGATGTCATACAAACCATACAGACGCAAAATTGTAGCACGTATAAAACTGTGGACCAAATCAAAGAAGCATGTTGGAGTATAATTAGAATAAATGCTCCCAAGTTTGAAAAAATAAAGACTAGCATTTGAAGGATTATACCAAAAAAAAAAAAAGGAAGATAGACCTTATTCATGCTCCAGTCCTGAAAAGGGACATTTTCAAGAAGCCATAACCACATTTCTGACACAGAAGGATTGACCCAGTAGTCGAACCCCAGCCCACCTTGCATTGTCGATTCACATAATCCAGGATAAAAGGTTGCCTACATCAACAACATGAATTCAAATCTATATGTGTACCCTATATAAAGAACATGGTAAAATCAAATATTATGAACATTCTCAACTGATAAGTGATTTGCAAATGATAATGCTGACAATTACTAGATAGGGAGGTCATTAGCTTCCCAAGAACAAACTGTCTAGCACCTAATAAAATAAAGCATTACTATGTGCAGCCCAAAGAGCCTAGCATAAAAGCTGCAGATGTGAATACAACAATTCTAAGATGAGTATAAACTTTTGAGCGTCAAAGGATCTTGACAACTTCATAGACAAAAATGGAAAAGACATCAGCACTCATCATCAGTTCTAACAAAATCTTGTATAGCTCTGTTTTGCAAATGGCATGCAAGATTTAACAAAACTCAGATCATATTAATCAGGCTAAATGACATTCATAGTATCATATAGAAAGCTCCTTTATACTTCTGTTTGGAAGAAGTTCTTTATCATTGATGTGCTGCATCCATCTAACTGTTTATTTCTAAGGGGTTGGAATAGTAGAACGGTTTTATTATGTGAGCTGGGTTAGATCAGAATAGTGACTGATTAGGGATCAGCCATTTGCACTGCGATTGCCTGATTAGTGGATGGCCCCTAACAGGGATTTGTGAGGCATGAAGTGCCCTAGAGCTCTGTCACACAAATATCTTTGTCCCTTAAAGAACTTAGAACAAGAGCCTCAAAGTCTTTATTTCCACTAGCAGATTATTGGCTTTTTCTCTCCCAAACTAAACCAGGGATGTTGATCCCAAATTGATACCATAGAACATAAAGAGATATAAATGATTGCTTATTAAAATGAGGGGGCGGCTGAAAATGTATCTGTTCTCATACCATAACAATAAAAGTAAATTATATGCCACCAGACATGTCTCATGCTGCTATGGTCATCCATGTATGAAGACGTTTTGCTTCTTGAATATTCCCATGCAAATCTATATCACAGATTTTCAACGTAAGGGTTGCATCAATGTTGTCCAAGAGCATCACTAATCATGCAAAATCAGGGTTTATACCAAGATATCACACATCTTCGATCTCGAGATCTTTTATGGGTAACAATAAATTACCACATCAGATAAGCCCATTACCCAACAGCATTCTAATCTATTACCAATATTGTACGGAAAATTGTTTATAGCAGTATTTGACATCGAATTGTCGGTTAATCTCACTTTGCTTTATCATACAAAGTTTTCCACATATGGTTTCAAGTAATGCATCCATCTCTTGCAACAGTTTACAGTTCGACTCTAGAAGCTGAAATCAAGAAGAAAATCATAAACTGTATCTTAGAACTCATGAACAAAACGTATCTACTTGACATAGTCATGGGCTGCGCAGGTCTTGACTCAAAACAATGAGCTGCATCAGTGGTTGGATTTGTTGAGGAAGTCCACCGATTAGTCCCACATCGGTAAAGGGGGCACCTAACGCCCGCTTTATATACCCGTTGTAGACCACCCTTACGACCCGGGTTTTACGGTGTGAGGATGTCCAACATGATATCAGAGCTAGGTTCATAGTCTCCCTCCAGGTGCAGCCCCTTCCGATTGTGCCTCGCTCCGTGTGCTCCTCTTGAGGGGGGGTGTTGAGGAAGTCCACCGATTAGTCCCACATCGGTAAAGGGGGCATCATACGCCCACTTTATATACCCTCTGTGGACCTCCCCTTATGACCCGGGTTTTGGGGTGTGAGGGTATCTAACATCATATCAGAGTTGGGTTCACCGTCTCCCTCCGGGTGCAGCCCCTTCAGATTGTGCCTCGCTCCGCGTGCTCCATTTGAGGGGTTGCTGAGAAAGTCCACCGGTTAGTCCCACATCGGTAAAAGGGGCACCTAACGCCCGCTTTATATACCCATTGTAGACCTCCCCTTACGACCCGGGTTTTGGAGCGTGAGGGTATCTAACATGGTATCAGAGTTAGTCCCCACCCTGTCTCCCCTCTATATGGTCCCGTCGCACCCTCTTTCTCCCTCTGACCGAAATCTTCTCCCTCCCTCCGATCGAGAGGCGCTCTGTGTGCGGGTGGGTGTTGAGAATAATCCCACATTGGTAAAGGGGTGGGAGTTCCACTTCTTTATATATTGTTGCCAGTGTTCTAAAAAGCGGCCCAGGCGGCCGCCTAGGCAGCAGGCAGCCCCCCACCGCCTCGCCTAGGCCCTAAGAGCTCCAGAAAAGCGGCCCAGCTCCCAGGCGGGGTAAGGCGGCCGCCTAGGCGGTCTAGGCAGGCTCAGGCTGGCCAAGCGGGCTGAGGTTGGCCAGGCAGGTTAGGAGGGCCAGGCGGGCTGAGGCTGGCCAGGCGGACCATGTTTGCTTTTGTTCTTGTTAATCACTCAATCTTGAATTATGGTTATATACTTGTTCTTTAAAATAATAGTTTGGGATAATCTTGAACTTATATTAATTTTTAAACATATATATATTATATAATATCAAAATAATAATTAAAATAATTAAAAAAAGGCAAAACGCCTAGGCGCTAGGAGGCCCCCCATCGCCCGACTAGCGCCTAGCGTTTTTTAGAACCTTGATTGTTGCCCCCTACCTCTCATCACCGGTTTTAAGGGGGCACAGGAATCGTAACAGGATTAAAGGGACAAATCTAAACTAATGATGAAGTATAAAAAGTGGAATGTAACCAGTAGCTTAGGTATACCATTGATGTTGAACCTAATGGAGGTAACTGAAGAATTGTAAAAATGTTAGCCCAGAATGGATTCAAGTATCAACACATAAAATAATGCATCATAAGAAAAGTATCATGCCAAGAGGCTATAGCGGTATATCCCCTGTCACGTTTGCATTGTGCATATGAGCATGAACCTAAAGAATCCCTATAGAGATGGTTCGTATAGAAACTCATATTTTCTATTTGAGACAAAACACAGATGCTATATTCGACATTTTGACTCCATTGGCATTCTTTAGATGGATCAGCACACCAAAGGCCGCAAAGGTTCCACTAACACCATCCATTCTATGTCTTGTACCGTTTAAACAACTTATGAAATATTTTGTATTTTCCATAAAGGACTCCAATAAGTAATATTTAGGGAATATCTAAATAAATATCGATATTTATATTATTAACCTTTCTTTTCCTTTACCTATATTTACTTAAATTATTACAAAACCAACATTGGTCACGAGTGTGTCTGGTGCGGCCACAGTGATCACACCTCAGCATATCTTTGTCATCTGTAGGACGGATCCAACTCCTACCATGTCCTCCTCCGCGTCCACGACGTTGAAAAGTGGCTAGGGCAGAGTGATCAAGCGGTGGTGGTGCTCTGGCAGAAGCACACATAATCTATCTCCAGCTAGCTTCACTTTGAATATAAGCATACAATAGACTGAGTGACTCGAGTGGGAGCTCCCGTCTAATTACTTGTGATCGGGAACTCTCATGACCCGGGTTCAGACTGGCTAGAGATTCATAGATGCGGAGATAATCCATCTAGGATCTTTGGGATGAGTTTTAATCTGCAATTCCAACGGATGATTATTAAAAGCCTGCTATGCTTTAATTAAAGCCCAATTAATTGCCACATAATTATATTTTTAAGTTGTGATCATTCAACCATCCAATCGAACTTCTAATCTCGACCGTCTAATGCCCTATAGATACTTGTTAGCCTATTTATTCTTATTAAAAGCTGAAAACACACCTGAGAGAGCCTAGAATGATCCGAAAAGTTCCCGGATGAGGTGCTGACATCCCCACACGGTGAGCCACTGATTACAAATAATAAACAAAGTATAAAATGGATAAAATCATGGAATAAAAGGCCTATAAAGCAGAAACAAAGTAATAAATAAATGTTTTCAGCAAAATCAAGCTAGATAAAAGTTCTAATGCAGATCAGGCATGCATCACCATTACATGGAATAAATCCAAAGTCTATGAAAGACCCATCAAACGGTGTCCGAATCTAGATCCGTCAGAAGCGAACTGAAGCTCTGATCATCCTCTGTGATGCCTCAGCTGGTGAGTCTTCATCTGATCCCTATCACAAGATCAAGTTAAGTAAATCCTAACCTAGACTGAACCAAGAGCAGCTTTGCCTAACCTACGGTTGATGCACACAGTACATCATAATAGTCACATATGGTGGGACACCCTCACACCTAGGATAAATACTAATCAAGATTTATCTGTCCGATTGGATCACAACCGGTGAAAAGCTAACAGAAAAATAAAGTAGATCGAATGGACAAAAAATTTTAAAAAAATACCGGGGAAAATTAGTATTTTTGCAGCAAAATAAAAAATGGCGCAATTACTAGTATGATTGATTCAACAGCCTGCATCAGATTGAGAGGGTTTTATACAAACTCTCTCCTTATTAGATCAGATACTTGATTTCTACAATCCTAATATGGAGCTCTTCCGATTATTTTCTTGTGAGGAATATAAAAGCAAGGCACTCTAAATGGATAAAAAGAAAAGTCTTGGGTACATCTTGTACATCTACACATAATGCTGTTAGTAAATTTTCATCTCATGTATTTTCAAGAATCATGTGAGGAAATATATTAATGTTACCCCGATAAGGATGTAACTGAAGTTTTATGAAAAAAGGGAATATATTAATGTTACCCCGATAATGATGTAACTAAAAGTAGAACATAAGAATAAATTAAACAATTTAGAAGCCTCATTCAAGGGGTAAACATACGCCATTATTTTTTAATGTAAGGAAGAGGCTAAAAATCCATTTGGAAGCATCAGAAGATATTGTCGTCACCAAAGTTTCACTGATAGTTGGATACTCGGTTGAACAAGTTACTATCTAAAATACAAGCATTCCAAACAACGTCAGATTTATTTTCCAATGATAACCCAACTTCTTCATAAAATTGCATGATAGTATCTATAGTCGTATATGGACCATAGATATGTTATTTCAATTTTTCGAGATTATCCCCCTTCGCCTTGACATCAGACGTTTAAAGTTTGGATTATAGTTTTTCATTCACTCAGACAATTAAGCAACGATATAGTTGAGTGTTGTGTGTGTACTAACACTCTGATTTGATCAGTTGAAGACAGAGTTTCAAGATTAGCTATTTATTAGAAGGAAAAAGCAAGTTCTTTTGAACAACCTCGGTCAAATATGACATTGTTAGATAAGAAATTCAAACTTATAGTAACAAGATTAAATGATGGCTTACATCTTCTGCGATTGTTACAACATCTGGATGAAGTTGGTGTAGCATCTCATTCGCTAAAATTAGGTATATCAAAGCATCCTTGTCAATGTATTGATTGCAATAACTACAAACGAAAATAGGTCACTTACAATAAACTTTATAAGAATAGTAGAACATTCACAACAACCTTATGAAGTATTCGAAAAGCGAGTAAATAAATACCAAGGTACGTAAACAATAATCTAATAACAGACACGGACTTTACATTTTTATCTTTATATAACCTATCCAAATATGACCTATGTCGATGAATAGTATTGGTTTGAAGGAAGATGGCCTCGCAGGCCCTTGACAAGTTTTGATTAACTAAATTAAGTGCTATCCATCTACAGTTATCCCAGTTTATAAATAAATACAGATGCAGCAAATAATGGAATAGTTAATGCAAGGGCACATAGCAAGATAACTGAAGATTACAAAAGAAAATATTTATTATTTAAGCCAGCTGCCAGACTTTATCCAACAAAGAAAACCGTATTAGAAATATTGAAGATCAGATGCTTTTTCATCTAATTGGAGTGTCAGTAGGTAAACAAGCTTTCATAAAAATTAAAACAAAGGATTTTTCAAGTAACAAAAAGAAAAAATGGTGAAGGAAATGAAAAATAATATTGCAATTTGAACAAGCAATTTGGTAAAATGTATGTTAATGCTTGAATATAATTATGACAACAAAGATGCATTCACCGTAGAGGTCTAAAGCTAAGATATCACATAGCAATTTGTATAAAATCAATTTTCAATTGCATGATCAGGTCCAGGGTCTTGCAGCCATGATATGTAGCACTTATGGAACAATACCGCGTTATTATCCCAAGGACCAATCAAGGCCAAGTTACGGATGGATGATTAACTTAAAGGATAAGGCATATACAAGGACTTATTTATAGTTTCCAAATGCTAATGACATAGTGAATGATTTCGCTTTTGTCATATTACACCAGTCCATTTTATTTATGTTATTACATGTGAACAATAAGAGATTGCTTGGTGAGAAGTCAAAGGGTGAGGACCACCCCTTCCACGGTTCCACCTAGTCACCAAGCACAGCTACACATACTATTAAATGTGTTGGGATTGTTCTCTAAAAGCCAATCCAGTTAAGTCATCATCAGTTTGAGAATCAGGTAAAGCATTCATTAGATGAGGTCAGAGAATTCACACAAATCATCACAGGTAAGTAGGGACCATAGGTTACGAAATAGAAATGTCATGATGTATATATACATAAGAGATCATGACTTGTAAGGAGAACCTGTAGCCTGATCTAGGTTCCAGTCAAAAGTGAAGTTATGGGTGCTTTACGTAGACTGCAACAGGTATTACATCTTTAGGTGATGTCTTCTTTACTGGATACGCACTGTGCTAAGTGTTGTAGGAAACTAGGAACACATTAAACGAATCGTTGGTGAATGAAACTGAGACAGCTGTAAGTTGTAACATAACAGTCAGAGGCACTTAGTGTAGGTAAACGCAAAAAGTAATGGACTCGGACCAGAGTGTTATTTGCTTTGACAATATACGACAAGTGACCTTATGATGGTCAATACCTCTGTATCTAGGGGTTAACGAGCATTGGGGTTGGTGAGGCCATCGGTGTTGCCAGATTGAGCTACAAACAACAATTTATCTTTATTTTTTTTACTTTAGTTTATTTTCATTTGATGTTATATTTCCATCACCTGTCTCCGGATGAATTTTGGCATGTTAGACTAGCCTATGGAGCGGGGTTGTGACACCAGGGTTAGCCCGTTTATCACTTTTAAGTTATTTAATATGATGTCGCCATGCAACTTTAAAAGGATACAATAGATGATGCATCCAACGGTGCAGATCATACAAGCTAAAAAGAATCCCTAGATGGGGCCCACGCATGAAGTCGTCAGCCACTACCTCTTTCCTTACTGATCAGATTCCGTACATGATCCTATTCTCGTGAAGAAAACTGAGGCTTCTGTCCCTTTTCGCCTCACTCACACGGACCCAAACTCCTCACTATATCCCTCTTTAGCCCGGCCTCTCTCTTTCCCTCCTTAACACAGGATTGTTTCCACTTTTGATCGACCTAACTTTCCCCCATATTTCCTTATTTGTGTCAACCTTATAAAAGAAAGAGAAAGAAGAGATGAGAGCAGATTTTGATGAGTCAAAAACTCTTTGAGAGAGGTTCGAAAGGAGTTCTTTGTCCATCCTCAACCCATGGAGATCTTCCAGCTTCTAGTCACTTTCCTCTAAGTCTTTTTCCCCGCACCTCTACATCCCTCGGCGAAGCTTCATATTGCAAAAGAAACGAATGATCATGTATCTTCTTTCTTCACTTCCTTTCGATCACATCATTGCCCATAACGGTATCCTCAAGACCCCTATTTTGATACACATATTTTCTTCCGCAATCATTACTCGAGCTTCATCGTTAGTTGGCTTGCTTGATCATCTGTTGGGAGTTTCATCT
Organism: Chamaelirium japonicum; assembly: GCA_947650365.1. Classification (NCBI taxonomy): domain Eukaryota; kingdom Viridiplantae; phylum Streptophyta; class Magnoliopsida; order Liliales; family Melanthiaceae; genus Chamaelirium; species Chamaelirium japonicum. The sequence goes on from OX393550.1 coordinate 70,784,529, forward strand.
CTATTTTACCTATATCTTGTGTGTGCTTTATTTGCTGAAATTATTATTTGCAAAGCTGTTTTGAAGCTAACTTTATTGTCATTGCATGAATTTCTTTTTTGTCAGTATATGGGCATGCTAGTATAGATCAAGTTGCTATTTATTTACTAACTTCAGATTTAGGATTGTTCATTCTTGCTGAATTTTTAATTTAAATATCCTAAATAGATGATAAAGCTCTTCGTTAATAACTAGAGCACTGTGCATAGCAACCCAGTTTGCATTAGTCAAGCACTTGCCAGCTCCACATTCTACAAAGCAAATTATCACCTTGGGATTGACTTATTTTCGACGATCACTAAAAAATCATGTACAGTTGTAGTTTTAAAAATTGTTTAGGGAAAAATATTTTTGGTAAAAACTTAAATAATTTCTTTATGAAAATTAATTTTTGTCGAATGAATGGTTACAACCAAATGAATGTATATAATTAAGTCAGCGACTCGACACTTGAGCGTAAGTGACGATGGGTGCAAGTGAACTCGGTACAATATTTCGAGGTCCTAGAAGTCATTACAAGATATCTGGAAGTTGGGAGTGTATTTGGACAAGCTTAGCAAGTAAGAGTAAGATTATAATTTGTTGCAAGTTAGGAAAATAAGTCAGTTGCTCTTGTGCAGTGGGATCGTGAGCACCTAGCTAGTTGATCGGTTATAACTTATCTATCTAGATGATTGTAGCCAATTGAGCCAAGCTTAAATGAAGTATAGGGATCGTGAGCACCTAGCTAGTTGATTTTAAAACTTATAAGATGTCCTCTTTGGTGTTGAAGGTCCCACCACCTCGGTAAGAAGGAAAAGCTCATGAGAAGAAGGATAGTTCACCGAGATCTTCCTAAGGCTCACAGTCTTCCATTGTTGCATACCTCCAACACCCGGAGTAGCAAGGAGATTGAAGATTGGAAGGTTGTTGCAAGAATCAAGTATGGACCGTTAAAGCTTCATCGACCTTGCATCATCTCCAACAAAATACATCTTCATCAATACGGTAGGCCTAATCCAAAGTTTTTAGGGTTTATTTTTTCATAAACTTTATTAATTTTCTTTCTTGTAAAGGGCTAACGAAAGATCCATGTCATTATTTTACCAATGTGTGTTACTTAGATAAACCAACATTAGGAATCGATGTAGATTATCTATATCAACACTGTGATCCTTCTTAGGTGGAATACTTCATATAGGTGTAATCAAGATCGGTGATCGGTCGATAATGATAACAAGGAAAAAACTTAAGGATGATCAGACGAATACTCTAATTGAGTATTTTGGTTGTCAGAGTTTCGTGGTCGTGAATTGGTTCATTCACGCCTGATCCTACGTGAATAGGTTAGCTCGGGAAGAATTAACCTGATTACTTCTGATCTACTACGTTTATGCACAGTCCACATAGTTCAAGTTTGGTTCAGACCCAACAAATATGCGCCATCGCATAGGCTCGGGGCCAATTTGGAATTTTCTCATTGGATTGCTATTAGACCAACCTCTGATGCATGCTTTGTGATATGGATATCGTAACTCCTAGTCTGATTCCAGTCATTCCACTATGATAACAAAACGTCCATTTAGACTGCATTTAAATTTTTGACTGTCCTTCATCATAACCTAGCTCAAATGCTCTCATGTCCATATGCGCCCACCAAAGTACAACTAGGAACATCTTCACAAAGTCAGATACTATGCAGAACTTCTTCTAACGTAGAAAAGCCTAATATGCTATTGGTGGATAGACTTAAACACAAACATAATGGGACCTATTATGCCCTAGTCAATGGTCTTCTGCACAAATTCTACCCATCATCCTAATCAATAAAAAATCTCTCAGTTCCTAGTCTTTGTCGTTAGGAATTAGAAAATCTACCAATAATTGCAGATTCTGAAAGTAAAAAAGAAGGCCGATTAAAGTACAAATAGATTTGATGCTTGGTTCTTATATTCCTTTTTTCTTGGGTACTAGAATTTTTGTAACACTTAATAGCTTTGACTTACTTTCCGCGGGTTGGATCGTGTTTCATGCTAAAAATAAATTTTGCAATCAACAATAGAAACAATTCCTCATTCTACTTCTCATCTCCGACCACAAGTTCAATAGGTGGTATGATTGAAAGGGGCAATATATTAATAAGTAAAAGAATGGAAAGGCAATAACATTTATATCGAGACAAAGAGGGAAGGGATGAGACACACATCTGATGAAAAATGAATTCAGATAAGGGTTGACCCAACCAATTCAATTAAGGCATTGGACAAAAAGTATAAAAAGATTACATGACATCACAATCATTTCAGCCCTACCATCATCGTCGTCGACAGCACCACCGCTGCCACCACCGCTATTGTTGGTCACCACTGCCACCGTCGTCCACGACTAGTGGCCATCACCACCACTATTACCATCGCCGACGCAACCTCCACCACCGACCACACCACCACCACAGTCGATCGCACCGTCGCCACTGCCGGACACTACCACCACCGCAAACCACCACCACCACTTCCGCCGATCACCACCACCATTGCCAACACCACCGACACGACGGCCGTTGTCACCCCGCTATCAGCCTATCACAATCGGCCACCACCCAGGCTGCCACTAATGCCACCATCAACCACAACCGCTTCCGCTATCACTGACATTGTCGCCCCCACCACCGCCGACCACCACCTTCGGTCACCACCATCGTCGTTGCCGCTGCTCCTGACCACTGCCAGACATCACCACCACCGTCGTCAGAACGCTAGTACATACCAACTAGGTCGAGGGTATTTTAGGAAGTTCAATTTAAATCAATTCCATTCCAACATTTAACCAGTCACACCAACACTATAGTGGAAAAACCATTGTCTTCTTTGGTATTGTTTCGTGCTCCAACCAAACAAGAGAATGGTTATGAACATTCCCACTCTTTTGATTTTCATTCCAATTCGCATTCAATTCCCATTTTTATTTCATTCCACTCCTGCAATCCAAGCAGTGCCTTTGGGTTTAGTGACAACCCTTCAAACTACCTGTCTCGTTCTAACTACCATCAATGCCACATGATTTTACTAGTCGTATGGCGTTTATGGACCTACATTTGGTTAGCGTATGCAAATAGCAACGCCGACTACCCAACGTACTTTTGTCCAATTACCTACTCTTCATAATAGTTATTGTTAGAAAAGGAATGGTAATAACCTAAAGAGTAGAAAATTTGAAGTATATGAAACCTAGAAAATATTAGCCTTTATATTTATGTGTGTATGTTCTTTTGGAGTTATATGGGAAAGCATATACTCAAAAAAATTCTTTTTGTAGCTACTAACCCCTGTTCCAACTATAGGGGACTCCCAACATGAACCCTATAGAAGTTTTTGCCTTTTTGATGACACCATACATCAATTTGATGTGAAGAACAACTTTCATTATGGTTAGATTGACTCATTTATCATAACATTAAATAAATTAGAGAGGTGATTGTCAGTCAATCTATGCAAGCCTATGTTTGATCGCCATCTGTCGATAAACATAAATTTTATTCTTCACCTTCAGGGTGTGTGAAAGTGTATTTATCTTGATATGTATTTGATTTTCAGTCTCATTGAGTCAACAACACTTGCTCGGATAAAAATGGTGACAAGGAAAAACAAGAAATAGTTTCTTTATTAATCCACATGCCATCTGAATTAGCCTGGCTACAAACTGTCACATGAATTGGATTTTTGTATGTTTGGCCTGATATACCTTTCACCAGCAATCAATAGTTCTTTTACAATGACTCAAAACAAATAACGACTATCACTGATGTACCACACCATTGTAATAGGAATAGTATTTGTGTCGATAAAATTAGTGGCAAGGATGAACGAGCACTTACTCCTCCATTTCACCAGTAAAAGTTGCAAAACCATTATGAGTATACATCATGGATGAGAGTGAGTGGAACTGGAATCCATCAATCTGATATTCCACAACCCACCTGTATATATTTGGATTGTAAGCAATGACAAGCCAAGACACCAAATACAACATGACTCGTTTTTTCCAAAGGAATTACCATATTGTCAGAAATGAAACAATAGGTTAAACAAAGCTCATATAACTAAATCAAAAGATGATAATAAAATAAAATAAAAATCAATGGTTCCAGTAGTACCACTTCAAATTTGACAAAAGAAAGTGTAAGACATCTACATCACCGTATTTGAACATTCTGGTTCCCCAATATCTATGATGACCTCGTTTACCTATTCAAGCATATAGATGTTCATTATGCAGTACATAACAACGGAACAAGTCAAAGATACAATGTTTGAATATGAATCTTCATACAATCTTAAACATAAAACAATCAACAAAGCATAAGACATAAAACATACATGGATCGCATTAACAGGAAAGAGTAATACAATAAGCACCGTGTATCATTGAGAATACCCTAAAGGATACTATGGCGTACCACAAAAACACAATCATCGTCGTTAATTGGAAAAATCTCACATTATCTTATTATAGTTTTCTTGGTAAACCTCCAATGTTTAGAAGGCGATTATAAGTTCTTGGTCAGGCCATTTCGGGGCAATTTATCATAAAGATATCATTACAGCAAATATAAAGAAAAACAGGGATTACCGTTTTGAGATGACAAGGTCCAAGGTCATTTATGGTTAGAGATATGTGGTTAAATGGCCTTACATGAATATGTACTCAGTAGAATGCACATTTATTCTTTCATTCTTGGGTTTCTACTTGAGTCCTCTACCTAGTATCATTGAGTACATTCTTATATAACCCTTCAATTTTGCGGTGTAGCCTAGTTATGGTGCGAGTCAAGCAATTGTATATATTTAGCTTTAAGCCCTATAAAAACTAGGATGCAACATTTCTCCTCATTATATAATAGTTTCAAAGCCATATAACCACCCTCGTATTTCCACTAACACCAACTAATGAATCCAACCACTTCTACAAAGGTTCGACCCTCAAAGCCTCCATGTCGTTGGCATCGCTCGTCCCTCTAGGCAAAGGCGAGTCGAGGCCACTAAGTCCCATCCCAAACGGATTAACTTGACCCACCGACTCTTCCTCTGAATTATCGCCCCTCGAAACAGCATGATCCGACGAGGCGAAGGGGGAAACATGACGCATCAGCGGTGGAGCAGTTCCTGGATAAACGACGTCGCAGCGACACCGCATCAGCGATAGAGCAAAGATCACCTAGAGCGGAGGAAAAATTCGCAGCTAGAATCGCCTAGAGCGGAGCAAAGATCGCCTAAAGTTGACACTGGGTAGCTTCTAGTTTATCTTTCTTTTGCCTAATCGCCTTTTCTTTCTATGTCACTCTTTTACCCCTAAGTCATGCTCAATGTCATCCATCACGTCGAACACAGTCGCAAACCATGATTGACGTGTCCATCCCTCGGGCTCATGGAGGAACCATAGGATGAAGGGTCCACATGGGATATTTAACTTACTCTCTCTCTTTAATTTGGATTGCACAGTCTTTATCCCAAGGGAAAGCAAGGGGAAATGCAAAACGAAAGGATTTAAGTATTTAACATCTTCGTAAATATAGGAATTCCCTTCTGTTTGGTACGAAACATGTTGGCCGTAGGCATGACAATTAGGTGGGTTGTCCTTACGATGTGATAGGGAGTACCGCCAACTAAAAAAGATCGGAACCGAACTAAATTCGGATCGTTCACCAAGATAAGTCATGGCAACAACTTGACAATGATGCTTCAATATGATGAGTTGTGCCTACGTGTGTGTGCGTGAGAGAGAGAGAGAGAGAGAGAGAGAGAGAGAGAGAGAGAGAGTTGATATGCAAGAGGACAATTATTATATGTTTAAGCATGCAAAAACTGAAAAAATAAACAAAAAATCAGCAAGCATGTACTTACTACGTGATCGGTTAGATAGTGAGAATTCTCTAACACCGTGCTCTGATACCAACTTGATGCATGCAGGTTCCATATAAATGTTAGTGCAGAATTTAAAAACTAATAACCCAATTTCAGCATGTTTTAATATAAATTTCAGCAAAGACAAGTATGGATTATCACAAAGGTAAGTCCCCACAAGTAATTCCAACGAGTCAACTAGCTTCAGATAATAATAAGCATGCAATTTAAATTTATGACAATTAATCGCAGCAAAGGAAATATTCGATATTATCACAACCAAGCACAAGTTGTAGCAAAGAAACTAGATCTAATAAAAGAGCTAATGGTGATATGAATCTATGAAGCCTAGTTGATAGTTTAAAAGTCCAAACCTCAGAAAGAAATAGGCCCGGTATGAAAAGAAACGGTTACTACGATAAATGAGATTATCGTCAAACCCAACGTAGTATGGATGCTCGTCGCAATCCAGATATCCGTAGTGTGAGATGGTGGAGGAAAGATGACCCGGAAGACAGAGTGAAGAAGCCAAGACGATGACCGTGTGAGGTAGAAGCTATCTCCGCACCGATAAACACTGAGTTCGTCGAGAAAGAAGTGGCGGGGATGTAAAAGAGTGCAATTCAGACGAATGAGGAAGTAGCTCAAAAGAAATTTGTCGAAGGTCGGGAAGATTCCTTGAAGCCGTCGGGTTGCATGGAGCAAATTTCAATTCAATTTCAGATCTGAAATTCTTTATAAAGAGGCCACTTTAGTGCGGAAAAGATTGTGATTTAGGGTTTTAGCTGTGGCCGTTGGATGGGGAAGCAATAGTCGTTAGATGGCATCCAAAGGGAATAAAGAAATATAGGAGGAAAAAAAAAAGAACGGAAGAAAGAGAGAGAAAGAGAGGCGCAAAAAGGGGGAGCGGCTCCTGATGCCTCATGTGAACTCCAAGAGTTGTACGGGTAGGCACGTGGAGGAGAGAGAAAAGAAGAAAAATAGGTGGCGGGTAGGATTTTTTGGGGCTTCTTTGAGCTTCACGCGATCCATATCGACCATTAGATCTAATGTTAGATTGAGTGGCTGTTATTAAAACCACTTAAAATCACTTAAACCCATGTGGGTTCACTCAGGTGCGAACAAGCCTCGCACTAGCCAGCTGAAATAAAACTAACATAACTTTCAAACCGTCTGTCGGATCCAAATGAAATACAAAGACAAATTGTTCTAAACGAAAATTGAAACAGAATGCTAGTAGAAAAATTTTCCGTCTACTGCCTCGAAATCCATGCAAAGACTGTTTTGGTGTAGACAGGAACTTGTCTACATCAGTTAGGGAAACCGGTTGCAAAGAGAACTTGTGATGGAGTCTTGGGCCGAGTGAAGAAAACGAAACGGGAAGCAATTGTCACGCGAGTAAGAGGAAACGGAACCGTGTACAGCTTTTTATCACGGAAACACATCCCGTGAGGGATATCTCTTGGAGATAAAATAGAGGGAATGGTCAACTTTATTTGGTCACCCCTTGAAGCTCCTTTATTCTTTTAATATGGGCACCCCAATGGCTTATTTATATTGGCTTGGGCTTTGGCTTTATTTTTTTATAATGGCACCCCCTATGACCTGCTTGATCCACTGTTGGATGCGTCATCCAATGCCACCTATCATCCTGCATGGTAGGATTTTATTAATAACATTAAACAAATAATGAGCAAGTCAGATAGTTTAGTTAGGTGTGACATCCCCCCCACCGTAGGCTAGCAAATAGGCCAAAAAGTAGTAAATGACATCAGACCCTTCTAATCTTCGCCCGAAAACTAATGATAGAACTGTAAACATAAATGCATACTAACTAAAACAATTAAAGAAAGATCATAGCTGAGATCAGGCTACATCAACCTATATTGGGAAACTACCTCTCTCAAACAGAAGCCCAATATATCTATAACATCAACCACTCTAATGGTGGTTTACCCAAGAACATAGCACAGAATGTGAAGGGACTTAAGGAGTCCAATCTGGTGGACAGGATGACAATTGTGCAGATTCGATATTTATTTTCATTTCTCATATAGTGAGACAGTATGGTAAGTGAATTATTAAAACATCCTAGGCCAAGTTTTAAAATTAATAAAATTCACAGAAGAAGGGTACCGGTATGAAAATAGCAATCATTTAACCCATCATAAAGTGATAACCCAACCAACTCATCTGCTGCCGCATAAGAATGGATAATATCTAGAAACACTAGAAGCCCAAGCCCTGTCAAAAGGAATCAAAATACAGGAATAACAATCACAAGCAAACACAACACAAAATATTAGAGAGATGTTGAAGTTGTCCTGACAATTACTTGAAACAAATTGGTGCACGTTGTCAAATAATTCTAAAAGTGCTAAGATAGGAACAGAAGTAAACAAGACCATAGCGCATGTTATCATGATGAACAAGCATGTATTTATCAAATTGTTAGTTTATTCATAATACATTGAAATGCATCTTGTTCTTGTAGTGGACACATTGCGAAGATAAAAAACAGAAGTAAAAAAAAAAACATATGCACATGTTATCATGATGAACAAGCATGAATTTATCAAATTCGTAGTTTAATCTTATCGTGTTCTTGTAGTGGAGACCTAAGGGAAGTCAAATTGCTAAAAGAGTTGCACATTGAAGAGTACACAATACACTACAATATAGAAACTAGTTGAGATATCAAAGTAATAGCAAGTGATACGACCCGGTTGTCTATATTATACGCTCTCATTATATAACAAGAGAAGCGGTAACAGTTTAGAACAATGTGCACAAAATATAAGTATAAATAGAGCATATGATAAAATAAAGAAACATATACATTGGAATTTACAAATTACAAGTAAGATTAAAGCTGAGGTAGTATTTCATTCTTGACAAGCACTACTTATAATCCAACTAGGAAGAGACATCACTAACACTTGTAACAAGGATCAGACTGGCATATGACACCCGAATTTAGATACTATGTCTCACACCCTTAACTTAGTTGGAGAATAATGAAAAAATATGTGACACCTCATGGCAATAACAAATTTCATAGATGCTAGAACATGTTGCAAGCAGGGTTTGAACCTATACCATATATGAGGTATTGGAGTCTATTTTTGTAATTTGTACTAATTATTCACCTACAAGAGATAGTTGAACGCATTATCATCTCTAGATACACCTTCCCGATCTTTTTAGAGGAACCATGATTACTGCTAGTTTTTTTGAGAAATCCCTCTCAGTGGATGAGGGGGGGTTCGGCCTAGACCCCTACCGGTTCATTAAAAACAAGGTTCGGTTACAAAAGAAGAAAGAAACACAATCAAAAAAGATTACAGATAATATTATCTAATTGCTGGAGTTCCTTCCCTTGAAGGGCCACCTTCCACTGGATCAGCCTCCTCTTAGCCAAACTGCTGACCACATCTGCATCCGAGCTCTTCTGTCTGAAGATTCTGGACTTACGCTCCATCCATATACTCCAGCACACGGCCATGACCACTAAGTCCCAGCTATGCCGAAGGCGTCTCTTGACGCGCTTCTCCCTCCAGACTGTCCATAAGGAAAACACCGAACCGGGCGCACCTCTAATCTTCAGGCCATTCCTCAGAGGGTCCCAAATTCTCCGAACAAAAGGGCAATGCAGAAACAGGTGATTAACATCCTCTCTGCCATTACCGCAAAGGACACAGTCAGCATCTGAAACCCTCTGATTGCCCCGGCGAAGTAAGTTAGTCTTCGTCAAAAGTTTTTTCTTCACCATCAGCCACATAAAGATACGTATCTTCAGTGGGGCTTTGGTCTTCCACAGTGCTCCAACAACTGGGCACACCACCCCTCCTTTGTTGATGAAGTTGTAGAAAGACTTCGTAGAAAAATGTCCTGAGGCTGCCAGTCGCCAAGAGGCTTCATCTTCTGCATCATCTAGAGAAATGAGATGAAGCAGATCCATCAGCTCGCGGATTTGGAATTGGAGAAAAACCGGAACAACTCTACGGAATTTTACTCCCAAGTGGTGATGTTATCAGCAACTAGACATTGAGAACGAACCGTCGCCTTCTTATCCCAAGCTAGTTCATAGAGGTCCGGATACCAGTCTTTAAGTTGGCCCTCCACCAGCCATCGATCCTCCCAGAAGTTAATAGATTTCCCATTTCTCACTCGCAGCTGGGTTCCGCACTTATAGATATGACCTATCTTCTGGATTCCTTTCCAAAAAGGCGAAATCTTCCCAGAATTTCTGCTCCGGACCTGCATCGGCTTGAATCTCTTAAAGTATCTTCCTCGAATCACCGAACTCCAGTGGTCTCCTTGGTCATTCTGAAGTCGCCACCACCATTTACCAAGAAGTGCTCTGTTGTGGTCCGCAAGATTGATGACTCCCAATCCTCCTTCTTTCGATTTACAGACCACTCCCCACTTAGCCAGGTGATAAGCCTTAACGTTAGTGTCCGCCCCTCTCCAAAGAAAGTTACTTCTGATCGAGTCAATCTTCGAGATGACCCATTTAGGCATAAGATAAAAGGAGAGATGGTAAGACGGAATCATAGTGAGGACAGCATTGATAAGCGTCAAACGACCGCCCAGAGATAGGTTTCTGCCTTTCCACCCTGCTAACCGAATATCCACCTTCTCGATGACCTTGTACCAGTCGCTCTTCTTAATTCGGCTATCGTTCAGCGGCAGACCCAAATATTTTGTTGGCAGGGAGTCTCTTCGGCAATTCAACACAGCAGCGAGAGAAGTTGCAAGCTGCTCATTAACTCCAATATGGAATAAAGATGTCTTCGAGAAGTTCACCTTCAGCCCCGAAACCGCCTCTAAGGAATAAAGGAGGATCTTCAGCAGACAGATCTGCTCTCTCTTCGCCGCACAAAAAATGATAGTATCATCCGCAAAGTGAAGATTAGCTATTCTCCAGCTAGGATCCCCAACACCAGTTATCAGACCTCTGTTCTCTGCTCTCCTCAACATGGCATCAAAAAAGTCCATAGCAAGGATGAAAAGAAATGGCGAGAGCGGACAGCCCTGTTTAACTCCCCTACCTGTCTTAAATTGCTTGCCGGGTTGACCGTTCACTAAGCAGGCTAAGGTGGAAGTGGAGAAGCAGCTCCATATCCAACGAATCCAGTTATCCGAGAATCCTTTAGCTCTGAGGGTCTTCAAGATAAAGCTCCAGTTCAGCCGGTCAAAAGCTTTCTCGAAGTCAATCTTCACAATTATGCCTTCTTCTTTACGCTCCTTGATATGGTAGATAAGTTCTTGAGCCGTAGCTACACTGTCTAGGATCAGCCTACCCTTAATGAAAGCTGTCTGGTTCTTACTAACAATATCATTCATCTTGCTCGTCATACGATTGGCAAGGATCTTAGTGATAATCTTGTAGATGCAGTTAGCAAGACTGATGGGTCTGTAGTCGTTGATAGTCTCGGCACCAGTCTTCTTCGGGATCAAAATAATCCAGGCATAGTTTAAACTGTGTAACGAGATTCTGTGATGAAAGAAATCCAAAAGGAGCTGACACAGGTCGTCTTTGATAATGTCCCAGAACTGTTGATAGAACAGTATGGGAAGGCCATCCGGACCAGGAGCCCCCTCTGCCTTCATGCCGAAAACCGCCTGCTTAAACTCTTCAGCCGAGAAGGGTCTGTCCAAGTCTTCCGCGTCCTCCAACTTGAGAATGTCAAGCCTTTCCCAATCTATATCATAGCGATCAATCCCGTTCCTCGCGAAGTACTTCTGGAAGTGTTGAGAAACGCTGTTCGCAATGCCTTCCTGAGTCGTCTGGATACCGTGCCCATCCCTCAACGAAAGGATCGCGTTCCTGCGCCTGGCATTATTCGCGATCTTATGGAAGTACGCTGTGTTACTATCCCCCAATTTGATCCAAGTGTCTCTCGAGCGTTGCTTCCACATCACCTCCTCTTTGATGAGCGTGACTGTAAGGTCATCTTTCCAGTTAGTGAGCTGCTGTTTTTCAGCGACCGAGAGGGGGGTAAGCTCCTCTCTGCTCTCAAGGTTACCGATCTTAAGCAGAAGATCATTCTTGTGAGCCAAAACATTACCAAACTTAGTACGCTCCCACGCTTTGATTCTATTCTTCAGAAATTTCGTCTTCGCATTCCAATTCCTGGCCGAATTAGAAGTGTCTCCTGCTTTCGACCACCAAACCCTGACCAGAGCTGGGAAGTCAAGTTCTTCAAGCCACATCTTCTCAAAACGGAAAATCTTGCCCTGCTTAAGATTAGCCGAATTGGAGTCAAGCAGGATGGGAGTATGATCTGAGATGAAGGCAACTAGCCCTTTCTGGGTCACCTTAGGGTAACGAGATTCGAAATCATCGGAAACAAGGAATCGGTCTAGCCTGGCAAAAGTCGGGGAATCTCTCTTATTGTTCCAGGTGTATTTTCTGTTGGTAAGAGGCAGATCCAACAAAGAGAGTTCCCGCACCACCCCTGCAAAGTCTTGTATGTCCCTCCTACTCCCTATGGCTCCACTCCGCTCATAGGAGAATCTGGTAAGGTTGAAGTCGCCTCCAATGATCCACGGGCCTGGGAGTCGCTGACGGATATCGCGCAGTTCACTCCAAAAGGCCGGTCGAAGTCCATAGTCATTAGGCCCATAGGCATTAGTCACAACACAGAAATCCCCAGAAAGAGTAGATTTCAAGACTACCGGTAGGCAGAAGACACCCTTAAGAAGATCAATAAGCGCAAAATCACGATCATGCCATCCAGTAAGCAAACCACCCGCAGAGCCTACAGCGTCTATCCATTCCCAATTCGTGACTCTGGACCCACCTAAGGAGCGAAGAAAACTCTGGTTCGGATTAGAACTCTTAGTTTCTTGAAGGCATAAGATGTCCAAATGTTGAGAATTAACGTAGAGGTTGACAGCTTTCCTCTTCTCTAAAGCTCCCAGCCCTCTGATGTTCCATGAAAGAACTCTCATCCCAAAACCAGAAAACACACAACCGGACAGACAACAAACAGAAAAAACATCAATCAGAGGGAGGGACCCTGTCCTTCTCCATCTCTCTAAGAGTTTTTACAAACAGGGCTGGATCAAAACCTTCCTTATCAACAGCAATCCCACATTCCCCTGCTAACGCTACGACCGTCTCCTGGTCCAAAAAGGTGAGAAGAGAGTGAAGCTCCACGTCCGAGCTCTTCTCCACCATTTTCTTCAGATGCATGCCCAAAAAGTTCTGTTTGCTCCTCTGGTAGGTCTTGTCAAAGGCCTTCAGAATTTGCCTCTGGCTCCTACGCACCGAGGGCTTTAGGTTCGTCTCCAAAATAGATGCCTGCTGGGGGTTCCTCTCAGTTTGATCTCCCACTCCCTGCCAATCCACATTCTGAGAAACAATAGACGGTAAAATAGGGTCAGCTGGGGAACCAAACCTGGCTTCCTGCGGTTCCGAATTCTGGTTGAAGTCTTGGTCTAAGAGGTTAACGTTGTCGGAGGCCTCTCTTGTCTGCTCCACATTGTCAGACAGGGAGTCTAACAGATCGTCGGCAATGACCTTAGCTTGCTCTTCCATCGCCCCAAGGGCCGAGTCATTAGCCATGTTAAAAAAATGGGAACACCCCGCTTGCCCTCCGTTGATCGAGGAGAGAAAGCCATTCCACCCCATATTCTCTGCAACAAGAGAGTCAACAGGGTTAAGAGGTTTACCTCCTTCCTCCGGCAGCTCACGGCTCGGCAGGATGTGACTCGGGGATAGCTCGCCCGTCTGTCTCCCACTCTGGGCGTCCAGCTCTCGGAAGAGTCTCTCCCCTGTGGTTTCTGCCTCCGGCAAAGAACGGATCCGCAGCTCGTAGTAACGATTGCCGAGCCTGCATGTGATGGAGGCCGGGATGTCATCAGGTCTGTGAGTGTTGATGGTCACTACCGCCTCTCGGAGGTCCTCCGCCTCCTCCCAGTCTTGCGCCAAGCTAAGTACTTCTCCATAGTTTTGTAGGACACCCTGGATGGACTCCCGATTCCAGGCATGACATGGAAGACCTCCGATGAAGAGCTTCAGGTTACGATAGACTCTAGAACCTATCGCCCGGTTGTCAATGGACCAAGGAAAGATCTTAACAGAGAACTCTCGCAGATTGAAGAAGTTCTGCTTCACAGCATCCGCTAAACTGGCCTTGGAGGGGAACTCCACTAGAAACTCATCTGCTTCCAGCCTCCTCGTCTTCCACGACCATTCCGACCCCCAGGCCCTGGAGAGGCAGCTGGACAGGGAGGCCGGCGTGCCAGATCCCTGGACTACCTTACAGATACCGCACCAACGAAGGTTGTAAAGGGAGTCCAGGACCTCCTGATCAAAGTCTATGGTCTCACAAGACGAGGGAAAAATGGGAGGGGGAGCCGGAGGGGGGTAGGACGAAGAACCCCTAGCCATGTTCCTCCTGCGGGAAGGGCAACTAGCCAAGCGGTGCCCAATACCCCGGCAACCAAAACAGATGATGCCGTTCCTGCAGTTGGCCTGGATGTGCCCTCTCTCCCTGCACCTGAAGCAGAACGCCTCTCTGTTCCCCTTCTTAGAGAGGTCCCCCACCTTCACTGGACCCACAGGCTTCAATGGTGGCTCTACGGCTCGAACAAAAGATCGGATTCTGCGGGCCCAGGGATCCACTGTAGAAGGGATGGGGTAAGGAGGATTTGAATGCCTCGGAGGAATCCCAAAGGATCTGGTGACATCAGCGTAAGAGGGGCGCTGCGTCTCCCCGATGCGCCTGTCCAGTCCCACAGGGAGCTTCGAAAAGGCGCGGGATCTTCCCTCATGATGAGTATCTCCCACATAATGACCCTGGAACTGAGGAGGACGGCCGGACCAAGGAGACCTTCTCTGCCCTAGCATACCAGTCGCATCTCTCCTGAGATGTCTCGGACGATTGATGGCGCCCCCTCCAGGGGCCCCCACCTGCCAACCATCAGTCTCCCATCCTCTGGCCCTAGAACCTTGAAGGCTTGTCTCTCCCGTGCTCCTCCCAACCGCCGCCACTCGGCTCCCAGTCGCCCCTCCTCTCTGCCCTAACATCGCCCCTCCTTTCATCCTGATTACTGCTAGTTGGATATGTATCTGTAGACTATGAAGACTCTAAGAGTGGCTTGTGGAGTAGTATCATAGAAATCATTTTATTTCATACATGGCAGATGAGGAGAGTCTAAGAATGCATACAGATGAATGAATGTGTGGGTGCAGTTTTTTGGTACATGGCACCCTAACCAGAGTTGGCAGCTTCGCCTTAGAAGTAACAACCCGGAACTCCTCCTCCTGGACTTGGGCTAGCGGGCAGTGTTTGGTAAATTATCGAGGGTTGTCACTCCTTATGGAGATCGAGCACCCGGCAAACACCATTTGGCTTGGATTACTATTTCAAGAAGATTTGAAGCCTTTAGAATTGGTTCAGTGTTTTAAATATTGACGATATATAGTGACATATCGCCGATATATTGCTATATCGCCAGGCTCCGACACCAATCCAAGTTAAATTCCCCTGTTTTGGGGAAAAAGTCGACATATCGCTAATATATCGCTAATATCGTTATTTATCGCCAATTTATAACACAATATCGCCGATATATCGCCAAACCCACCATTTGTTGTTCTTGGGTGAATTTGAAGCCTCTCTTCACGGATTTGGGGTTTCTTCCAAACTTCTAAGTTGAGTTATATTTTCAAATCTTTTTATTTTAATTTCTCAAATTTCTTAAGTAGATCTTCGTGAAGAATAGAAACATGAATCACATGAAGTTTGATGTGATTCATCATGATTATCATGAAATTAATTGGGATTCATGGGTTTCATCTATTTAAACCCAATAAACCCTAATGAAATTTTAGTATGTCGTACTAAAATTTTAGTATGTCATTGGCTGGAGGGAAGATTTTTTTGATCTGGTCAATTCTAACGTGGGAGTTTTCTCTCTTTCTGTTTCGCTCCTCTCTAAGCGAGATAATTCTGTTTGCGTGTTCTCCTCGGTCTATGAGCCCAATGATGTAAGCCTTCGTCATGACTTCTAGGATGAGCTCTCCTTGTTTCGAGTGTCGAACATAGGTCCCTGGGTGGTAGGAGGGGACTTTAATGTAGCTCGTTTTAGCCACGAGAAACATGGGGGACCGGGGCACAGAGGAGCTATGGAAGACTTTTCCAATTTTATCCGCCTCTTCGATTTGAATGACCTCCCTCTTCATGGGCGCCTTTTCACCTGGTCCAACAAGAGAGATACTCCCTCTTTCGCAAGACTGGACAGATTTCTCACCTCGGGAGAGTGGGATTCCCTTTTCCCTAACTCGATTCAGTCTTCTCTCCAATCTATTGTTTCGGATCATGTTCCACTGCTGTTGGACACCTGCCCAACTCTCGGCAAGTCACAGAGAAGATTCCGTTTTGAAAAAGTTTGGAGAGAGAACCCGGCTTTTGATGACCTAATTCGAAAGTGGTGGTCCCAGACGCCAGTAGACTTTAACTCAGCTCGGAACCTAGTTCGGAAGTTTAGAGTCCTGCGGCAGAAAATTCGTGGTTGGGAGCGGGCAGAATTCGGACATATTATGAACAGTAAGAAGGCTCGTCTAAATGCCATTGGATCTTTGGAAGTTAAGGAGGAAGCCGCCGGCCTTTCTGATGAGGAGTCGAGTGTTTTGCACAAATCTCATCAGGATCTTCTTGATATTTTGAAGAAAGAAGAGATTCTCTGGAAGCAACGATCGAGAGACAAATGGGTGCTGCTGGGAGACCGGAACACCTCCTATTTTCATAAGATAGCCAACCATAGGAGGAAACAGAACTTCATAGACACCCTTGAAGTTGGGGGACAGCGGCTGGCAGGAACAGAATCAATCTTACACGGAGTCAGTAACCATTTCAAGAACTATTTCAGATCGCTACCGTCTTCCTCGGCTTCTCTAGACTGGGAGAATCTTCCGATGGGCCGGCTACCAGATGGAGCAGACACTGACCAAAATTTTTCGGCAGACAAGATCCGTAAAGCTGTTTTTGACATGAAAGGAGATGGAGCTCCGGGTCCAGATGGATTTCCTATGTTCTTCTTCCAAGCTTTCTGGGATTGCATCTCCCCGGATGTGATCCAATTTGTCGAGGACTTCTTTTCTGGTGCAGTTCCAATCCACAGCCTGAACTACTCTATCCTCGTCCTCATCCCGAAGCGTCCTGGGGCGAAAGTCGTCACAGATTTTTGTCCGATCAGTCTTTCGAACTGTATCTACAAGATCATCACTAAGATCCTGGCGAATAGGCTGTCACCTATCATGGACTCCATTATCAGTAAATCCCAATCTGCTTTTATAAAAGGTCGTCTGATCCTTGACAGCGTGGCTTCAGTCCAAGAGGTCATCTTCCATCTTAAGAAGCAGAGAAAGGAATGGCTCATTTTGAAGTTGGATTTAGAGAAGGCATTCGATAGACTGCATTGGGACTTCATTCTAGCTACTCTACGAGCAAAAGGATTCCCAGAGAAGTGGTTGAGCTGGATCCTAGACTGCCTCTCTTCATCTAAACTCTCTTGTTCCATTAATGGGGAATTGGGTAGCCAATTCCTAGTGAAGAAAGGGTTGAAGCAGGGTTGCCCCATCTCTCTGTTCCCTTTTATCATAGCAGTTGACGCTTTTGATGCTATCCTCATGAGGGCCAGTGCTAGAGACCTTATTCATGGAATCCGAGGTAATTCTTGGTGCTCGTCGAACCTTCATTTTGCTGACGACACTATTCTCTTCTGTGAAGCGAAGCTTGAGCAGGTAGCAGTGTTGAAGATTATTTTATATGCGTTGGAGTTTTGCTCGGGCCTTCGAATTAACTCCAACAAGAGCTCTATTTTCTACGTGGGTTCCTCAGATGATATTGGCACTAGGGCTTCCTTGCTTCTGAATTGCAGATTGGACTCGTTACCTATGAAGTATCTGGGCCTTCCTATCAGCAACAAATCCCTTTCTCGGGCGCATTGGTCTAAAGTAATTGAGAAAGTGGACTTGCGTCTCTCTAGCTGAAAGAGTAGACATCTATCACTTGGAGGCCGCCTCTGTCTGGTCAACTCCGTCCTTTCCTCGATCTCGTCCTATTATCTGGCCTTTTACTTCGTCCCTTCTTGGGTGATTAGGAAGATTGACAGCATTCGCAGCAATTTCCTTTGGAAAGGAGCGGATGGCTCTTCAGGATCGTACCATCTTGTCAAGTGGGGTATAACTTGTAAATCTATGTCGCAAGGTGGGCTAGGCATTCTCGATTTGAAAGATTTCAACAAAGCACTACTGGGCAAGTGGTGATGGAGACTCCAGAATGACCATGGAGATCCTAGGTCGAACATCATCAGAGATCGGTACTTTAGGCGGTTTTCCCCGCTTCAAGCGAGGAGTCGTAGATCTAGTAAGATCTCTCCCTTCTGAAAGGGTATTTGCAAAGTCGGGACTGCCTTTAATTGTGGAACGAAGCTGACCTTAGGTGATGGGAGGAACATCAAATTCTGGAAAGACCAATGGGTCGGCGATGTTAGCAACTCTTTTTGCCGACCTTTTTGAGATAGCGTGGGACCAGAACGCTTCGGTCCAATCCCAGATTTCTAGATCTCATGGCAACTTCTCTTGGGAAGTCAAATTCAGGCGGAACATTAACCCGGCAATGCAGAACCAGCTTGTTGATCTCTACCAGATCCTTTCCTCTTTCACTCTTAGTCCTAATAGAGACTCCTCGTCTTGGAAGTGGGAAGCATCCGGGGTCTTTTCGGTCAGATCGTTTTACCACTTCTTCAACGCAGGAGGGATTATTTGCCCAATCGCTAATCACCTTTGGAGAGCCCCTGCTCCTCTCAAGACTAGGATATTCATGTGGTTGGCGATTAGAGAGAGAATTCTCACCTGAGTCAATCTTCGGCAGCGAAATAATCCTAATATCCCGGATATCACCTGCACCCTCTGCCATTCGCATCGGGAGGATGTGACCATTTATTTCTCCATTGATCCTACTCTAGAAAGCTGTGGAGAATGCTGAAGCATAGGTTCCTTATAAAGGGTCATCCGGGATCTATTCGATCTTTGTGGACTATTTGGCGAACAAAACGGATCAGTCGTACCCTCAGATCAGCTTGGGAACTTTTATTTATTGGGCTTTGCTGGTGCGTGTGGAGAGAGAGGAATGCTAGAGTTTTCTCGAGAACGGAACTTCCTTTAGAGAAGGTCTGGGAGAAGTATAAGAGGATGATCCTTAGCTGGTCCACAGCTTTCTCTCCTAAGCAATCTGGAGAGATTCTTCATTTCATCTGTAATCTGTAACTTTCTTTCCCTTATTAATAAAATAGCTTGGGGTATGGCTTAACCCCATCCTCTCCCTCTCAGAGAGGAATTTCTCAAAAAAAAAAATCTACTTGCTATCCAAATTTGAAATTTTTTTGCTTAAATCATTTTCAGAGTATTATGTTATGTCATGTACTGTCAGTCTGTGAGATGTTTTATGCTTATTATATCTTATGCTTTATGAGTTATGAATTTGTGATATGCTTTTATGTACTGTGAATCATATGGATTTTGATATGTTTTATCATTTCCTAGTGTGTACAATCTTATTGTGATTGTTAATTCACAGATCGTTGCAAAGTTTCTAACAGTTCATAAACAGTGTCGGACAATTCACAAACTCATATATAGAGCCTAAATTGAGTGTCCCCTAGAGTAAATGATTGTTTTATATATGTTATTGATCAGAATGGTGTATCTATACATCCTAAAGGGATATATAGAAAATTCCTCCAAAAAAATCTTTATTTTGCCCTTTTTTTCTATCTTTTCCCTAATTTTTAGCAATATTTGGCGATAAATAGCAATATATCCCCGATTTTTCCCCTGGGTAACTTGGCGATATCAACAACAATAACGATACTTAAAACACTGAATGGGTGCTTCCATATTGTTCTTCATGTTCTTGAAGAGAGTAAAAAAGAGAAAGAGAACAATGGGAGTATAAGTGTGAGGATTCTTTCACTATAATGGCAATATTCTCTTTAAATCAAATGAGAAAAGGATCAGTCCCCTCCTTTATGTCCCCAGCTCCCCTTTTATAGTGGGAGCTGAAAGAGGAAAGCCTCTTAATACATGACACATGTCCCACCACATGGTCTGCTTTGATTGCCAGTTGGGTCGGCATGTCCCCTATGGACAATTGTCGCTCATGGATAGGTGTTGGGGCTTGTGCCGCGGATCCGTCCAAGTGTCATTATGCGAGCTTCATGAAGTTTGTTTGGTGAACTCTCTGGATAAGACTGCCACGCGTCGCCTCTTTCTTAGGTCGCAGAACCTGTGAGGGAATCTTCCACGTGTCACTCTGGGGTTGGCTGAGTGGGCGGCGGCGGCGCTACCATTATTAATCCTAATGCAATTACGAAACCTAGTTATTTCAAACTCCTAATCTAGGTAATCCAAGGAGTCTAATCACCTGGGTGGCCCACGACTAGGAATCCTACTTACACTAGGATTAGGTTTGCTTGGCCATTAGAGGTGGCTAGGAGTTGGAATCTCCAGGACCACAATAACCTTGGCTCCAATTGGGCATATGGTTACGTCATCTCATGATTAGACCATCACCAGTTAACTATGGCTACAACCACTACTAAGGCATAGTTACGATCCGAGGTTACTAGAAAATTGCATGAGTGCCCTTACCCTACTATGTTGTACTTGACCCCAACGTATTCTGGTATCCATGAAGGCCATATAGGATCTACCTGATTGTCTCCCATAATGGTTCACCCACTAGAGCTCTGACTTCTCATTACCTTATGATCATTATCTTTACTTTGATTTCGTCTAACCAAACCTGTGATCAACCCTTTATGATAGTTACTCAAGGAGACACCAAATTCACTCCAGAGATATGGAATTTCTATAGACTGCTCCATGGTAGCAAGTTTACGCCAGAGTGCTAGACTATAGACATCAAAGTAAAGAACTCCTTCGATGGTGCGATCACCCTGAGTCAAAGCCTCGAACTCGCGAAGTATTTGTTACCCTCTAGCTCAACCAAGCTGAACGAACATCCGAGATAGATACAACCACATCACCTAAGAGTCTCAAACTGAAAGGTGTACAAACGAAGATCATGAAAGACAGAACCATCGATCTACGTAGAGATAACGCTATCTGCATGAGAACACTCCAATGTAAGATGTGGTAGACGGGGAGCCAAAAGACACCAAGCTAGTGGTAGTATATATCACGGAGGATGACGAAGCTGATTTCATGCCACGACATACCACCACAAGTCATGTGTCGCAAGGTTCATCCGAACGATGGAAGACCACATTAAAAGGTAGACGATCCAGTAAGTTGGGCGCCCCTGATAGGAAGCTTTAGGGGAGCCCCCATAGTGGTCACCATCAATAGAGATCAAGTGGGTGAAGTTGGCGTTGTGGCAGTTGGCCTAAAGTGTTGCGAACATAAGACATAATACTACAAAATAAAGACCTAAAGTACAGCGAGAATGGTCTAAAGTGCTACAAGATTCAAGGTTTGAGGGTTGTTGTAAAATGTGTTCACTATATCAGATTATATGCTCGCTGAAACAGTGTTGAAGGCTCCAGTTTAAAATAGTAGCTAAAGAAATTGAACCATAGCTGAAGATTCCAGTTTAAATCCTAACTGGTAATAAAAACCAGAGGTTGAACAAATCAGGTTTTCTCTGGGCCGTGGCTAAATATTCCAGTATAAAAATGGTCTAACCGGTTTGAGATAAGTAGTTAAAAAAATAGAGTAATGCAGAGCTCTGATTGGTTTATGTGGAGCACCAAAATAAATGAAGCGTTTGTAGTCACGCATATAAACACACCTGAGGCCCGATCTAGCAACCCTAGGAAACCCTAGGAAGCAGTCGTCGCAACTCTTCGATGACCACCCAACACTCGATGCTCTTTGAACCTTCCATCCAACCGGTTCTACTCTCTTCAACCTTTCTCTCTCCACACAAAATAAACCCTAGATCTGAATCCCTGTATTGATGTCTCTTTGTCGATGCTACAGAGATGATGCCAAGGACTATAAACTTGACGCACGACAGCCCGTAACAAATTGAATCAACATAGCTCCAATGGAGATGGCCTTCTCCCAATGATGGAGAAATGGCACACCTAAATCTATCGACACTCAAGAACTCTAAGATTTGAGGTGTATCAGCAGAAAAGGTGGTTGCAAAAGCTCTTTGATATGTGGTGAGATCTGAAACAACGCAGCTCCGATAGAGCTCAATCCCGATAGAGAAGCGTAGTACAATAGAACCTCAATGGAGCTTAGCCCTGATGGACAGATCTAGATGGCTTAGATGATGAAATCGTTGGATCCATCGTGAGATCTAAATCTACGCAGCTCCGATGGATTCAAGACTGGCAGATTGAGACTTTGAAGACGGAGTTCTTGGATTAAGGAAAGCTCTAGGATTCAAGAGCGAAGAAGAGAGCTCAAATCTATGATACCATTAAAGGCTTTAAAGAAGAGAGAGAACAATAGGAGTTAACGGAAAAATAACCCAAGAAGGGCAATGGCCTTATATATAATGGACATAAGATGGGGACACCTAAGGTGAACATACCGCAATGAATAGACAACATATACACTTAGGCTAAGCACATACACTTAACATTTCAGAAATTGCTTGTATGGGAAATAAATTCCAGACAGCATTGGTAAGGTTTGTCGGTTTTAGGAAAACACATCCTTATCGGATTTAAGTAATTCAAGATCCTGCAGACTCACTATCGAGCCTAATTTGTAAAGAAAAATATCCCAGATATGTCAGACCATCCCATTGGTGGCAATGTACACAACGCTCTAAGAACCTAGTCAAGGAAAAATTACAATCTTCAGAAATAGACCAAGGTTTCAATGACAAATCTTAGCAAATTCTGTAAGGTACCAGAATGCCCCTAAGCTTATTTTTCCTATGATCTACACCTAACCAGGTTCTACCCTCAAAATTTCACAAGATTAGAAGTGGTACAGTGGTCTACGAAAAATCGCAACGTTCCATGTAGCATGCAGATTCCAGTATTGTTCAAAAAATTTCCACATTTAGATGTCTTTTCAAAAAAAATATTAAAACATCAAAAATGGTTTTAAAAGTCTACTCATAGCCTATATAGTGCCATTACATCATGCAAGAGATGAATAACTCATATTAACCAATTTCATGAGCCTAGAGTAATGAGCATTGAACATGGCGTGTTATGGAAATCACATAGCTAATCATTCCTATCAAAAAATATGTTAGTCTATATCAAAGAAAAAAGAAAAAATCCATATGCTATTGATCGAGCGATCTTTGGCAAAACCAAATTAAAGAACGAATAGAAGAGCGATCTTTACCTTTTTTGAATATTCCAAATTTAGAACGAATAAAAAAAATATTATTTAATATGGTGAGGTCGCGACTTGAACCCTACTTGAAACCTCTGGAGGCATTTAACTGACTCGTCTTCCATTTTATTTGTTTTAAATTTTTATTTGAATCGTGATAGTAATTAGAGAACTCGAGGGTGGGTTTCATATCTTCCTCCATCATGACTCTTATCTCTAATGCGTTGGTGCAGGTCTTCTTGCCATCGGACAAATGTACGTAAGGATCTCGGCATGTCCTATTGGGATTAAAGCGTGATTTCGTCACCATCTTTAATGAAAGTGTAGGTAATGTCCCTACCATTCTTCATTGTGCAGTTGTCATATTCCCATGGCCTACCGAGTAAAATGTGACAACAATTGTCCAGAACATAGCACCATACATTGTCGAAGTAGTTATCGACATTAAGTCATACTAGACATCGCGAAGCAACGCAAACAAAGTGTGGGGCCACTCTTAACAGTTGACCCAACTAGTATGTCAGGTTATGGCAAGCGACTATGTGCCCAAATTGTTTTCTTTAACATGGGAATGGGCCACACTCTTGACAGTTGACCCAACTGGTATGCCAGGTTATGGCAAGGGACCATGTGCCCAAATTGTTTTGATATTTGTACTCTAGTACCCCGGGGGATGCTTATGATTGACCAACGAACTTTGAGCCTTGAGACCGTGCAACCTACCTACCGAAGGCAGAGACAAAGGAGTTTACTACTGCTAGAGACTGTTGCTGAGCATCTCCCAGTTGTTGTGTACCCTACCGCTGACACACCACGGAACATTGGGAGATGGGGAGGACGTTTACAAGTGGCTTACCTATGAAGCACGGATACTTCAAAATACATGACGTACCCGTACCGGATACATATCAGACCCGGATACAGCTCGGATACGTGTCCGATACGTTTCAGGCGTATCCTACATTTAAAAATGCCAGGATACGGCAGGGATACGGGCCGGATACAGCCGGGATACGGGAGGGTTACGGCAGGATACGGAAGGGATACGGGCCGGATACGGCCGGGATACAGGAGGGATACGGCTGACCGGTTTGGGCTTGGGTTATCGAGTTTGGGTTAAACCAAACCCACTGTCCCACACTAAAAGATTTAAGGGTAAATTGCACAAAGACCCCTATAGTTTGACCGATTATCACTTACACCCCCTCATGTTTAAAACCCTACAAATGCCCCCTCTGGAGGGGGTGCAAGTGATATGTTTTTCAAACTCTAGGGGGTCTATGTGTAATTTACCCAAGATTTAACCCCACCCCACCCTGTTTTCTAGATCGAGCGAGAAGAGAGGGAGAGAATAGAAGCAGGCGTCCGCCCGCGCCCGTCGATTGTCGTTGCCCGTTTGATTTCAGTCGTCCGTCGTCCGCACCCAACTACAGCCGTTAGCCACCCGTCCGTTCGCCCGTCTCTCTCCCTCACAGCCCCATATCTCTCTCTCTCTCCCTCTCTCTCCCTCCCTCTCTCTCTCTCGCTCTCCCTCACAACCCCATTTGCAGGCTTTCCAACCCGCCGTCAGGATCTGTAGGTATGCAATAAGATCGATCAAAAACAGTGATAAAATATTGAGCCAATTATGAAAATTTTATTAAATTTTAAAAAAAAAACAGTGATAAATTATAGCAATTAATATTTTGTTTATATTGAATATGCAACAACCCGTGTTTCTATATTGAATATGTTCTTTATGATGCATTCTATCAATTAATAGTTCTGTAAATTAATAATTTAGTATTTTATTTAAAATTTATATTTAAAAAATAATAATTTATTGTTGTATCCTTAACCGTACCCGTATCCTACTTTTATAAGATTTGTCGTATCGTCGTACCCGTATTGTATCGTACCCGTATCCCGTATCCATGCTTCTTAGTGGCTCACGCTTGGCCACCTGATGCGGGATCGGAGCGATTGACATGACAGTTCTTCTACCGAGCTGTCGTAGCAATTCCAGGAGCTCGACGGTTGCTGCACATACGTTGTTTTAGACCCCCGCTCGACGAAGCGAGCTTCTTTTCACCTGGGGAGAGTTGATGAAGTCGTCGATGCGCGCCTACACAGATTTTTCATAACTGAGGGTGTTTTCGTCATTTCAGTTTTTATTGGCGCATGTGATGGACCCGATCTTTACATCTTTGTATTCTCCTAGTTGAGACAGACAATTTTGGTTTCTATTTCGTTCAGATCCGACTGTTAGATCTCTAGTTATGTTAGTTTCTATATTTAGGTTAGTTGGACTTGGACTCGGACTCATGTTCGACACGACTCACGAGGCGATTTGACTTATGTTATTTCAGAATTAATAAAAATAATGGAAGGATATGATCTAATATTAAAATAATGAATGGATGCAAATTAATTGGATTTAAGTCGACTCAAAACCCAACCCAAACCCATACCACTCCTCCCCATACTCGTGCCTCTCTTCCTACCCGCACGACACGCATCCTGAGGCAGCCCTCCCGCGGGTTCACGATCCCCTCTCCCCCTTTCTCTCGTTCTTTGAGTTTTGGGACTTATTTGGCATTATTTTGAATGTCTTTCGTCTTTCCATTAATGCCCTAACATCCTATGGTCATCTTAGCTTCATCCTACGGCTATTACGCAAACCCTAGAGTCCCCTTGCATATAAAAGAATGCTGAAATCTGATGAGGGGAAGACCAGATTTTTGGTGAAGAAAACCCTAGAGGTGAGAACCTTGATTCCTTGTCCTCCGATTCCAATCATTGTTTCTTGATCTTTTCTTATTTTTTATCGTGTTATTCACCTCCCGCACCTTCTTTAATCGGATTCTAACGAACGGATCGTCGTTAGAAAGCTTCTTTTCTTCTAGATCCCCCTCGATCTTGCTTTTAAACTTATTCTTCCGTTCATCTTCCCCCTCACCACCACTTTTCATCCAATTGGCACGTATTGGCTCACATTCGGAGATATCGGGTATCCACCGGCGTACATCCACAGATTTATAGGCATATCTTCAGGGCGGTAATCGTTCCTTTTCATCCTTTGGCCTAGTCCTGTCATTGCCTTAGTTAGCTTTGGCTTAGTAGTTTGCATCCATAGTTAATTTCTTTATTGGATCTAGGTAGTTTGACAAATCTTGCCTATTGTCTATTGAATTTCTTTGTTATTTACTGTTGCGATCGTCTTATAAAAGTCTGAATTTGTTAGTATGGCATGCCTACATGTTCTCTGTTAATCTTTGAAGCAAAGGCCATTGTCGTCTTGTGAAAGCATATTATATAGCGCTGCTGAAGTTGATTGTTGAATCTGAAATTATTGTTAGTTATCTTGTTCTCAGTTTATAATATATGTTAGAAATATTTTGGGGTTAATATTGGGCAAGCATTGCATATTAGTTAGCGGCATCGCATCTTTGTTTGCATCAACATAGGCCCTCCATGATGTCGATGTGACAAGTGATTCTTACTATATAAAACAATGGGTTTTCAAGATGCGGCACAGCTAGAAAGGATTAGTGACTAGAGGTAGATATGGAGCAAACAACTCGAAATATATTTTCTTTTTCCATCTATGACTTGTAAAATCTGTAAACCAAAAACCTCATGCGAGAATGTTGCTTCCAATTGAAAGCATTTCTTCTTATCAGAACTTTGATTCCAAACATATCGATTAAACCATCTTCTAAAAAATTGACCACTAAGTTTGACGCCTAACAGTTCCGACAGCAAAAAAAAAATTCATTGTGCTTAACTAATTAACATAAGGAATGCATAATGAGATGTTGATGAGTGCAGACCGTGTGCTTCGTCAACCAGGCACTTGAAGTCATTGGGATTGCCAAATCTACTGCTAACAGCAAATAAGTTAGTGACCTGCACTTCAGAAAAGAAAAAAAAACACTAAACTGCAAAGCACACTATCAAACAAACCAAAATAGCATAACAGCTATATAAATATTACAGAAGAAAAAAAAATGTAATTTGCTCATATATCAGAATAATGCAAGTTTATAGCCAGCTGTAAACACTCTCTAAAATTACCGCTCTAATTTCTCAAGATAGACACGTGTATACTATGTAAAAATCCATTAGTATATCGCATTTCTCCAGCACACAAACATAAGAAAGTCAAGTAAATATAAATATATATGTCGAAAATAACCCTGAAACAAATAATACATAAATATATAAGCTAACGCGCAAGTAGCATGTTAAAAAGATCAAAATTTAATTGTCAAAACAAAATTGTTGCAAATCATGAAGCTCCAACCCAGCTAACCTCTACAATTTATGTTGTAAAACTCCTGTCATGACTCATGACTCATGAGTAGCCTGAAGTGCAAACTTCTAAGCTCTTAAGGCAGACTTGAGGACTAGTATCGGTATCTTGCTTGCACAAAAGGCCGAAAATATGCATTCCATTTAAATTTCTTATGAGTTATCTTATTCCTAGATATTCAACTTTCTGAGAGGTATCTAAATTCAGTTTAATCTAACCAGTTTACAATTTATTTAGAGGGAATCTAGATTTACATCCAAATTGTTGATAACTTTGACAATTATATCATTGTCCTGTTAGGTGCTCAGCATCTCTGCAGTTTGAAAATGGTTTTAACTTCAATTTTTCTTTTATTTGAAGATGCCTTTTATTTTAAGATGGATTAAGATTTTTACACCAAAAGTTCACAGGTTCCTCAGAAACCAAATCTCCCACAGCTTTGATATCAAATACCTTCATACATCGAAGCCTTACAGCTTTTTTGACCAAGCTCACGCTCATTGCATGTGCGTTCCCAAGCCCATATGATGGTGCCTATTCATCATCATTCATAAAATATGAGAAATATTTAAAGGGAGGGATGGGGTGGTGGATGTGTTTGCAGCAAGCCAGTCATATAAATCCTCTTTCATTAAGGTGATTGGTGCCTTTTAAGACCTGTGAAGGCATTGATATAAGGACTCACACACAGTGTTCATGGCATATACATTCTTTTTAGAATTAATAATGGTCATAAGTTAAAGGAGGAGAGGAAATGTAATCAAAAAGTTGTTTCTCCTCTTCTAACCTTTTTTAGAAGAATAGTAAAATCAAACATAATTGAAAACATATCCGGGCATGCCACTTGATCAGATGACCTTAATGAAATTGACAGTATTTCATGTAGGCACCAATAAGTTACACTATAACTTTAAGCCTTTAGGCGACCCAAAGTCCAAAATCCAAATAACTAAACGTTTATTATCAATAAAGTGCAAATCACCAAAAAACAAATCAGCAAATAAAGTTATTCAATGCAGATCTAGCAACACATGCATTCAATATTCATCAAGAGACAAGATCTAGCTATAAAGATTAAAACCCATTCGACAAACTTTAATTCTGAATATTAAACTCCAATTCAGCAATTATATAGTGGCGAAAATAACGCAAAATAGGTAGCAATAGGGACTTCCGACAATTCTCGATGAAACTACAATGTTCTAGATAAATTTGGGCATGAAACGGAAGGCAGAAAGTGAAATTTCAGCAAGTATATGATGAATAAAATTAAAATAAAAGGTGCAGATTTTCATGGAAAAGAGAGGAAAAAGATGGAAAAAAAAAAGGAGGGGATAAATCTCAAACAACCGACGGTTGAGAGGAGACAAAAATGAGTTCTTCGCGGAGCAAGGCCGGTCACTCAGGGACAACGGAAACCTTCGGTTTATTAGCCGTGTACCACTCCCAATGGTGGAAAACAGTACTTCTCGAGGCAAAGTAGAGGAAACGATGGGAACCCAAGTCTCTCCCAAAATCTCTCACAAGAGGCATCAAAACTCAGCAATCTCCAATTTTTCTTATCCGTCTATTCCTTTTATATCAATTGGGTTTTTCCACAAATGGCGAGGATCAAGAGAAATAGGGAATAAGGGCTCGAATGTAAGGGAGTCAAATACGGAAAGAAAAAGAGAAAAAAAGAAGAGAGGATGTGATGCAGACGAGCCCTACGTGTAGATTTTCACAGCTGATGGCGTATTTTGATTCCCTACGGAGATCCAGGAAGCCGATTGCCAATCCGTCTGCATCATTGGAGAGCTATTTCGATTGCCTACGACTTTGGTTTGTACTTTTTGTCGATCCGACTGACGGATCTTGAGTTATTTATGTTTTTATTTCTGGTTAGGGTAGGTGCGAGCCATGTTCGTATCCGGTTCGAGCCACAGATGCCGAACTGACTCATTTATATATTTGGGTTTTAACCGTAAGATCTTAAGTCGATTTAGATCTCAATGGATGAAATTCAAAGGGAGTCAAGAAGCCCTAAAAGCCCATGCCGATCCCTTTCACCCGTCCGCCTCTCTCTTCCCACGGCAAGACCCGCGCGGACACGCCTCGGGAAGCGTGCCCACGTCCCCTCTTTCCTTTTTTTCCGTGCGGATGCGCTCTCTCTTTCTTTCCTTTTTCATTGTTGTTTCCCACCCTATAAAGCCCTACAAACCCTAATTGAAGGGGGGCGATGACTGATGAATTGAAACCCTAGAACGGAGAAGCGGAATCGCTTGTTCGACGTCTCATCCGAAGAATCCTCTTGCTTCTAGTCGTCTTCTTCTCTCCGCAAGCTTCTTCCTCATCGCCATGCCCTCGTCTACGACTTCGCAGAAGATCGACGCGGAGATCATCTCTTCTACAAGATCAAATCATCTCGGCTTCTTCATCCTTTTCTTCCGGACCACGCCTCCTCTTCCACCCATTCATCTACAACAACGGAGCCTTTGATCGCGGCCGGCATGGACCAAAGCACGGTTTGAATCGTCCCTCGATATTTTCACGTGATAACATCCCCTTTCAATCCAGCCTATTGCTGATTTTAATTAGGGTTTCAAAATACTTGGCTTCTGAAGAATCTCATCCATTAGGTTTACTATCGCTTAGATCTGTGTTTTATCTTTGAGACTTGGCTTTATATTTGAGATCTTGTTAGCACTTTATTGCTGGAATTTATTTATAAAAGCTGGAATTAATCATTCTCATGTCAGTTTTATTGCTTCGTTAAATTAAACTTGTTTGGGCATGATTGGATGATGATTAGGGTTCTTAGTCTTTGCTGAAATTTGACTAAAGACGTGCGAAATCTATCTTTAATTGTTTAAAATTCAGCACTTGAGTTCTTTTAAGCATCCGTCTGCATCAAGTTGGTATCAGAGCGCACTAGTCGTCGCATTCTTACGCAACGGCCGGTTCTCTTCCATCATTCGCATCATTGTGTGCTTGCTGAATTTTTTTTTTATTATTTTCCTTCTTTTCATTTTAGTTTTCGTGTCTTTACATTAATTAGAAAACTAACATCCCGTGTGTTCGCATCCATATTAGGATCATCCCTTTCTCTCTGTAGTGAGTTGATAGCATCTTCTAGAGAATCTCCAATGGCTGAACCACCAAGACAACCTTCCCCACCCCGCACTTGGCAAGAAGCCTTCAAAAGGCAACAAGACAACCTTCCCCACCCCGCACTTGGCAAGATGCCTTCAAAAGGCAACAAGCAAACATGGATAGGCTTCAGACTCAGATCGAAGTCTTGACCTTGGCCTTCACCACTTCCCAAAATCCACCTCGACCCCATCGAGAGCACAGGGCTAGAGCGTCTCCAGAGCGTAGTGAGTTAGATCTTGAGTCAGGAGGTGATAGTGTCAGTTCATCTGACGGGTCTGATAGGCACAGTAGGGGAACTCATAGGAGAACAAAATCCCATTGGGGTTGGGATCAGCGTATCAAAATCGAAATTCCTGAGTTTGAAGGTAGGATGGATCCTGAAGAGTTCTTAGATTGGGCAGAGAGAATCGATCAGTATTTTGAGTGGAAGGAAATCCCCCAAGACAAACAAGTCAAGTTTGTTAGTCTCAAATTGAAAGGTCATGCACTGGTCTGGTGGAGACAGTTGCAGACCACGAGGGTTAGAAAGGGGAAAGGCAAGATTTTCACTTGGACACACATGAGGGGAAAAATGCAACAGAAGTTCGTCCCTTCTGATTTCAAACAGTGTGTTCCAAAAATTTCAAAGCCTACGACAAGAGCATAAGTCAGTGGACGATTACACCAACGAGTTCTACAAACTCCAGGCTCGCAATGATCTGCATGAAGATGAAGAGCAGAGCGTCGCTAGGTACGTCAATGGTCTTAAGCCCTCAATTCAAGAGGTGGTGTCCCTTCATGACTTGTATTAGGTCAATGATGCACACAATCGGGCTAAGAAAGTTGAGTCTCACCACTCCCGATCTGCGTGCCGACGTTATGACAACACTAAGGCACCATCCGGATCTGTTAGTAAACCAATCCCTGGACCTTCCCCTGTAGCTGGTGCAGTTCATACACCCACTGAGAAGGGTAAAGGAGTCTTAGGAACCAACCCGAGCACGATGAAGTGTTTCAAGTACAACCAACCGGGTCACAAATCAGCCAATTGTCATCGACATCAATTCAATCCACAGACAAATTTCGCGGATAATGAAGAGGGCAGTCATGAGTCTGAGGGCGAGAACTTTAATGAGTTGGTCTTGGAGGGGGAGTACATGACTGCCCCACTATTAGTTATTCACCAGTCTCCATCACCCCAGGCACCTAAAGCGTTACTACCCCACGAGCTCTGTGGAGGACCCCCAAAGCCACATTGCAAGAACCAGAGATTCGAGCTGTTCCGAACAGTCTGCACTGTCAATGGCATGGACCTTTGTGTCTTGATAGATGGGTGTTGCACCACCAACTTAATCGGTGAAGGGATAGTCCTGATTCTCTAGGGCCAACGGATTGGCACCTTAAAGACGCTCAGGAGCAAGAAGTGGAAAGTCAAGCTATTGGCTCACCCTTACAAAACATCTTGGCTAGACAACACCACGAGCAAACTAGTGACTCATTGTTGTTTGGCTAAGTTGTCAATTGGGCTGCAATATCGAGATGAGGTTTGGTGTGATGTCCTTCCCTTGGAAGTAGCAGATATTATCCTTGGGCGTCCATGGCAGTTCGACCGAGATGCACTACATCACGAAAAAGCCAACACCTATACTTTCCTTAAGGACGACATCAACGTCACCTTATGGCCCACGTGTTTTAAGAGACACCGATCCCACGAACCTAAAACTCTTCTGAGTCAAAGTCATCTCATACCACCATTTGCAGATAATTTAATAGGGTGTTCTTCTGATTCACTAATAGTTGAGAAGGGGTTAAGCAACATCTTGCATTACATCGCATGCACATCGCATTTAGAATCTGTAGGCATCACTTGCACTCACATTCATCATTTGCTTGACATCTTTACATTAACAGTCCCTTCATGTATGCATCCATATTATCGACCAAGTGTTGAATTGAGGATTAAGGAAGATTTTGCTATGCTTGTTCACTTTTCAATGCTGGGTACTTATGAGCCGTGCTTTCAGATTTCGAAAAGCCCATCATTTTTACTTTTTCAAAGTCATAACAAGTGGCATGATGAGTTATTTAATCTCTTATTTTATTCACTAAATCCAGACAATGACGGCTTGACATATCTTCTTAGTCTAGGATCCACTTGTTTTGCCACGTGCGCAGGCCACTTTGAGCAACACATATTGCACCCGCAACCCATGGCCTCTCAAAGGAACCATAGCATATTGTGCAAGCCGATGACCCACAATATATTATGCTCCCGCGGCCTTTCCTTTCATATGTCTTTTGAATTTCACGTCAACCTATATTCCTATTATCACATGAAATTATCTGGATATCTTGACGATCTTTTCGTGCCGATGAGGATGTTGGTTTTGGCTTTCAGGTCTTTGCTTGGCGTTGATGGGCAAGGGATGCCAGATGAAGTCGCTGAGTATCTGATGCTGATTACTTGGCCACCGGACCCGAGAGAGCAGTTGGAACAAATGCAGAAGTTGCGCCTGCTTCCAGGAGAGAATCCACCGGATCCAGGACCTTATTCGACAGGAGTCGAGTTATCTTGAGTCCGGGGGACTTGATGCAAACAAGCCCTACATGCAGATTTTCACAGCTGATGGCGTATTTTGATTCCCTACGGAGATCCAGGAAGCCGATCGCCAATCCGTCTGCATCATTGGAGAGCTATTTCGATTGCCTACGACTTTGGTTTTTACTTTTTGTCGATCCGACTGACGGATCTTGAGTTATTTATGTTTTTATTTCTGGTTAGGGTAGGTGCGAGCCATGTTCGTATCCGGTTCGAGCCACAGATGCCGAACTGACTCATTTCTACGGTTGGGTTTTAAGGATCTTAAGTCGATTTAGATCTCAAAGGATGAGATTCAAAGGGAGTCAAGAAGCCCTAAAAGCCCATGCCGATTGTATGCGCGGAAAAGGTATGGGTCGTCTTTATTGCGCAAAACCAGATTACAAGTGTGGCCGGGACCCGGGTGGCTCGGGTGTAGCGAGTCCGGGTTGCGGCGAGTGTTGATCAGGAGATTGTGGGAGAGATCCTCTGGAGGGTTCCTTTGATCCGCGTCTCCACGTGGTGTTCGTGCGAGAGCTCTGAAGGGGTTGCCCAGGACAGAGGTCTTTACAGGGTGAGGGTTTTGGAGAGGCTAAGGAATGTCCACCGTTGCTTTGTCCCTTCCGTGCTTCGCGCTTTCTCGGCTAGGGGATTTTCGGCTTCGTTCCTCGGTCTTCGTGTCTTCGTCGCTCCTTGCTTGACCTCGGCGTCCTTGATCGTCGATTCGCGGCGTCGATCGTGCTTTTGGCGTCGGCTTTGGCTTTGGCTTTTTGGCTTTGGCTTGGCTCCGGCGTGGCTCTGGCTTTTGCTTTGCTTCGGTGCTTGCGCTTGGACGTAGCCGGGAGAGACTTGCGATGTTTTCGTTCTTCCGGACTTCGCGTCGTATCGGCTAGAACGTGCGGTGCTTTTGCTCGTGGCCGGCGTAGTCGCTTGGCTTTGGCACTTGCGTTGCTTTGGCGCGGGCTTTACTAGGGCTTTGCTTTGGCTTCTTGCGTTGGGTTTAGCTTCAGCGTCAACTCGGTCTTCTTCTTCGAACGACGTAGGCTACTTCTCCGGTGCTTCGACGGTTTGGGTATCGGCTGGACTTCTCATCTTCTCCGGGCTTCCTCGGAGTCGAAGAATGCTTTCGAAGATAGTGGGAGTAGCACCGATCTCCGTGCGACGGTTGTAGCGTCGGCTTTTGTTGATGAAGACGGCGAGGGTAGCGACGGTCTCCGTGCGACGGTTGTAGCGTCGGCTTTTGTTGATGAAGACGGCGGGGGTAGCGACGGTCTTCGTGCGACGGTTGTAGCATCGGCTTTTGTTGATGAAGACGGCGGGGGTAGCGACGCTTCAGGCGGTCTGCTCCAGGCTTTCTTCTTCGTGGATGGCGCAGACGTTTGTCGAAGGCGACGGGGTGATGACGCTTCGTTTCTCTTCTCCGGGCTTTGGAGCTTGATCGGAGTGGAGGATTTGTTGGAGCCGACGAGGTAGTGCCGCTCCGAGCTTCTTCTCCGGCCTTTGCTTATGGCGTCTTCGGAGTCGAAGGGTCTTCTTCTCCGAGCTTTCTTCTTCGTGCACGGAGTCGAAGTCTTGATCTTCGTGTGCAAGGGTCTTCACGTCGATGAGGGCTTTCAATGGACTAAGCCGATCCCGAAGGGACAGGCTTGCCCGTGCCTCGTGAAGCCTTGGGTCGATGAAGGAGCGTCTCCTCTTCTGCAGAGCTCCCGCACTTCGTCTTCAATCTTCGACCTCTTGAGCCTTCCCCCTCCCCCTCTATTTATAGGCAAAAGGAGGGGGGAGATATGGGAAGTTCTTAATTTTAAATCCCTTTAATATCTCCCGCTTAATTACCCGGGATTTATTCATCCATTGATGAGGGGAATAACATTTATTTGTTTTCCTTTTCTGGCGGGGCAATTATGGCTGGATTTTGCACACGAAATCGATGGCGATCAGGCTTTTCTTCTTGTCCGTCGGATCGAGGGATCGGCGCAGATCCACATGTGCGCAGACGTCATACGCAACCTCCCCCCGCGCATGGCGGTGTTTATTTCCTTTTCTTTCTTCTCTTTCGGTTTCTTTTCTTTCCTTTTCTTTTCTTTCCTTTCTTTTCTTTTTCCTTGCAGGGCCGGCCGGCCCCATGGGGTTCGGGTCCAAGTAGGGGCCGGCCCCATGGGGTTTGGACCCTAGTAGGGGCCGGTCCCCCTTAAGTGTGGGGTCCGCTCCTCTTTTGCTGGGTGCGAGTCGGGTCCGGGTCCGCACTGGTGCGTGCAAGTCGGGTTTGCATCCACGTTGGCACTCGTAAGTCGGGTCCGAGTCGAAGCGCGCGTCGGGTTTGCATCCGCGTTGGCACACGTAAGTCGGGTCCGGGTCAGACGAAATTTGTGTGTCTACAAATTCCCCCTCAAGGACGAGTGCGTCGGTGAGAACGTGTAAGGTTTGGACACGTAGGAATCGTAGAGCGCTTGTCCTTGATTCCTTTTGTGGGCGGGGTTGGAGGTCTATTTAAGGACCCCTACCCCCTTCATCCGCCATTGTGCTTCTTTGCGAAGGTTCTGCCGGCTTCTGGAGACCGCCGTCGGAAGAGAGCTGCCTGGGGTTGCACGCGACTTGCTCCGTCTTTCCGGTGTCGCCTCTTTCGTCGGCGGCGATGGTGCGCGATTTAGAGGTCGTTGCGAAGACGGGCTCGAAGCGACGATGCGGCGAGGACCGAGGCGGGGAGATGGAGGAGTGCGGCTGAGGTGCGGGCCGCCTTCGCCGCCTCTCTCTTCCTCCTCCTTCTTCTTCTTCTTCTTCTTCTTCTTCTTCTTCTTCTCCTTTTCCTTTTTCTTTTTCCTTTTCTTTCTTCTCTTTCTTCTTTCTTTTTTTTTTCTTTCTTCTTCTTCGGCTCCGGCCCGTAGAAGCAGCAGCGGGGCCGGCGCACGGGGCTGCGGTGCGGTGGCGCGCAGGAGGCGGCGGCGGCGCGAGGGGCGGGCGGCGGCCGGCGTGCAGGGCGTCGGGCGCGGGGGCCGGGTCCGACGGCAGCGGGCGCGGGGGCCGGGTCCAACGGCTGCGGGTGCGGGGGCCGGGTTCGGCGGCTGCGGGGCGGCGACGGTTTGGTCGGGGCCCGGCCCCGATCGGCTCGGAGAAGGGAAGGGGCAGCGCCCCCCCCCCCCCCCTCTCTCTCTCTTTGCTGTCCGGTCCCTATTGGAGAGAGGGGGCTGCGGGCCCCCCCCCCCTTTTCCATTCTGTCTCTTTTTTTTTCTGGACTCCGAAGGCAGTGGTGGTAGCAGCGTCGGTCTGTGGCGCACGGGCTGCGACGCGGGTGCGGGTTGACTGGCGGGTGACACTGTGCCGTGTGGCGGCCGGGTGTGCAGGTGGCTGCGGCCCTGGCTGAGTGGCGCTGGCGTGGCGGGTCGATACGGGTGGTGTCGGCGCAGTCGGGCCGGCGCGATTGTGTCGGTGAAGTTGTGTGCGGACCCGCGGGAGCGCAGTGCGAAGGCTCGGGCGCAAATGGCGGCGTGACCTTGAGTCGGGCGGTCCTCCTGACAGGGGGGTGTGGGCCCCCCCTTTTTTTTTTTTTTGATACGCCCTTGTCTTGACTTGCTTCCCTTCATGGTCCTCCAGGGCTAGCGTATTTGAGAGTTTGACTTCTCCGGGGTGGATAGCTGGGGACCTCTCCGATGGGAGGAGGTGCCTTCGCTTCCCCTATACTCGGGTACACCGTTACCGCAATTCGAGGCGGGAAGACCTTCTGTCGTTGCTCCGTGTCTTTGTCCACGAGCGCATCACGGAAGATGGAGTCGCAGATGCGACTTGTGGGATGCCGAAACTGAGCGAGAAGATCTACACTGACGAAGGGATTTCCATGAAGCTTCTCCGGCCGAGTTTGAGTACTCCGTTCCACCATTGTGATGAAGATTTCGTGCCTACGCCGGTTGTTGCCTCGAAGATATGCGCCCGACTGACCCGATGGGGTACCGATTCTTGGCCTCAGGGAGACGTCCAATACCTTTGCGGTTTTCGTGAATGGATGGGCGAGCTCTACGAGGTCTTTGGCGCAGAACCCGAGATGAATTTATTAGCCAAGTTTCTGGCGCCGGCTTGTCGAGAATACAACCGTCCTGAGGGGATGTACCGCGCACTTTGTGAGCTCTGGTGTCCGGCCACCAATACTTTCCTTACTGGAGCGGGGGACATAGGGATCTCACTTCGCGACGTCCACATCGTCTCCGGGTGTCCCGAAGTGCGGAATTACTACCAGGAGGAGGTGCCAGCTTTGAAGGATCTGTTGGACGGCAGCTTCGCTCCGAGTTCCTGCCTTCTTCTGTTCAAGGCATATGCTATCATCGCGGCGCAGGATCAGTCAGATCGAGTGCGTCCTTCTTCTTGGGTCGACTTTTGGTTCAGAGGCGAATATAGGTCGCCGGCACCTTCGGCCCATCCGATGTGGAAGATCGCTCAAATGAAAAGGCCTCCGCTTCGTTCTTTCGTGAGGCCCATTGATTCGTTGGCTCGGGAGAAGCACTCGATGGAAGGGAAGCAGTGTCCCTGGGAAATCCTCGGCTTGAGGCATGACAGCGAGGAGTGGAGAGCGGTTTACCGAGCCGCCGGGCTGGTTATCTTCCTCTGTCGGTTCGTGCTTCCCTGTTCTGGCGAGGTTATCCGTCCGGGGACCTTCCTTGCAGCTTCCAGGATGGCGAGGGGCGAGCTTTTCAATCTAGCCCCGGCCATATTATGCGCCTTGTACGGGGGTCTCAGCGGGACTTACTGGGACCTGTCTAGCTCGGATAAGGCCAAGGAGGAGCTTGGCCGGTCTGCTGCGTTCGGACCCTTGCATTAGTTGTATGGCTGGATAGCTCTGCATTTTCCAAAGGGAATTTTCACCAGACGCGGGCATCCAGCCGACCTGCCGTTCATGCCCGGGATAGGGGGGATTTTAAATGCCTTTATCAGTTGGGAGCGTCCGAGGGAGTGTGCTCGCACCCTTTTGAGGAAGATGGGAAGCGCCGATTTTGAATTTCTGTCAGAGCATTCGGTACTGCCTTTGGAGAGGTCGACTGTTTACGACAACGAGGAGCTCCCGGACAACCTATACTGGAACATGGTCAGTTGCCGCCCTGGCTACTTGGTTTGGCGTAAGGGGGACGTGGTGGAGGTGGAGCAGTACTCCCCTCACCACTTCGCTCGCCAACAGGGATTTCGACAGGAAGTTCCTGGTATGCCTCAGCAGTTGCAGGGGCGCATCAGTCCGCAGGAGGGTTACCGCCTCTGGGCTTCTCTCTACGCTCGATTGACTGGCAGCAGCTTCTTCCCTGGGACCAAATCCGGGTTTCGGGACGCCGCCACTCCGGACTACTGCAAGTGGATTGAAGGGCGAGTTTCCCCTTTGCTTGCAAGTCTCCCGGTCGACGTCTTGGCGAGCAGCGAGTTTAGAAATTTCTGCTTTAACTATTCTGCGGGAGTGGAGGACCGCCGCCTCCGACTAGGGCTTCAGAGGGCGCAGAGGAGCTGTAGCCGTCTTTCCAGTGCTCGTCGTGTCCCTTCTTCAGCTCCGGTGTTAGACGTTGAGCCTACTAGTGCCCCGGGGGCATCCTGTTTCTCGAAGGCCGCTGTTGAGGGTGTTCCTCCCAAAAGAAGGAAGGTTTGCATTCCTCGCGGGATGGTTCCAAGGGTCCCTTGTCCGATGGAGGATACCGAGGAGCCTGGACTTCTGAAAGATGAGGTGATCCCTCCGTCTAGGGCTGCTTCGTCCGACCTTGCAGGTATGGAGTTCTCTTTATTTTATTTCTCTTCTATGCTCGGGAAGTTTCGTTACGCTGAGTAGTGTATCCTTTTTGGGCAGATTCCGTTATAGTGGTAGAGCGCGGGACGAACTCTCCGAAGGTGTCTCTCGGGCATTCGTCTACTGGCGCCGCGCAGGAAGTGCCTGGGGCATGTGGGCTAGATATCCCCCCGGATGATCTGGATCTCCTCGGGCTTTGCGGGGAGAACTTCCCTGGGGGCGATATCGATCTGGACGGGCATTGACGTTGACGCTTTGTCTTTCCATGAGGAAGCTGAAGTTTCGAGCGTCGACAAGCGGCCTTCCCCGGTTGCTGTACCCTCGTGCCCGTTGGAGGAGACGGTTGTTGCAGCGGTAGCGGCGGTTTCTCCAGTTCTGCCGCCCTCGTTGGTGCAGGCGGTTCCTATTGCGGCTGCAGCTGGAGGGAAAGTATTGCCTACCGACTCTGAGGCGCCTCGTCCAAGCTTAAAGCCGAGGAGCAGAGTTTCAGAGTTCCTTCTTGCGAGCTGCCGGCAGTATATCAAGTCGACGTTGGAGCCGTTCCAAGATGCTGGCTTTGGCGCCCTCCAAGACTGGTGGTCGACGGATGGTGCAGAGTTTTGCGCGAGCCTGGAGGAGTTCAAAGTCGACAGTTCTTCTTTCGTCGTTCAGATGAACCTGCTCGTGACCGATAGCGAGGCCTATCGCTCCCGGCGAGCTTTACTAGAGGGGAGCTCCCCTTCTGAGTTGGAGGCCGATGAGGCGAGTTTGTGTCAGTCAGAGCACCAACTTGCGGAGGCCTCTTCCAGCCTGTCGAAGGCTCAAAGGAAGATGAGTCTGTGTGCGCCTCGCTTCGGAAGGCAGAGTCTCATCTGGAGCGAGCTGAGGCTGCGGAGAGTGCTTTGAAGGCGAGTTACTTGAAGCAGCAGTCAGACTTGGCGACCCGTCCATAGTTACCAAATCGGACGTTTTTTTGAAAAAAACACGTATAGAACGCGTATCGATTCGAAGACGTAGTAAACAGAAAAAAAACTCGTTTTTTTGAAAAAAACTTCCGTACGCGTTTTATACGCGTTTAAAACGGAAAAAACGCATATAAAACACGTATAAAACATATCGGGTTTGGTCCAGGTTTAAATTGGGTTCGGGTTTTATTTTATTCGTGCTTAATAAACGCATATGCTATATGTTTTGAACTTTTGATTACTTAATGTTGGAAAATGACATATATACATACCTGGTATAATTTTTAAGATTTTTTTTGTTTTTTCCGATGTTTTCACGTTTTTTTCCCGTTTTCATCGTATCTTTCCGATTTTTTCCTTTGCCGTTTTTTTCCCGTTTTCCGACTTGGTAACTATGGGTCGTGAGCTTCTGGCCACTCGTCCCGAGGAACTTCAACGAGTGGAGGCGACTAGAGAGGAGTTACTGCGCCGACTTCGAGCTTTGGACACCTTCTTTTAGTTGCTCCTTGTCTGGTTGTTTTTCATTGTAGCTTTCGTTTCGGAACCTATGCCATGTATCGCCTTTTCTTCATTATCTAATAATATCGCCTCGTTTTGCCACATCTTTTGCATGGACCATTGTTGACTTTTTCTTTTGGTCGAACTGAACCTGAAGTAACTTCTCAGGCTGCCTACGTACCCCCCTAAGGAGGATCAAGTCGCACGTAGTTCATTTTTTTTTTTTTTTTTTTTTTGCGCAAGGGGTGTGGCCTTGCTTTAGGCATAGTACCTTTTGAGGTACTTGCCGTTGATAGGGCCGAGTGTCAGCCCTTCGGGCGTAGTGAGGAGATAGGCGCCGTTGGAGTAGACTTCCTTGACGGAGTGCGGGCCATCCCATTTGGCATCAAATTTCTTCCCTCCTCGATGCGAGAGGATGATGGGGCGTTTGACTGCCAGCACCAGTTCCCCTATCTGGAATAATCGAGGACGGATCTTCTTGTTGAAGGCGCGAGAGAGCCTGGCCTGATAACACTCCAGACGTTGTTGAGCTTCGAGGCGTCTTTCGTTCAATGCTTCCAATTCTGCCAGGCGGAGCTGGGCGTTGTCGTCGCTGGTGAGGCCTTCCTGGACTGCTATCCTGAGCGATGGGATCTGGAGCTCGAGTGGAAGAACAGCTTCTACACCATAGACGAGGGAGTATGGTGTTGCTTGCGTTGGCGTGCGGAAGGATGTCCGATAAGCCCATAGTGCTTCGCCCATGCGTTCGTGCCAATCTTTCTTTGTCTTCGAGACGGTTTTCTCCAACAGCTTGCACAGGGTCTTGTTGAAGGCTTCTACCAGCCCGTTGGCCGGAGCGTTGTTGATACGCTCTGATACCAACTTGATGCGATGCGGAATGCTTAAATTAATCCAAGTGCAGAATTTAACAACTAAATTCAGATTTCAGCATGTATAAATAAATTTCAACAAAGACCTATGATCATAATTCACCATTCATTCACTACCAATCAGATTTAATCCAACGAAACAATAAAAGGGACAAGATGAACAGTAATTTCAGATTATAATACTGAATTCCAGCAATAAGAACAATAACATCATCTCAAATAATAAGCCATTGTAGCAAAGAACAACCACAAACCTAACGATAAAATCCTAATGGATGAGACTCTCGGGAAAACAGAAGTTTAGGGTTCCTACAATGAAATCAGCAATAAGGCCGGTTGCGAGAAAGGAAAATATCACATGAAAGTTCTGAGGATAATCCAAACCGTGCTTAGGTCAATGCCGGCAGCTTTCCGATACTCCGTGTTGCAGAGGAATGGCGCGGAAGGGGAGGCGTGGCTCAGAAGACGGGGTGAAGAAGCCGAGACGATGATCTTGAAGAAGAAGAAACTCCACGTCGATCTTCCGTGAAGCCGAGGATGAATAGCGAGGCGACGGGGTAGAAGCGTGCGGAAGGAAGAAGTAGACAAGAAGCAGAGAGGATTTCTTCGGAAGGGATAACCGAACAAGCGCACACGCTTCTTCAATCTAGGGTTTCAATTTCAATTTCATCTCTCCCTTTGCAATTAGGGTTTTTAGAATAAATAGGGGATGAAGGCACAAGGCACAAAAGGAAAGGAAAGAAGAGAGAGAGGGGCCGGTCGGGTAGAGAGAGAGAGAGGACGCGCGGAAGAGAGGGACGCGCGGGGCATGTTCGCGGGAGAGAGAGAGAGGGCCGGTCGGGTGGGGATTAGGCTAGGGTTTTTGGTTTTTTAATTTCCCTTCGAATCTCATCCATTGAGATCTATTCTAACCTAACATCCTACGGCTAAAAAGTAAACACAGAAACGAGTCAGTTCGGCATCTGTGGCTCGAACCGGATGCGAACATGGCTCGCACCTACCCAAACCAGAAATAAAAACTGAAATAACTAAAGATCCGTTGGTCGGATCGAAAGAAAGTAAAAACCAAAATTGTGGGGCTTCGATTAAGCTTTCCACTGATGCAGACGGATCGACGATTGGGTTCCTGGATCTCCGTCGCGGATGGAAATACGCCATCAGCTGTAGAAAAACTGCACGTAGTAGGCTCGTCTGCATCAAGTCCCCCGGACTCAAAAGAACTCGACTCCTGTCGAGCACGGTCCTGGATCCGGCGGGGGCTCTCCTGGTAGCAACCGCAACCACTGAATCTGCTCGAACTGCCCTCCCGGGTCCGGTGGCCAAGTAACCCGCCTCAAGTATGCAGCAACTCCATCTAGCATCCTTCGCCCCTCGACGCCAAGCGAAGACCTGAAAGCCAAAACCAACATCCTCCGCGGCACGATAAGATCATCAAAAGACTCAGATAATTTCATGTGATAATAGAAGTTTGGGTTGACATGAAATTCAAATGACATATAAAAAGAAAGGCCGCGGGAGCATAATGTGCTGCGGGTCATCGGCTTGCGCGATTGGCAATGGTGTATTTGGAAGGCCATGGGTTGCGGGTGCATTATGTGTTGCTCAATGTGGCCTGCGCACGATGCAAAACAAGGGGGTTCTAAACCAAGAGGATATGTCATGTCATCATTGTCCGGATGCAGTGAATAAAATAAGAAATTACAGAACTCATCATGCCAATTGTTATAATTTCGAAAAATTAAAGATGATGGATTGTCTAAAAGCTGAAAACATGATTCATAGATATTCTGCCTCGAAAAATGATCAAACATGCCAAAATCTTCTTTAAGGTTAGACTCAATACTTGGATGATATGGATGCACATATGATTGGTCTATGATTGTATAGATGGAAGGCAAATGATGAATGCGAGTGTCATGAATGCCTACAGACTCTAAATGCGATGTGCATGCAATGGAATGCAAAATGTTGTCTAATCCCTTCTCAATCGACAGCGAAACAGATGAACACCCTACGAGATTATCTGCGAATGGTGGTATGGGTTGGTTCTGACTCAGAAGAGCTTTAGGTGCAGGGGGTGATGGGGACTGGTGAATAATCAGCAGTGGTGCAGTCACATCATCTCCCTCCAAGACTAACTCATTGAGGTGTTCGTCCTCAGACCCATGACTTTCCTCTTCCTTGTCATTGTCCGCCAGATTTGTCTGTGGGTTGAATTGTCATTGAGGACAATCGGCTGACTTGTGTCCTGGCTGATCTACTGATTCGTGCTCTTGTCGCAGGGTTTGGCGACTTCTGTTTTGGCTGGTCTGCACGTAGTACGCCAGTGGATTTGTGCTCTTTTCCCTAACACGACGACTAGTGCACTCGGATACTTTCGAGGACAAATTCTGGAACACACTGTGTTTGGAATCAGAAGGGAGGAACTTCCGTTGCAGCTTTTCCCTCATGTGGGTCCAAGTGGAAATTTTATCTTTTCCTTTTCTACCCCTAGCGGTCTGCAACTGTTTCCACCAAACCAGTGCATGACCTTTCAGTTTAAGGCTGACAAACTTAACTTGTTTGTCGCGGGGGATTTTCTTCCACTCGAAATACCGGTCGATATGCTCGGCCCACTCTAGAAACTCTTCGGGATCCATCCGACCCCCGAACTCAGGAATTTCTATGTTGATGCTCTGATCCCAGTCCCAATGGGACTTCGATCTCCTATGAGTTATGCTATTCCGCCTATCAGATCCATTAGAGGAACTGACGCTGGCTCCTCCTGACTCTAGGTCTAACTCACTATGCCCTGGCGACGCTCTAGTCCTGTGTTCCCGATGGGGTCGAGGTGGATTCTGGGATTTGGTGACGGCCAAGGTCAATTTTTCTATTTGGGTCTGAAGCCTACCCATGTGTTCCTGTTGCCTTATGAAGGCATCGTGCCAAGTGCGGGGTGGCAACGATCCAGCCATTATAGATTCTATCAACTCACTACAGAGAGAAAAGGGATGGTCCTAATATGTATGCGATCACGCGATGCGTGTTACTAAGTAATGCAAGACACTAACTAAATGAAAGAAGGCAAAAAAAAATATTTCAGCAAACACGAGATGATGCGAGATGCGAGAGGACCGGCCGTTGCGTAAGGACGCGACGACTAGTGCGCTCTGATACCAACTTGATACGCTCTGATACCAACTTGATGCGATGCGGAATGCTTAAATTAATCCAAGTGCAGAATTTAACAACTAAATTCAGATTTCAGCATGTATAAATAAATTTCAGCAAAGACCTATGATCATAATTCACCGTTCATTCACTACCAA
This sequence comes from Chamaelirium japonicum, assembly GCA_947650365.1. Lineage (NCBI taxonomy): Eukaryota > Viridiplantae > Streptophyta > Magnoliopsida > Liliales > Melanthiaceae > Chamaelirium > Chamaelirium japonicum. Next base: position 70,829,148 of record OX393550.1, read on the forward strand.
TCAGATTTAATGCAACGAAACAATAAAAGGGACAAGATGAACAGTAATTTCAGATTATAATACTGAATTCCAGCAATAAGAACAATAACATCATCTCAAATAATAAGCCATTGTAGCAAAGAACAACCACAAACCTAACGATAAAATCCTAATGGATGAGACTCTCGGGAAAACAGAAGTTTAGGGTTCCTACAATGAAATCAGCAATAAGGCCGGTTGCGAGAAAGGAAAATATCACATGAAAGTTCTGAGGATAATCCAAACCGTGTTTAGGTCAATGCCGGCAGCTTTCCGATACTCCGTGTTGCAGAGGAATGGCGCGGAAGGGGAGGCGTGGCTCAGAAGACGGGGTGAAGAAGCCGAGACGATGATCTTGAAGAAGAAGAAACTCCACGTCGATCTTCCGTGAAGCCGAGGATGAATAGCGAGGCGACGGGGTAGAAGCGTGCGGAAGGAAGAAGTAGACAAGAAGCAGAGAGGATTTCTTCGGAAGGGATAACCGAACAAGCGCACACGCTTCTTCAATCTAGGGTTTCAATTTCAATTTCATCTCTCCCTTTGCAATTAGGGTTTTTAGAATAAATAGGGGATGAAGGCACAAGGCACAAAAGGAAAGGAAAGAAGAGAGAGAGGGGCCGGTCGGGTAGAGAGAGAGAGAGGACGCGCGGAAGAGAGGGACGCGCGGGGCATGTTCGCGGGAGAGAGAGAGAGGGCCGGTCGGGTGGGGATTAGGCTAGGGTTTTTGGTTTTTTAATTTCCCTTCGAATCTCATCCATTGAGATCTATTCTAACCTAACATCCTACGGCTAAAAAGTAAACACAGAAACGAGTCAGTTCGGCATCTGTGGCTCGAACCGGATGCGAACATGGCTCGCACCTACCCAAACCAGAAATAAAAACTGAAATAACTAAAGATCCGTTGGTCGGATCGAAAGAAAGTAAAAACCAAAATTGTGGGGCTTCGATTAAGCTTTCCACTGATGCAGACGGATCGACGATCGGGTTCCTGGATCTCCGTCGCGGATGGAAATACGCCATCAGCTGTAGAAAAACTGCACGTAATAGGCTCGTCTGCATCAGTTGTACATCGTCGAACAATTCTGCTTAATGTTGTACAATGCGCAGAACTGGCTGACGGCAGCATTCTTGAACTGCTTCCCGTTATCTGTTACGATATAGCGGGGGACTCCATAGCGGAAGATGATGTCATTCTGGATAAAGCTGATGACGGAGTGCTTTGTAACTTCCCGCAGAGGCGTTGCTTCAGCCCACTTGGAGAAGTAGTCCGTTGCCGCCAAAATGTAGAGATGTTGCTTGGATGACTTGGGCAGGGGACCGACGATATCGAGTCCCCACCCGTCGAAGGGCCAAGACGCGATTGTTGGGTGCAAAGGCTCCGGAGGTTGACGGATGTAGTCCCCGTGCATCTGGCAAACCTGACATCTACTCGCGTACTCCAAGCTGTCCTTGATCATGGTATGCCAGTAGTATCTCATCCTCCTGACGCGGAAGTGAAGTTTCGGACCGGACTGGTGCGATCCGCAGATTCCAGCGTGTACTTCCAGTGCGGCTTCTGCTTCTTCTTTCGCGAGGAACCTCAGGAGTGTGCCATCGTAGCTTCGACGGTACAGCTCGCCGTTGAAGTGGTAGAACCTTAGAGATCGTCGACGGATGTCACCTGTGCGCTTCGGATCTTCGGGGAGTTTACCATGAACGAGATAATCCACAAAAGGCTGCCTCCAGTCTTGTTCTTTAATCTCGAGGACGTGCACCTCGTTGGCTTGAACTGGGATTTCGAGCGGACCTTCTTCTTCGGTAATCACGAATCTTCTGCAGACGAGGACGACGAGCGAACGTTCATCTGGAAACGGGAGTGTAGCCGCCAGATTTGCGAGTGCGTCAGCTTGCTGGTTGAGGTTCCTGGAGACGTGCTGAATGGAAGCAACCTTGAGTTTACTGAGGAGCTCCACAGCCCGCGCATGCAACGGCACCAGGTCTTCTTTGTTGACTTCGTATGCCCCCAGGATTTGCTGGATCACGAGTTGGGAGTCTCCAAAAATCTCTAGTCCTTAAAGCTTCATCTCGTCGGCCAGCTCGAGACCGATGAGCAAGGCTTGATATTCTGCCACGTTGTTGGAACATGATTCCGACAGTAGGAATGAGAAGGGGAGTATTTCGTTGTCCGGAGTGACGAAGATGACTCCGGCTCCCGCTATGTCTTGCCTTGCTGCGCCGTCGAAGAACATTTTCCAGGATGGGGCGACGTCGACGGAGAACACTTCTTCATCTGAGAGATCTTCTGACAACTCCCATTCCGCCGGGAGAGGGTATTCTGCGAGGAAGTTCGCGAGGGCCTGCCCTTTAACCGCTTTCTGTGGTACGAAGGTGATATCAAATTCAAGTAGCAGCAGGGCCCACTTGGCCAGACGTCCGGAAAGCACTGGTCTTGACATGATGTACTTGAGGGGGTCAGCCTTCGAGAGGAGTCTGATGGTGTGAGCCAGCATATAATGTCGCAGCTTTTTCGTGGCGAAGATGAGCGCTAAGCAGACCTTCTCGATTGGGGAGTAATTCAGCTCTGCGCCGACGAGAGTGCGACTCAAGTAGTAGCAAGTTGTCTCCATGCCAAGTTCATTGTTCTGAGCCAGGAGTGCCCCCAAGGATTGCTCCTGGGCAGCAATGTAGAGGATGAGCGGTCTTCCTTGAACTGGTGTTGATAGAACTGGTGGCTTCAGTAGATATGCTTTGATGTTTTGGAGTGCCTCTTGGCAAGCTTCATCCCATTTGAACGGCGCTCCTTTCTTCATGAGGCGACTAAAAGGGTGGCACTTTTCGGCCAGGTTGGCGATGAATCTTCGGATATACGCCAAGTGCCCTTGGAGGCCTCTGAGGTCTCGCACTGTCTTTGGTGCAGGCATATTGACAATAGCATCAATTTTGGATTGATCTATCTCAATGCCACGATGTCGGACGACGAAGCCGAGGAACTTGCCTGAGGAGACCCCGAACGCGCACTTGAGTGGATTCATGCGGAGTTGGTACCTTCGAAGCCGTTTGAAGATTAGCTCGAGATCTTGTAGATGTGCCGACTTCTTCTTGGATTTCACCACGAGGTCGTCGACATAACACTCCACATTTTGGTGAAGAATGTCGTCGAAGATTTTCTGCATAGCTCGCTGGTAGGTGGCTCCTGCGTTCTTCAAGCAGAATGGCATAACTTTGTAGCAGTAGATTCCTTTCGGTGTGCGGAATGCCGTGAGCTCCTCGTCCTTGGGTGCCATCCGAATCTGATTGTAGCCCGATGACCCGTCCATGAAAGTTAGCACCTCGTGACCTGTCGTCGCGTCCACCATTAGCTCTGTGATTGGCAAGGGGAAGTCGTCCTTTGGACATGCGTTGTTTGACCTCTCGAATAAAGCCGGCTTCGATCAACTTGTTGACTTCGCCTTCTATTTGGGGTACCAGTTCTGGCCGGTAGCGTCTTTGTCCTTGCTTGATGGCGTTGGCTCTGTGTTTGACGCTGAGCTGGTGCACTGCGATTTTGGGATCGAGGCCTGGCATCTCCTTGTAGGACCATGCGAAGACGTCTCTGTATTCTTTAAGCAGTTTGATGTATGCGGCTTCTTCCTCAGGGGTCAAGAGTGTGCTGACGAATGTAGGCCGAGGCTCCGTCTCTGTGCCCAAGTTGATTTCCTTCAAGTCATCAACGGTGGACTGCCCCCCTTCTTCGAGGACTGGCGGGGCGTCGGGCAACTCGTCGTCCGAAGTAGAAGTATCACCGTTGTCGGGATTCGTAATGGAGATATGATTGACGGCCGCCATGGGTGGGTGGGTGTTGCGACGAAGTCCTCGATTGGCATTCCCAGACGATCGAACACTGACTTCTTCTTTGATTGCTTAACTGGCCCGAGCCTTTCGAACACGGATGTACGCTTTAGATTCGACTGGTTTCTACCACCTCTGATTTGCTTCTGGAGCAAGGCTTGGCATCGAGCTCGTCATCGTCTTCTTCTGCTCTCGGGACGGCTTTCGTAAGCAGAGCGTGCATCGGAGATTGTCGATCCTTCAGCTAGTTTGTCTACCATCTTCGCCCCGATGTAGTTGGAGGTGAAGGTCTTCTTCGCTGCGGTTCTGATGACCAACGGAGCTTGACTGGAGCCGATGCCTCGGCAGTTCGGGAGAATTTGTTCACCGTTTTGAAACAACCGAGCTTGAGTTCTCGTCATCCCATATGGAGTTGCTGCTGGGGGAAGTGTGCCCATGGCGCTTTCTCTGTCGTAACCGGCTTTGAACAGCAACTTAGCAGCATTTTGCCTTCCTTTCGGCTTGAATGCAAGCTGATTGGGGTCGACTGATTCGGTAGGCCCGCTCGGGTTCGGAGCTCGCGTCAGACTAGGTAATGGCAACGTCATGTCTTGCAGGGTGATGACATTGGCCTGTGATAATGACGGGGCCAGCTTCCTTGTCGGAGTAGAAGGCGATCGCTCGGATTTACGGAGCCACTGAGGCGCGAGACGCAGGACTGGCGTCGCTTGGGCGGGCAACGGGGTATGTTGCACGGCTCTTGACTCGGGGCTGATGCGCATCCTTTGTCTAAATTTCGGTGCTTCTTGGACCTCAAGTCTTGCTTTGTCGGAAGGTCGTACTGGATTTGCGGGAAGAGGAGTCTTATCCCGCTTCACTTCTTCAATTTTCTGGACTCGAGGGGCTTTAGCTGGAAGAACTTCCGCGACTAGGCCCTTTGCTTGGTAGAACTTAGCATCGGCCAAGTGTGCCTCGGCCTCGTTGAATGGCTTGTCGTCCGCAACTATGCACCTCTCCACGCCTTCTTCGTAGTACTTGAGGCACTGGTGCCAGGTGGATACCACGATGTCATTCTCGTGCAGCCATGGTCTTCCTAACAGGAGGCGATATGACGTCTGGCAATCGATATCTAGCGGGCCGATGGAAAGCTTCAAACGGATGATTCCGACGGTGGACTGTCCGCCCTGGTTGAACCCTTGAATGACCAACTGACTTGGCGAGAGCTGGTCGTTGGTGATGCCGAGTTGCCGCATTGTCTGGATAGGCATGATGTTGACGGCGGAGCCACAGTCCAACAGGATTCAATTCACTGGCTTTTCCTTGATGTATCCCGAAACGTAGACAGGCCGGTTATGCAACAGTGTCCCGAGTTGTAAGTCCTCATCCGAAAAGGTTATCGTCGCATCACATGAGGCCACAGCTTTGCGCTTCTGATCATCCTTCCTTTTCCTCTTGTAGCTGTCTGGGTCGGCCAAGGCCGCAGCCATTGTCAGGTGAGCCTTCTTCGGGAGATGCAAAGCTTCCACGAGTGGCAAGTGCAGGATTGCTTCGTCGTGAGAGGCGGTGCCCCCTTTGTCGGAATCGTCTCCCTCATCGGTGGAGTCGCCTTCTTCAGAAGTTTCGCTTTCGTCTTTTCCTTCCGATGCCTCATGAACTTCGACCATACAACAAGATACCCTGATGTGTTGGTCCACTGGGAGGAAGCGATCCGGGAAGAACTCTTGCAAGGTTGTTGGCTCTGGAAGGCTCTGCTGAAGCAGATCGTCTTGGCTTGCTGGCGGCACTTTAAACGCCTTCCTCCCCGGAGTCTTGCTTTTCTTCTTATAGGTCTTCCGCTTGGTGGACCTCCTCGTCACACGGTCTTGCTTGAGCTTCTTTTCTTGCCATGGCTTTCGTCGCCGTGGTAGCATGACCCATGCTTCTTCGTCGGTGGATTCCCCTCCGCTAGGATGATGGTCGGCAGCAGCAACTGGTTCCCTCGAAGGCACTTGTTCTTCTGGAGGCTCAATTGGCTCGTCTTCCGATTCCCAGCCGGTGGGCTTGATTTCGTCGATTGAAACGGACGGAGGCCTTGAGTAGAGGACGTAATAGTCAAACTTGCCGAAGGTTGGCCCAGCAGACCGACTTCTGGATCTCCCTGCTCGTATCTTTTCTGGAGAGCGCATTGGGATATAACTTGACTGGAAGGGACTTGCTCTTCTTGAGGCTCCACTGGCTCGTCCTCCGGTTCCCAGTCGGTGGGCTTGATTTCGTCGATTGAAACGGACGGAGGCCTTGAGTAAAGGACGTAATAGTCGAACTTGCCCGAAGGCTGGCCCAGCAGACCGACTTCTGGATCTCCTTGCTCGTATCTTTTCCGGAGAGTTCGTTGGGATGTAGCATTGCTTGGAAGAGGTGCTGGCGTGAGCGATGGTTGCCCCCAAGGTAGCGGCGTTTCTTCTTCGGTGAGCGTAGGAGTACGTTGACGTCGCTTCGAGACTTTCGGCTGGAAAATTGACTTAGCGGTTGGCGCTTGATGGTTGATGCGCAATTTGGGCACGCTTCGCCGAGCAGCAACGAGTACCGGCGAGAAGGAGCCGAAGGTGATGGACGTCATGTTGGCCGTAGCGACCTCCCCGTTGTCAATTTCTATCTTTCCTTGCTTTGCGAGTGCCATGATTCTTTCCTTGAAGACGAAGCATCTGTCGATGGGATGACTTACCACCCGGTGGTATTTGCAGAAGAGAGGGTCGTCGACGCGATGCATCTGCTTGGGCCTCTTCGAAGGAGGGAGCTCTATCATCTTCTCTTGCAGCAGTTGGTCGAACATGGAGGAGACTTCCGAGTCTGGGAAGGGGTACTCCTTGGCTTCGAGCTCCTCGAGAGTCATCCTTTGTCTTGGCGGCGGCATGGCGGCTCCATTCTTCTGATCCGGCTTGCCACCGATCCTGAGCGGCTTGGAGGTTGAAGCTACGTCCGCAACATTGACTTGTTTCGGTTTCGATGCCGGCGGCTTGTCCTTCTCCACCTTCAAGAAGTCTTTGTTCTTCGAATCCCCGCGGCTTGCTAGGCTGAGTTCCATGTCGTGAGCTCGAGTCGCGAGTTATTCGAAAGACCGAGGCTTAATACCTTTGAGGATGTAGAGCAGGCCCCAGTGCATGCCTTGGGTGCACATCTCGATGGCCGAGTCTTCGGACAAGCGGTCTCGTGAATTCAGCGCGAGGTTCCTCCATCTGTCGATGTAGTCAATTACCGGCTCGTCCTTCCTTTGCTTGACTGCAGTAAGCTCGGTCATGCTGACGGTTCGTCTGGTGCTGTAGAAGCGATTGAAGAACTCCCTCTCCATCTGATCCCAGCTGTCGATGGTCCCTGGAGGAAGATCAACGTACCAGTCGAACGCGTTGCCTTTGAGGGTGCGAACGAATTGCTTCACCATCTCGTCGCCATATGTGCCGGCATTATTGCAGGTCTCGATGAAGTGGGCAACGTGCTGTCTTGGGTTTCCCTTTCCGTCGAAGTGCTGGAACTTTGGTGGCTGGAATCCGACTGGGAAGCGTAGCTGCTGGATCCTCGCGGTGTAGGGCTTCGAGTATGCTGCCGTGATCGGAGGAAGGCCACTGCCGTGAGAACGCATCATGTCGGCTATCAACGCTTGGACTTGCTGAGCATTCATCGTCGCTGTTGTCGGAGGTTGTGTGACCACCGAGGCTGGTGCTGGGGAGACGACTTCCACTGGGACGGGAGCCGAGGAGAGCGCTGGAGTAACTGCTTGAATCGTCGGAACAACCTCTGCAGGGGCGGGAGTTAAAGACGGAACTTGAGCGGTTACTGGAGAAGCGACGGGTTGGCCGACTGCTGCAACGTCCCTTGCGCTTAGCTTTTGGAGCAGAGTATTGATGTGACGATCCTTCTCCTCCATCAGCCGAGTAATCTGCGCCATGTGCTCGTTCATCTGCATGACTTGGAGCTGAAGAGCGGACAGAGGATGGTGACGGAGGACGTCTCGATGTTGCATGCTAGCATCCTCGCCGTCGTCATCGGAGATGTAATTACGCCGGCTTGCTTCTGTTTGATGACTGGTGTTTGCCCCCTGCAGAGGAGGTGCAACGTCCGCTGGAGAATCCGAACGGGCTCGGGGTTGGGGCTGGTCCTCCCCAAACTTCTGGACATGGACTCCAGGATCGAAGTGCGTTTCTTCATGCACCAAGGTCTCATCGGCGTTTTGACGAGCATCTTCGGCAGTAATTTCTGGTGTGAAGACATCCGCAAGGGTTCGAGTACGCCGAGTGTAGACGCGTACCATCGGGGGAGCATCACCCTCCGGGTTTACTGGATCACCGTGTCGGAGTAGAGGAGACTCGGTGATCGGTGAAAGGCTTGGAGCAAACGCATCGTTGCTTGTCTCGACCATTGCAAACTTCAAGCAGCTTCTTCAGTCGTACGGATGAAAGGAGAAGAGGTCCCACCGGGCGTGCCAGAAATCTGTAGGCGCGGAAAAGGTACGAGTCGTCTTTATTGCGCAAAACCAGATTACAAGTGTGGCCGGGACCAGGGTGGCTCGGGTGTAGCGAGTCCGGGTTGCGGCGAGTGTTGATCAGGAGATTGTGGGAGAGATCCTCTGGAGGGTCCCTTTGATCCGCGTCTCCACGTGGTGTTCGTGCGAAAGCTCTGAAGGGGTTGCCCAGGACAGAGGTCTTTACAGGGTGAGGGTTTTGGAGAGGCTAAGGAATGTCCACCGTTGCTTTGTCCCTTCCGTGCTTCGCGCTTTCTCGGCTAGGGGGTTTTCGGCTTCGTTCCTCGGTCTTCGTGTCTTCGTCGCTCCTTATTTGACCTCGGCGTCCTTGATCGTCGGTTCACGGCGTCGATCGTGCTTTTGGCGTCGGCTTTGGCTTTTTGGCTTTGGCTTGGCTCCGGCGTGGCTCTGGCTTTTGCTTTGCTTCGGTGCTTGCGCTTGGACGTAGCCGGGAGAGACTTGCAATGCTTTCGTTCTTCCGAACTTCGCGTCGTATCAGCTAGAACGTGCGGTGCTTTTGCTCGTGGCCGGCGTAGTCGCTTGGCTTTGGCACTTGCGTTGCTTTGGCGCGGGCTTTACTGGGGCTTTGCTTTGGCTTCTTGCGTTGGCTTTAGCTTCAGCGTCAACTCGGTCTTCTTCTTCGAACGACGTAGGCTACTTCTCCGGTGCTTCGACGGTTTGGGTGTCGGCTGGACTTCTCTTCTTCTCCGGGCTTCCTCAGAGTCGAAGAATGCTTTCGAAGATAGTAGGGGTAGCACCGATCTCCGTGCGACGGTTGTAGCGTCGGCTTTTGTTGATGAAGACGGCGAGGGTAGCGACGGTCTCCGTGCGACGGTTGTAGCGTCGGCTTTTGTTGATGAAGACGGCGGGAGTAGCGACGGTCTTCGTGCGACGGTTGTAGCGTCGGTTTTTGTTGATGAAGACGGCGGGGGTAGCGACGCTTCAGGCGGTCTGCTCCAGGCTTTCTTCTTCGTGGATGGCGCAGACGTTTGTCGAAGGCGACGGGGTGATGACGCTTCGTTTCTCTTCTCCGGGTTTTGGAGCTTGATCGGAGTGGAGGATTTGTTGGAGCCGACGGGGTAGTGCCGCTCTGAGCTTCTTCTCCGGCCTTTGCTTATGGCGTCTTCGGAGTCGAAGGGTCTTCTTCTCCGAGCTTTCTTCTTCGTGCAAGGAGTCAAAGTCTTGATCTTCGTGTGCAAGGGTCTTCACGTCGATGAGGGCTTTTAATGGACTAAGCCGATCCCGAAGGGACAGGCTTGCCCGTGCCTCGTGTAGCCTTGGGTCGATGAAGGAGCGTCTCCTCTTCTGCAGAGCTCCCGCACTTCGTCTTCAATCTTCGACCTCTTGAGCCTTCCCCCTCCCCCTCTATTTATAGGCAAAAGGAGGGGGGGAGATATGGGAAGTTCTTAATTTTAAATCCCTTTAATATCTCCCGCTTAATTACCCGGGATTTATTCATCCATTGATGAGGGGAATAACATTTATTTGTTTTCCTTTTCTGGCGGGGCAATTATGGCTGGATTTTGCACACGAAATCGATGGCGATCCGGCTTTTCTTCTTGTCCGTCGGATCGAGGGATCGGCGCAGATCCGCGTGTGCGCAGACGTCATACGCAACCTCCCCCCGCGCATGGCGGTGTTTATTTCCTTTTCTTTCTTCTCTTTCGGTTTCTTTTCTTTCCTTTTCTTTTCTTTCCTTTCTTTTCTTTTTCCTTGCAGGGCCGGCTGGCCCCATGGGGTTCGGGTCCAAGTAGGGGCCGGCCCCATGGGGTTCGGACCCTAGTAGAGGCCGGCCCCCCTTAAGTGTGGGGTCCGCTCCTCTTTTGCTGGGTGCGAGTCGGGTCCGGGTCCGCACTGGTGCGTGCAAGTCGGGTTTGCATCCACGTTGGCACTCGTAAGTCGGGTCCGAGTCGAAGCGCGCGTCGGGTTTGCATCCGCGTTGGCACACGTAAGTCGGGTCCGGGTCAGACGAAATTCGTGTGTCTACACCGATCCCCCTCACCCGTCCGCCTCTCTTCCCACGGCAAGACCCGCACGGACACACCTCGGGAAGCGTGCCCATGTCCCCTCTTTCCTCTTTTTCCCGTGCGGATGCGTCTCTCTTTCTTTCCATTTTCGTTGTTGTTTCCCTCCCTATAAAGCCCTACAAACCCTAATTGAAGGGGGGCGATGAATGATGAATTGAAACCCTAGAACGGAGAAGCGGGATCGCTTGTTCGACGTCTCATCCGAAGAATTCTCTTGCTTCTAGTCGTCTTCTTCTCTCCGCAAGCTTCTTCCTCGTCGCCACGCCCCGTCTACGACTTCGCGGAAGATTGACGCGGAGATCATCTCTTCTACAATATCAAATCATCTCGGCTTCTTCATCCTTTTCTTCCGGACCACGCCTCCTCTTCCGCCCATTCATCTACAACAACGGAGCCTTTGATCGCGGCCGGCATTGACCAAAGCACGATTTGAATCATCCCTCGATATTTTCACGTGACAACATCCCCTTTCAATCCGGCCTATTGCTGATTGTAATTAGGGTTTCAAAATACTTGGCTTCTGAAGAATCTCATCCATTAGGTTTACTATCGCTTAGATCTGTGTTTTATCTTTGAGACTTGGCTTTATATTTGAGATCTTGTTAGCACTTTATTGCTGGAATTTATTTATAAAATCTGGAATTAATCATTCTCATGTCAGTTTTATTACTTCGTTAAATTAAACTTGTTTGGGCATGATTGGATGATGATTAGGGTTCTTAGTCTTTGCTGAAGTTTGACTAAAGACGTGCGATATCTATCTTTAATTGTTTAAAATTCAGCACTTAGTTCTTTTAAGCATCTGCGTGCATCAGGATGTGTGAAAGAAAGAGAAAGAGGGAGAAGAGAGACGGGGTGCTTAGAGTGAAAGAGGGAGGGGCCCATGTGGTACGTGAAAAGAAGGGGAAATGGACGTGTGCATAAGCCGTACGGTTAAGAGGAAAAAGGGCGGTTGGCGGTTCCCTTCAAAAGACATGTTGGCCTTTAATAATAAGCCCATCGAGCCCCAATTAAAGCTCAAAGTTCCACATTAGCGATTATTTTAAGTGATCGCTATTATCTGTCGGATCGATCTCTAATCTCGATCGTCTATTGCCATATAATGCCTACTAGCCAATATATCATATTAAGTTGTCAAAACGCACCTGGATTTAATCCAAATGCCACCCGAATATAGGGATGGCAACGGGTCGGGTTTGGGACGGCGGCGACGGCCAGTCCTATCCTGAGCCCATCCTGTTAAGGAATAGCTTATCCTAACCAGAGGTGGCAATCCTTAACCTGACCCGCCAACCCGACCCGAAGTTAGAGGGTTTGGCCCATTTTGGTTTGGCCTAAACGAGTTCGGGTCATAGACAGGTCGATCCGACTGACTCGTTTATTTAATGGGTCGGGTTCGGGTTTGTACTTATAACCCGATTGACATGACTTGACCAGTTTACCAAATGCGTCGTGTCAACCTGACCCGACCCAACCCAAACCAAACCAACCAATCAACCCGGCCCAATCCGTCCTGACTTAACCCAACCCGACCGGTTTACATGGGTTTTGTTGACCCAACCCGAGCCAACCCGACCCGTTTAGTAAACAGGTTAAACGGGTTGGGTCGGGTCAACCCGTTTATTAGGCTGGTCAGGTTTGGGTTTAAGTTAAAGACCCATTTATTAAACGGGTCGGGTTCGAGTTGGGTGTTTTTCTCTTATACCTATGTCTCAACCGACCCGAACCATTGCCACCCGCAATCCCAACCCAGTCCCAAACATGTATCAGGTTTGGATGGAAAATCCCAAACCCATCCCATTTATAGACTTATAGTAGAGAAAACCCAAACCCGTCCCATCCCATCCCACTTATATTTTGACGGGTTAATCGAAGCGAGTTGGATTAGGTTTGAACTAAAAGATAAATAAACATTATAGAAAATAAATTCATTTTAACTAAAAATAAGCTAATTCTACACTTTTTCTTAAACAATAAATTCATGGAAGGAAAATTTTGGGCTTTGACAAGTGCAAGTGCAACTAATGTTGATCTATATGTTAATTGATATATGTATATGTAATTGGGTTGGGTTCGATGCGGGGTAGGCTAAACCCAAACCAAAATCTCACCCAATCGAGTTTTTTCAAACAATCTCAAACCCATTTAATTCCATCCCAAACCCGTCCCAATAGGATCAGGTGGGGTCGGGTAACCTGCTAAACCCATTTAGTTGTCATCCTTACCTGAAGCCAGTCGTGGACATCCCCGCATGGAAAGGCATCATATACATCCAAAGCCAGTCGTGGACATCCCCGCATGGAAAGGCATCATATACATCCAAAATAATGTCTCCAAATGCAGGAAAACATAAAATCTGCTATTAGTCCTCTATTACTTGGCATAAATAAACGATGACATAAATATAAGCAACTTCTGTAGGACGGATTGCAGATCAAGCGGCATCAGGATTGCACTGTATTTGATTTACATACACATTGCGACACTAAGTAAATAACTATAGCCGATTTTTCCCTCCTTTCAACTTTAGACTAAAAATAACTTATCGATCCAATTAGTATTTTGCATTAAATACCCTTAGTCCAGTTGGTAATTAGAAAATAACCCATTTTGCGGGGCCTTAGCTACAAAACAAGAAATGTTACACAATTAAAATGCACAAAATTAAATGAAAGGCTTTATTAAATGTCTAGATTGATGCACACCAAATAGAATCTGCCTAGAGTTGAAAAGTTAGCTCACTTTATAACCAACAGAAGAATAATCTCTGTGCTCCATAACCCCAATCAATTGGATGGCATTATATCCTGATTTTTTTATATGAGGAAGGACCTGTATAAAGAAAAGGAAATGTTATGCAATAGAAATAGATAAAACCATAACTATGATATGAAGTGTTACCTGGGAAATAAATTCACTGAAAGAAGATATTTTAGGCTCAATTCCACTTATTCCAACATGGCACTCATATATACGAAGGGATTTTGGAACTTCTGGACGCTTGTTCTTCCATTTATAAACATCTGCTGGGGGTGGTTCCCAGTGCACTGCAAAATATTGCTTCCCTTCTACATCTGAAAACCATGGATAAATAAAGGAAATTGAATATAAAATCAATAAAAAAATGATTACCAAAAATCGTATGAATGGAATTTACAAATTGTTTGATTAACCATACATAGGCATATCAACCTTTAATAAAATTACAATAAAACTGATTGTAAATGTTCTCAAGGGATAGGTTGGCAAAAAAAGTCCCACAAGTTTTGTGACACTTATTGATAATAAATTGATCGACCCTGACATGACAATTATTTCATATCCTAACCAATAATAGAAGAGGAAAATGTTAACAAATCGAGAATTAGCTCCTTTTTGTTGTTAGAATTAATTGGCTAACTTCAGCATTCAAAAGCTTGCTTTAGCTATTTATTCACATAACCCAAGCAATACCTTAGTTTTTTGCTTCCTTATGGATTCAATGTTAAATCGTATTAATCACTTCTCCTGATGGTGTGCACCCAGTCCTATCTACTCCTAGCCGGGTAAAACCAAGAACCGACTGTATGAACAAAATTTGGTTTTTACTCAAGTACAAATTTCAAATGACTCGCTTCGAGGGAGCGGCGTACAAAATATATTAGGAGATTGCGGGGAAATCCATCTATGATCCTTTGATACTCAATTTCGAAATAGAAAGATTACAACAAGTAAGAGAAATGAAAAGAGAAGAACGTTGCGGTAATTGATCCTTCCGGACTTTGCCCGTGATCGGCTAGGGGCTTTGTTTTACTCTTCTTCTTCTTGAATCTTCACTTGTTATTCGCTCGTTCTTCGACTTGCTTTGAACTTAAATCTTCTTTCTTCTTCAATCTTCAACCTGTGACCTCCGATCTTCTTCTTCGATCTCCGATTTTATTTGGTTTGCTTCGATCTTCGATCCTTTTTCTCCGGAATTTCTTGGAGCTTTGAAGTATCTTCGGTAGGGAGATTTGTAGACTCTTCTTCTATGGCAAAGATCTACTCTAGTCCTTTTTGTATATTGAAGGTCTAGCCTTTTTATTTCTTCTTCCCTTCTTTTATAAAGGTCGAAGTAGTTATTGTAGAGAATAACTACCTAGGGTGGTTAAAGCAACCTCGAAGTGGTTTCCATAACTCCCTTGGATGGTTAGACTAACTTCCAGGTGGTTTCCATAACTTCCCTTGATAGTTGTGATAACTTCCAAGTGGTTTTATAACTTCCACTGGTTGTTAATCCCTTTGAATTTCAAATTTGTCCCTCCATTTTTCTTTAATGGTAAAGATTTGAGTGTACCGGTCTGATTTAATCAACTTGTGGCTCGAGTGTTGAATCCGAGTCGACTTACTGCGACTTGAACTCGAAAAAGATAACTCTTGATTCGGTCTTTTCTGACTTGGTGACTTGACGAGTCTGTTGAACCTGGAGTAAGCTTACTTGCAGGAGCTTGCGCTTGGTCATTCTTCGACCTTGTATGTCGGCGTATCGAATGATGCATATCTCTAAGTATTATTCTACTGACTTAGAGATAAACTTTAGATGATGGGGATATGACATTTTTCTTACCTCCCATTTTTCAGACTTAGTCAAATTTTCCTTTTTGGTGCTTGACATTCCCTAATACAAACTTTTCAGACTTAGTCAAACTTAGTCAGGGCCTGGGTTAGGGCTGGCCTCTCCTTTTGTTAACTTTACGAGCTTCTGGGATTCTAAAGTCTCCGGGATTTAGTCAAATTTTCGACTTAGCCAAATTTTCGAGTATATGAAAGATTTCCCTGATCATCAAGGAAATATTGTCTTCCGAACTTAGCTAAATTTCCGAGTACAGAGAGTGATTTCCCTAGTCATTAGGGAAATATTGTCTTCCAAACTTAGCCAAATTTTTTAGTATAGATAGAGATTTCCCTGGTCATCAAGGAAATATTGTCTTCCAAATTTAGCCAAATCTTCGAGTGCAGATAAAGATTTCCCTGATCATCAAGGAAATATTGTCTTCCATACTTAGCCAAATCTTCGAGTACAGAAAGAGATTTCCCTATTCATCAGGGAAATATTGTCTTTCAGATTTAGCCAAATTTTCGAGTGTAGAGAGATATTTTCCTAGTCATCAAGGAAATATTGTCTTCCAGACTTAGCCAAATTTTTTAGTGCAAAGAGACATTTCCCTTATCATCAAAGAAATATTGTCTTCCAAACTTAGTCAAATTTTCAGTGCAGAGAGAGATTTCCCTGGTCATCAGGGAAATAGTCTTCCAGCCAATGTTGTCAAGGCAATGGGGCGGCGCGCCTGAGGCGCAAGGGGCCGCTAGAGCCTGAGGCGCAAGGCGCAAATAAGGCGCACGCCTTAGTGTGTAAGGCGCAAAAATATATAATTTGCTTTAAAATTAATAATAATTGTCAAAAAATTCTAAAATTCATTAAAAATATATATTTTATGAAAAAAAAAAGAAATATGATCATTATTCAACTAAATCAATGCAAGCCACAAGGTATACACTAACTCATAAGTCATAACTAGTGTGGTCATCAAATGAACAATTTATTATAGGCAACATGCCAATATCATATTCATAAAATGAAGGGATACATTACTCATAAGTGATAATTGATAAGTGAGAACTCATAACCAATGAGTAAAAAAATCATCCATGAACCATGATTAAGTTAACATTGTCTTAATTCTTAAACAGTTAAACCATTTAAATAGATCAAGAAGTATAAGTACTAAAAAACAGAGGACACGCTTGCAAAAAAAAAAACAAAGGACATAAATCATAAAACCACCCAATCACTCATCATCATCATCAAATAAACCCTCCACACCATCTTGATTGGCATGGTCATCCACATCTCCAAAAGGCGCTTCTTCTTCAACAAACCGGTAAAAAAAAATAAAAAAAAAAAACGGAAAAAAAAAAAACAAACACAGTAAGGCGCGTGCCTTGTCCGCCCTGTGCCTGGTTCATGAGGCGCTGAAAGGTGCGCCTTTGCCACGCCTTGCTGTGCTCGCCTCACCAGGAAGCGCCTGAGGCGCATATGGCTGAATCGCCTTGAGGCGCGCCTGAGGCGCGCGCCTCACTGCGCCTTGACAACTATGCTTCCAGCCTTAACCAAATTTTCGGTTTTCTGGCTTTAGACAAAATTTGATATCTACACCGACCCAACCCGATCTAAATGGTTCGGGTTGGTTCAAGTATTTTGATTAAATGGGTTGGTTCGATTCTAAGTTTTGTGGATTCGACTAAATACGGGTCGGTTCCAGGTCACATATATATATATATATATATATATATATATATATATATATATATATATATATATGTCACTGGATTGGACTTTTGGGCTACATTACAGTAGCACCTGAGAACCAACTACCAAGAGAGCTCAACGAGTGGCTAAAGCTGAAGAAGAAGATGGAGACTTTGATGAGGATGACGAAGCCATCTTGACTTCCCTTAAACCAATGTCATCTCCATCCATGTCAGTTGTTAGGTGCGCCCTGTCTCAACCCAAGGACAAGAAGGTCAAACTGGGTCCCTGCCAACCTAAGAATAGTCAGGCCGAACAGCAATCAACGCTAGCTAAAAAGATTTTCAAGGAGCATGATTCGGTCCTAATCTTCATAGACCGATTTTCTGGGGTGACCCATTTCCTCCCTTGTTCCAAGACATCCGATGGCGTCATAAAGTTACACGGATTGCCTGAAATCATGCCCAACAAGGGTGTCAAGATCACCAATTTTTGTTGGAAAATCCCATGGCACAAGCTGGGCACTAGGCTCCAGTTCTCCACTACCGTCCATTCCCAGACCAATGACCAGACTGAAGTTGTCAATAGGAGTCCGGGAAACCTTGTCCGTACCTTGATAGGTGAACACGTTAAGACTTGGGATCTGAAACTGTCAGTAGCCGAGTTTGCATATAATACATCTGTCAATAGGTCCACCGGTGTGAGTCCTCATGAAGTCATGCATGGGTTCAAACCTAGGCAACCAGTCGATCTTATTCTCATATCTGAGCATCATAAAATTTTCGAGTCTGCATCTGCATTTGCATCACATATGCAAGAACTACATAAAGAAATCAGTAACAAAATTGAGCAGAGCAATGCTGACTATAAATTACGAGCCGATGTCCGAAAACGAGCTCAAACTTTTAACATTGGGGATTATGTGATGGTCCGGCTTCGCCCGGAACGGTTTCCCCCGGGGACTGTGAAGAAACTACATGCACGCAGTGCCGGCCCCTTTCGGATCCTAAGGAAGATAAATGACAATGCCTATGTCATTGACCTACCTGAGGGTTTTGGCATTAGTCCGACTTTCAATACCGAAGATTTAGTGGCCTACAAGGGCCCAAATTTCAACCCTAGTAACCCTCTGGTAGAGCCTACCCTGGATCCTGTTTCTGAGAGCAACTATTTACCTCCACTACCCCAAAATATCCCAAATCCCACAGCAGACGGCATTGATAAAATTCTAGATGATGAAATCGTCTTTGGTAGAGACGGTGGAATCCGGCGGTACCTGGTTTGTTGGAAAGGAAGGCCCCATTCTGAGGACGCGTGGATTGAGCATCAGGGACCCCAGCAGATGGACCCAGACCTGCTGGAGCTGTACGAGAGCCGCACCGAGCCTTACTCGACGGAGTCGAGTTCTCTCCCACCCCGGGAGAATGATGGGGACATCGAGCAGAGCCCATGGCGCGTGTACGAGCGTAGGAGGCGCCACCTGAGCCTATGGCTCTGATCAGACAGCCTGCACCACCATGGATGGTTGCATTTGTTTTTATTTTCTGCATTGTGTTATTTAGTCCCACCTCGACTTTCAGGGGTTTTCGTTTGTTATCGCAGGCCTTTATATAGGCCTGCCCATGGAACATGTAATGGCACTGAATAATGAAATAAAAATTTTGTTTCTCCACTATTGTGTTGAGTGACAACAGGGTGAGGTGTGTGAAACCCCAATCCCAAACCCTAGGCGTGTGAAACCCTAGGTGGGTACTAGGCGTGTGAAACCCTAGCCCAACCCTTACCTTATTCCGCCTCCTTGCTCCGCAACCTAGCCACCAGCCCGCCTCCTCCTTTCCCCCGGCCCAGCCAACACCCCCCCCCTTGCCGCCGCCCCTCTCCCTCCCTCCCTCTCACCCGACCGGCCCTACCCAGGCGCCGACCCCCTTCCCCATCCCGATCCCCTCCTCTCCCCCTCCTGCTGCTGCCTACCCGCCACCAGCCCCACCCGATCCCCCTCTCCCCTCCTACTGCTGCCGCCGGCCCCAAACCCCAGCCAACCCGACCCCGTCCCCTCATCCCTCATCCCACCCGATCCCTCTCCCCTCCTGCTGCTGCCGCCGGCCCCAAACCCCAGCCAACCCGACCCCGTCCCCTCATCCCTCAACCGGCCCGGCCCCTCCTCTCCCCTTTCCACCCCGATCTCCCTCCTCTCTACCGGCTGTTGCCCACCCGACCTTGGCCCTTGCCGCCCGAACCCTCTCCCTCCTTCCCTGATTGCCCGATCCCATCCCCACTCGGTCTCTCACGCAATCCGATTCGATCGGACCCGGACCAACCTTCCATCCCCTCACCGGTCCGGCATGCTTCCATGGCGGACTCCGACATGGATCAGTGGATGATTGAAGACGCAGAAGGGTGCCTCGACATGAACTCCCCCTTCCCTACTTGGAAGGAGAGAGTGTGGAGGAGCCTGTGAAGGGTGCCTCGACATCAACTCCCCCCTCCCGACTTGGAAGGAGAGAGCGTGGAGGAATCTGTGACTGCGCTGCCATCAGCACCTCATCAGTAAGGATTTCCCTACTCGACCAGGTATCAACGTGTTTCACCAATTGGATATCTAGTCTATTATCTTTGCCAACTGCTGCCCTGTCGTGAGATTGAGTGTCCACCTGCCTGTAGCGCTGTTAATCTAGATATTGCAAGTAGGACTATTAGGGTTGTCTTTTATCGCCTGATATTGAAATCGATCGGCATTGTTACAGTAGTTCCCAACGCATCTGCCCATGTTATTTATTTGAGTTAATTTTCTCGTGTGGTATCAAAATTAATAGTAAGCTCTGCCTGCTCAATTAATTAATAACATTTCGTCATTTGCATCGTTTTGCATCACATTCTCTACTTTCGTCACCCTAACCCCTATTATATGCTCCTTGGGTAACATCACTGAACAATGTTTGAAAGTACGTCTCTTGTTATACTTCACAATAACAGTAAGGGCCACAAAGTTGGCCAAACTAGAGGTTGATGTAGCCCTAGACCATTGGACCAAATTGAGGCAATAACCAAGTAGATCTCTAAAGGATAAGTTACAATGAGTATCAGATCAATTTGCATATATAGACGGTTGAGCATCAGGGAACATTCAATTCATCTCACCAAGTGAAACAAAGATCGATATTTCAAAGGCTTCATCATGGAAAGAACCAATATATCATTGAGGAAAACTACTCTTTGTCCAGTAAATCAGAACCTGAGAATAAGGACTAACCACCTTTTTCCTGTTGGTTGTAAGTTGTTATAACGAAGATAAAAAAGGGATCTCTTTTGTATTGGGACTGGTTGCAGCACATTTGATGTAGGCAAGGACGGACCTACACAAGGTTTCGGAGGGATTTGTGGAAATATGAAAATCAGGACAGCCAGGGGGATTTTTGTCTTTAAAGGATGATCTGTTTTTCGGATCTGGACGAATATTGGTGGAGGTGTCGGTAACGATGCGAGGAAGGGCAGATCCAAATTTGAGGTCAATCTAAAGTTAAGTTTGAATCAGAGCAAGCAGTTTTTATATAAAAAGAAGCTAAGGGTCCGTTCTTTTGGCGAAACATAAATGGGAAGGGAAATTCATTTGCTTGAGATATTCATGGGCAAGGACAATGATGTCTCGGGAAAATAAATTTCTCATGTTCTTTTCAGCTGGGCAAATCCATCTAAATTTTCGATGGATCAAATGGATCTCAGCAAATAATGTCTTGTCCACGGTGGCCAATCAATGTCCGACCAATTTGGGTGGGACACTAATGTGCCACCAAATTAGGAAAAAAAGGAATCTTGGAAAACCATTTACTCATGGAATTGGATAAAAGAACGTGGGCACAAAATGAGATTGCCCGGGTAAATCAATGTCCAACCTAATTTACTCGCCAAAAGAACGGACCCTAAACGATCATGCAAAGGGCCACAACAATCCAATTAAAGTTAATAATGATTATGGCAATTTAATGGGCTTCAAATAGATGAGAAAGATGAATATGGGCAACGGAAAAGATGTGAAAACAATGAAAGATGATGGACAATGATGCGGATGATGAAAGAAAATAAAGAAACGATAAATCAAACCGCCTCGGATTTGCAAGGAGTCACCTAGGGGATCCTTCGCGGGGAAAGGTCATCAATCGAGGTAGTCGGATACTTCGGATCACTAACGGGTACCACTCCCAAGGGCAGACATCGTTGCTTCTCGAGGCAGAGTCGATGAAGAAGGGGTGTGGACACGTCGACACGAGTCAACCCTAATCTCTCAAGATGATGAATACTTTCATCCAAAATTTGAAATCTTCTTTTCACTCATCATTTTTATATATCTAGGGTTTTCCATGGAGGTGGAGATCGAAAGAGAAATAGGGGTGGACAGCATGGAAAGAGGGGCAAATAAGAAAAGAAGGGGAAGAGAATAAGAGAGAAAGAAAGAGACGGATTGAGGGGGTCCATGATGATACTACCGGCACCGGGGGAGGTGGATCTGGTGGAGTTTTTGAAACACCTATATTCAACCTCGGCTACAACTATTCTACAGAGGCTCCTCGGCACGATCAACCACCAGAAGGAGAGTCATAATATCACGATAAAACCTATAGATGACTATCAAAGCAAATACATGATAATACTTAGTTTGTGTTGGAGCCAGAAGCATACATCCAGCAGTATGATCGTACGAGACTCATGGAGTGCAACAGCAAGAGCATCGGTCGCCGAGACTGTCAATTGGGCTGGGCTTTCCCGATACCCACTTGTTTGGCCCGAAAAAATTTGGGCCGAGCTTTATGTGAGCTTGGGCAGGGCTAGGCTGAGCTTGGATATGATTTTAAGCCCGAACTTGAGTTCAGGCCGAGTTCGGGCTATGTTAAGCTCTGCCAGTTTTAAGTCTGAACCCGAAATAGTAAGGGTGTATTTGTTTATTGAACAATCCCCTCTCGATATACTTTGCTTATTCAGGAGATAAAGTTATGCACGAGTTGGTTTTTAGTGAGAGTTGTTATTGTTTATGTTAATGTATATAGAGATGGGTTGGGTCTTATGTAATATGTACAGTCGGGTCGGGTTCTATGTTGTGTGTGTGTGTGTGTGTGTATTGAGCTTAGTCCCTCAATGAAGACTAATTATATTCTCTCCAAACCCTATGCGTCATCTCCTAACATGGTATCAGAGCTCTAGGGTTTCTCCCGTTGCGACGGCGACGACGACGGTTGATCCTCCGGCACCAGCACCATCTTCGGCCTCCTCCTTCGGTTTCCGCACCTCCTCCGACCTCCCCCTCCGGTCCCCGACCCCCACCCCCACTCGGCCCCTTCTCCACCCGACCCCACCCCTCCCGGCCTCTTCTCCTCTGGTTCCCGCACCCCTCCTAACCTCCTCCTGCGATCTCCGACCCCACCCGACTCCACCCCAATCCCACCCGGCCCCCCACCCCTCCTCCAATCAGCCACCCCGACCCTATCCGGGTCCACCCCGATCCCTCCCGACCCCACCCGGCTCCACCCCGCCCCCACTCCTTCACCCCAACCCCTCCTCCACCCCGACCTTGCCCTGACCAACCTTGATCCTCCATGGAGTCTGCTATTGTGCCTTTCGTCGTCGCGATATCCCCACCGCTAAAGGTGGTCCATTTTCAGTTGACCTAGTTTAGCGACTGGCCAGACTAGGCACTCACCGTCGAGACCGCCTCTCCAGTCGTAATCTCTGGGGTCACATCACCGGTGAGAACCCACCTCCGACCGATTCATCTGGCTCCTCCTCGGTCACCAGTAGCACTGCTGCCAGCAGTGCGTCACCTGTTCTTGTTGCTGTCACGACCGCCCTTACGTGGCGTCGTCACGACCAGATCATCCGGGCTTATCTCCTGGACTCTGTTGCTCGTCCACTCCTTGCACCCATCAGTCGTCTTCCTACGGTGCACACGATGTGGGAGTATCTCCGGGACTGATTCCTCCCGTGAGGTAGTGCATGCCGGCATCAGCTTATTTGTGACTCCTAGTTCGCTCATCAATGGAACGTACGATTCAGGAGTTCTTCAGCCTGATGAGTGCCAACTGGCATGAGTTGAACTCTCTAATCCCCGAGCGGTGTGCTTACCCGTGCTCCAAGGACTTTCAGCGCTACCTTGACGATGGCCACCTCTACCAGTTCCTAGCCACGCTTCGACCGGACTTCACTATCATTGTTGCTCAGCTCGTTCACCGTGAGCCTCTTCCTCGGCTAGAGGATGCCTTGCTAGCCTTGGTCGACGAGGAGACTCGTCTTCAAACTCAGGGTACTCGTCCTCCTCCACCTGCTCTAAGACCAGACAGCGCCCTGGCCTTCAGCTTTCCTGACGGGCCTATCTTCTGTCATTACTGCCAGAAGCCCAATCATATGAAACGTGAATGTCCCACACTTCCTCGCAACCCCTGCTAAGGACAGGACGAGCGGAAATCACGCTGGGCTCCTGCTTCTTGTGATGATCGATGAGGCTGTCAAGGTGGACGGAGTCGTGGACATGGTCAGCCCTCCTTCCGTCACTTTAGTGGCACTGCAGCTGCTGCTATAGCGACTCCCATCTCCCGCCGCTACCACTGCACTGTCTGTGCCTGAGCCGGGCTGTCTTCAACGACTCGAGGAGCTCCTTCTCCGACACCTCTCTACCACTAGCTCCTCGGCTGCTCACGGCTTGTCTGCTACCTCTGGTACTGCTGCCCCATGGATCTTCGATTCAGGTGCCTCCTGTTATCTCACTGTGACTCCACTGTACGTACCGATTGCACTCCTACTTCCACTGTACTCATCGATTGCACTGCGGATGTGACTTTTGTACCTATCCCACAATGTGGGTCCATCACCACTACCTCAGATCCTACTGGTCGACTGGCCCTACTCTTTGTCCATCATGCCCCTCTCCTAAACATTAACCTAACTTTTGTTAGTTATCTTTGTGACTCTAGCCTGGTTGTTACCTTCACCTCTTTTGCTTGTATTGTGCAGGATTCGCGGACGGGTCAGAAGATTAGGATGGGCCATAGAGCAGGACTTTACCAGCTGGACCATCTTTATGTTTCCCCTTCGCCTGTTGCGTCTGCCATGTCAGTTACCTCTGATGTTGACCTATGGCATAGAAGGTAGGTCATTTGTCTAGTGATCAACTTAAAAGTGTATTCCGTTCGTGTGCTTTGGGTCTTGTGTCCTCCCCCCTCTCTGTCTGTATGGGTTGCAGATTGGCAAAGCACCTAGCTCTTCCATTTTTTGCCAATGCTTCCCGATCTACCGCCCTTTTTGAGTTAGTGCATTCTGATATTTGGAGTTCCGCTCCTATTGCCTCTCTCGGGTTTTATGTACTATATTAGCTTTATAGACGACTACCCGAGATGCACCTGGGTTTATCTTATGCGTCACCGGTCTGAGATCCCACATATCTATCAGATATTCACCACTATACTTCATACCAATTCGATCGGCACATCAAGACCTTTCGGTCTGACTGTGTCAAAAAGTATCTCTTCTTTGAGATGCGTGAGATCCTTCAATCTCACGGTACTCTTCACCAATAGTCATGTCCCCACACCCATGAGAAGAACGAAGTCGCCGAACGAAAGCATCATCATGTTCTCGAGACAGCACGAACTTTGCTTCTCTCTGCATCTGTTCCTCACTCCTACAGGGCTGAAGCAGTTATGACGGTTGTTCACCTCATTAACATTACTCCGTTCTCTGCTCTTTCTGATGCTACTCCATATGAGCGTCTCCACTCGTTTCTTCGATTACTCTCTTCTTCGTACTTTTCGAGTGTACGTGTTTTTTCTCCTCCCTCCTCATGAGCATAACAAACTCTCTGCAAGGTCTGTCAAGTGTGTTCACTTGGGTCTCAGTCAGAAGCACAAAGGGTATCAATGGCTCGCCGTATTCGTATCTCTCGTCATGTTTCCTTTGTTGAGGAAGTCTCGTTCTTCTCCACTGAATCACAAGTTCTCTCATCACCACCTGTATCTTCTTCTTCACCACCACCACTCATTTCCCTTCCATTATTTTCTCCGTCTTCCCCCACTAGGCCCTTTCCTTCGTCTCCTCCATCCCCCACTCCACCTCCCCCGCCTCCCTCACCCCCACTTACATGCCCCCCCCCCCTCCTCCCTTGCCACCAACATCTTCTCCATCTCCCTCACCTCAACCAGTACCACCTGTCATGCGTGTCTACGTTCGTCGCTCTACAGTTACTCCCACCACGACTGCCTCCACTGGTACTCATTCGCCTGCCCTACGCATGAACATCATCCTCCTGACAGATAGGAATACTCTCCTGACAGGTTTGGCTACTCTGCTTTTACCTCTACCTCTTTTGACACCTCTGGCTATTCTGTTGTTGCCTCCTATTCTCCGTCATACAAGGCCTTTTTTACTGCTCTCCACACCCACCGGGGGCTCCGGTCGTACCGTGACGTAGTTTTGCATCCAGATTGGCGACGGGCCATGACAGCGGAGCTTAAGGCCTTTCAGTAGACTAAGACTTGGGATATGGTTCCTTGTCCTATAAGCATGGTGCATGTCAGCTGCAAATGGATCTTCAAGGTCAAGACTCGACTTGATGGTTTCATTGAGCGACACAAGGCTCGCCTTGTTGCTCGTGACTTCTCCCAGGAGTATGGGATTGACTACGAGGAGACGTTTGCTCCAATTGCTCGAATGGCCACATTTCACACCCTCTTAGCTGTGATAGTTGCTCGAGAGTGGCCTCTCCATCAGATAGACGTGACAAATGCTTTCCTACATGGTAATCTCTCAAAGAAGGTGTACATGGCTCTTCCACCAAGCGTCTCTGCTCCTTCGGGGCATGTCTGTCGTCTGTGTCGGGCAATCTATAGACTCAAACAGGCCCCTCGTGCCTAATTTGAGCGATTTCGCAGTGCAGTTCTAACCGCTGGGTTTGTAAAGCGACACTGACTATGCCATGTTTATCCGCTCCTCTAGTCAAGGTCTTGTTTTGCTTCTGTATGTGGATGATATGATCAGCACCGGGGACGACAGCGTCACCTCCAGAGTCAGTTTGATATGAATGATCAGGGCCCTCTTCGCTACTTCCATGGCCTTGAGATTGCTCGATCAGCTCATGGATTGTTGATCTCCCAGCAGAAGTACATCTCTGACATCCTTGTCGAGGCTGCAATCACTGATTCTCGCACTGCGGATACACCCATAGAGCTCAACTTGAAGCTCCTCTCTACAGATGGTGAGTCTCTCTAGGACGTCTCAAGATACCAGAGGCTGGTTGAGATGCTAGTCTATCCCAGTATGACTAGGTCAGACATTAGCCATGCTGTTGATATTGTAAGTCGGTTTGTTCAGGCTCCCCGCTCTGTTCACTATGCAGCGGTACTCAAGATTATCCGCTTCATCAGGGCACCATCACTTGCTCTTTGCATCACTTGCTCTTTGCTTCTACCTTCCACCTCTACTCTAGTAGTCTAGTGATGCACGCCTACTCCAATGCCGACTGGGCAGAGGGCGTTGCTACTCGCCGTTCTACCACCGGCTACTGTGTGTTCCTTGGTGACTCCCTCATCTTTTGGCGCAGTAAGAAACCAGAGTCTGTTGCTCACTCCAGCACCGAAGCCGAATATAGGACTATGAAATCCACCACTGCAGAGATGTCTGGCTTCGCCATCTTCTACTCGACCTCAACATAGTGATATCCGAGCCCACACCTTTCTTCTGTGACAACCGGAGTCCTATTCAGATCGCTAGCAATCCGATTTTCCACGAGCGGACGAAACATATAGAGGTTGACTGTCACTATGTTCGTCAGGAGTTTCTCGCCCACACCATCTCCTCGCCATTCATTCCCTCGACAGAACAAACTACTGACTTCCTCACAAAATCTTTTACCATTGCTTGCTTCCGATATTTTATCAGCAAACTCTCGGTACATGATCCACTGTGAGTTTGAGGGGGAGTGTTAATATATATAGAGATGGGTAGGGTCTTATGTACAGTCGGTTCGGGTTCTATGTTGCATATATATATTGGGCTTAGTCCTTCAATGAAGAGTAATTCTATTCTCTCCAAACCCTATCCGTCATCTCCTAACAGTTTAGAATCTCATAGCTTTTTAGTGATAGGTATTGTTACTTATAAATTGTAGGAGTATAGTGAATGTCATATTTTCATGAGTTTTTCTTTCACAAAGCTTATATTTGGGCCGGCCCGAACTCGGCCCAAAATCCGAGAAGAAAAATGGACTGAATTTGGGTTGAACATGATGTTAAAACTTTGGTCCGAGTTCGGGCTTGGGAGGGCCACCTAGAGTTCGGAGTTCAGGCTGGGTTTGGGCAGACCTGGACTGACCCAGCCCAGCCTGATTGACAGGCCTATCGATCGCCTTATAATGACATAATGACATCGTTCTTGGTATACAAACACCTACAACACTTATTCTCAGCAACAGTATTACCCAGGAGAGCCACAACATTATTATCCTCAGCAGCAGTACTACCCACATGAGCCACGATGAGATGATAATGACGGTAACGAGACACTCTTTGATCCTGCTAGCAACAGCTTTTATATGTGAATATTGAGTCTTTTGCCTACTGACTATTGAGTCAACATCCCAGTCCAGACTATGCATGTTATGGTATTTCTTTCACGTTTTCAGCAATTGTATTATTTAATTGAATTGTAGTTGCGTTATGTATTTCAGCTACAATTGTCAGTTATATTTGCATCTAATTAGTAAAAAAATCTTTCATTTTACTTAAGTTAAATTATTATTTATTTTTATTTTTCAGACTTCTATTAATTTTCTAGAAAAAAATCTGTTTTTTTAATCTTATTTTTTTCATTTCATTTTTCCTTTTTTTTACTTTTAATATTTTTTTAAGGTTTTTCATTTTTTTAAAAAAAATAATTTTAAATTATTTTTTATTTTTTTTACTATTTTTTATTTAAAAATATCCCAAAACTGGCCAAAAGCGAAACCACCGAAACTCGGACCGAAACCACGAAACCTGCCAAAACCGATCCGCCGAGAGATGGACCGAAATCGAAACTTTAAACCTTGGTGTAAACAGCTATTAGACTCGAACAAAATAAAATAAGGGGCATCTCCTGCAATTGTTTTTGTGTTTGAAGCCAAATTTTCGTTTCTAAAAAAAAAAGAAAGGCATATCTTCCTCCTATTTCAACATTTATACTTGATTTCCTGCTTCATCAGCTAGAGTTCCATACATTCGGAATCTTTTTAACTTCTAGTAACTAGTTCAACTTTCCATCACTGATTATAGAAGTATGGAAAGGAAGGTGAGTAGATCCCCTTCGTCTTCAACCATAAAGGATGCCCCGGGAGGAAGGGAACTTCGATCATATACCATGGGCCTACGATTTCTGCAGGATGTTTATTTCCTACCATAATTTGCAACATCTACTTGATCAATCTAGACGAAGGGGTACAATGTAGGAAAAGTAAAGATAACTAAGGTTGATAGTCGATTATATAAGTAAATACATGTTTGATTGATTGGTCGTGGACCACTTGCCCAGCCAGTCTATTGTTCTATTTAATATTTATAGCTGCGAAGGGCAGTTACGAGCGGTCTCTTGCCTAGCCTAGCCGGACTATTATCCTATTTATAGATATGGAGGGCATTTCGAGCAGCTTTGATCAGTTGTTGTTGGCTCTGAGAGTAAGATAACTCCTGCTCAATGTGCCAACTATTCGGTGTCCCCACTATCTCGGTCGAGACTCGAGTTGCACCATGTCCTGAGGTAATCATGAGTTCCTGAGTAATTGTCGGTTGGTCGTTGACATGATGTGTCTTGATTGGCTTGAGGAGTCGATCAGGATCGCCTACATGTTTGCGTATCTTTGATCAGTCAGCTATGAAGTTTACTCGGTTGTGTGTTCAGCTTCTTCCGATCTGATAATTAACCACGCGTCCAACGAACAACAAACACAGTGTACTTGGATTTTATAGTCTAAACACCTATTAGACCCAAACAAAATAAACTAAGGGGCACCTCCCAAATTTTTTGTGTGTTTGAAGCTATATCTTCCTCTTATTTTGGTAATATTACTTGATTTCCTACTTCGTCAACTAGAGTTCCATATAAATTTGGGACCTTTTAACTCCTTAGTAACAACAGCAACTATCCATCTCTGATTACAGGAGGATGGAAGGGAAGCCAAGCAGATTCCTTTTTGTCTCCCACTATAAGGTATACCCAGGAGGAAGGGGACTTCGATCGTATATCATGGGCCTAATATTTCTGCCAAGATGTTTCTTAAGCCTCCTACCATCATCTGCAACAGCAACTTGATCAATCACAGAAGTATGAGGCAACAATCACCACCTTCCCTCTATTAGGAGCACTAGAATTTAAGGAATCTAGTTGACAGCTTGCAGCTGATCCACCATCGGCTGCACCACCTAATCTCCCATCGACACATGGAGGATAAGGAAGAAAAGACCATCGGTAGTAAACTTCAACAAAATGAAGTCGTCATTGTCTTAATGGAGAATAATATGAAAGAGATTACTTAGTCAATCGAGAAAGAAATTATGATAGATTACTATCGACAAGTTTATTAGTGATAAGGATGAGTGTAACAGGTGGGATTAAATGAAGGACACTACTAAAAACTCAAAGAAAGACCCACCTTCAGGAAAAGACATCATCGAGTACCCCAGTTGGTCCAAGTATATGGGATTGAGGGATTCCATCTTCTCCAAACGAGTAACATCATCAAAGATCAATAGACTCTGTTAATTAGTATATCAATCAATAGATTATTTCTTCAAAAAAATCATTTATCTCCTCAAGAAACCTCTTAGGAAACATAGATTTAAAAAGCATACCCATCCACCAAAAATCCACACTTATATTAGCGTCTACATCTCAACATGTAATTCAACTAAATTGAAATTCCCTGTAATATAGATTCCTTGTTTCAAAAAATAAGAAGTTGCCATCTTTACAAATAATTCTTCAAAAAATTTGAAAATACATGCACCAAGGGTTTCTTGTTTGATATAACAAATACAGGTGGGTTAGATAAGGACACATTTATCATCTTTAAGAAAAATGTCTAACAAAAATAAGTTGGCCTACTCAAGAAATGTCGAAAATAACAGATAGCACATAAAACTGCATAACAACAAAACAACATACCTGGAAGCACGTATGTAGACCAAGCAGGAACTCGTTCCAAAGCCCCATTGGGGGTATTAAAATACACCCTGTACCTGCTTCCATGTGGAATGGCAGGCATATATTTCTTTAACCATGCTTTTCGCCCTCTCCGCATTTCTATCCAATATGGAATCGGAGGTTTCTTTGCTCGAAACCTCTCACGTGATATTGGATCATTTATAACATTGTAAATATCAAATTCCTTTCCATCGTCAATGACATCGTAAGAAGGTAAGTTGCTAGCAAAATCATTCTTTTGGGTTTCTTTCCATGCCTTGTATCTTGTCTCAGCATCAGGTATGTCACCTAGCTCTTCTTCTGTCTGGGGACCATTAGGGCCAAACATTTGTTCGTATAGCTTAGCAACCATCTCTAAACGAGATCTTCGAGTGATAACCTCACCAGGTTCCCAATATTCATCATTTACTCTTTTAAGTAATTCTACAACATCCACACCATTGTCACCTTTATCATAGTCATCTACATAATTGTACTCCTGAAAATAATACTCATCTGCGTCTTCACCCTCCCTGAGCTTATCCTCAAGAATGATAAACCAATAGCCAAAATCATCGCGTCCGAAGTGTCCCTCTCTCGCACTGTTTTCTGTAGGTGACCATCCATTAAAATCACCGACAATTGAACAATATCGAGCACCTATATTCAATGTTATGAAATAAGTAAGTAACAATATTTAATATCTTTGCTTACAATACCACAAGTTTGCTTCCACAGAAAAAAGTTGAAATCTCCAGCACTAATTAGTACAAGCTTGATGCACCCAAAACAAGCAAATTCTTTAAGAACCAAGTAGCAGTAATAATTGGTTGCAGAAATAATAATGAGACATGAAAAATTTGCAAAAAATAATAATAATAATATTTTATATCAGGTCTTTGCAGAATATATACGAAAACTGAACATGTAAATCATTTTGTAAGTAGAACTATAGGATTCTCACATGTCATTTTTCTCATTGATAAATCAACGGGAAATGGTTTAGCTCGCACAAGGAACACTAAATAAAATAAAATTATGCAAACAGTCGGAAAAAAAGGCAGATCATAAAGTTGTAACAGCAGTACTTGAAGAAAAAGAAAGTGCCTACCAATGTTAATAAAACAGCATGTCTGTTGTGCAATTTAGGTGCAAACAACACATGTGACCGCACAAGTAGTTGTGCGGTGGCATGTGAAATTTGTGCACTTTTTTAATTTTTGATTTAAAATACCAAAATCCTAAAAAAAATCTCAAAAATCACCAATAAATTTATGTGAGAAGGCTAACAAAAGAAAAATATTCATCTCATTTAGAATAATTAGTACCATATGCTTTTGTACGGTCACATGTACGATATTGGTATTTTTTGTTTTATTTTAATTTTTTAGTGGATTGGGGGACTTGTTGAGTGCCGAGACAGCAATGGCACCTCGGACTTTGTCTTCAAGCGCTAAGGATAGGTCCTTGGACTTGTTGAGTGGCGAGGTAGCGATGGCACCTCGATCTTTGTCTTCGAGCGCCAAGGATAGATCCTTGGACTTGTTGAGTGCTAAGACAGCGATGGCGTCTCGGACTTTGTCTTCGAGCGTCAGGGATAGATCCTTGGACTTTGTCTTCGAGCGCTAAGGTTGTCTCCTTGGACTTTGTCTTCGAGTACCAAGACTATCTCCTTAGACTTTGTCTTGGAGTGCCAAGATTGTCTTCTTGGACTTTGTCTTCGATTGCCAAGGCTGTCTCTTTAGACTTATCGTATGCTGAGGCGGCGATGGGCCGATGGCTACCTCGGACTTTGTCTTCGGCTATTGAATCTTCAAGCAATCTGTAATGCCTGAGGATGTTTAAGGATTGTCTGTCTCCAATCCCTTGATTGTCGGTTGAATCTTCAGGTAATTTGCAATGCCTGAGGATGCTCGAGGGTTGATTGTTTCCAATCCCTCGGTTGTCGGTTGAATCTTCAGGCAATCTGCAATGCCTGAGGATGCTCCGGCGTTGCCTGTCTCCAATCCCTCGATTGTCGATTGAATCTTCAGGCAATCTACAATGCCTAAGAATGCTCGAGGGTTGGTTGTCTCCAATCCCTCGGTTGTCGGTTGAATCTTCAGGCAATCTACAATGCCTGAAGATGCTCGAGGGTTGGTTGTCTCCAATCCCTTGGTTGTCGGTTGATTCTCCAGGCAATCTGCAATGTCTGAGGATGCTCGAGGGTTGGCTGTCTCCAATCCCTCGGTTGTCGTTGAATCTTCAGGTAATCTACAATGCCTGAGGATGCTCGAGGGTTGGCTGTCTCCAATCCCTCGGTTGTTGGAGTCTTCGGGTGACTTCTTTCGTTCCGAACATCAATCACGATATAGAGATCGGAGGATGATGAGGAACCGAGAGGTTCGAAATGCTGCGAGATCGGAGATGCTAAGCCAGCTCGTTGATACGCTCCCAGACTGTCTGTCTAGGAGGGATGGGCGATGGTCCTCTCGAAGGAAGTTAAAGGTGTTGCCGAGAGGTGTCAACGACGGATCGTCTGAAAGGAGCGAGGACGCGTCGCGCGACCAGTGGACGTTTGCGGCGGCTGACGTCAGAAGATTCACTCCCGCTTCGACGGTGATCCGTCGGATAGTCCCTTTCCACCATGAAAGCAATATTCTGCTTCATGAGAGTGAGAAGTGAAGGTCCTCCGTCGAGATTTTGTATGTCGCAAGAGGGTCTGCAACGGGAGAGACGTGCGCTTTCCCCAGACGTTGAGAGGTAGCATCGGCGTGCGTGTTGGGGACATTGTCGAGGTTGAGCTTGAGCGATGCGGTCAGCCGACCGATGACTCCGCGAGTCCATAGCAGGTTGTTCAGGATGTTGACTCGTCGCATACCTACGACTCATTGAATGAGTCATAGGATGTTGAACGTCCTGGTGTAGATAACTTCCCTCTGGCTAATCTACAGGTCATGTCTTCGCCATTCAGGTACAGCGAGGGAGACAGACGTGTTGCTCAAACTAGTCAGTAGTTGCAGCGTGACCGATAGGAGTTGGGAAGCTCAGAAGTCGCAGCTCGATTGGGAAGGATCCCATAGACGGCACCAAACTGTGGGGGGAAATTACGACCGCCGTACGGTTTTCCGCCAACAATTGATTGATGGTTGTCTTCGAGTGCGGTGCACTGTAGAGTGCTAACTGTCGTCTGCTGAGCTATCATGCAAACACTGTTGAGTAGCGAGAATGAGAGAGTTAAATAGTTAACACAGGATGTGGTGACAAAGTTCGACCGAAGCCTACGTCTCCGTGCAGTAAGACACAACCTTTGAATCCACTATCTCTGAAATGTAGAGTGACCTCGATAGGCCAATTGTCACTTGTACTAAGAAAAGAAAAAAGGGGGATAGAAAGGGAGATCCACCCTCAGCCAGAGCTCCGCAACTCTTAATAACTGAAAAAGGTTCTCTGAGATGGAATTTGGGATCTCGAACGAGGATCTTTTTTTTTAGATTACGGATTTAGTCTGCTATTTATAGAGGTTTTGGAACACCCGGGGCTTTGGAAATATCTTTGGGGTTGTTTATTAGGCTCTGGACTGCCTTTATGGGCCCCATGCAGGACTAGCGAGTTCCATTGTCATCTCTTTGGGCCCCAGACAAGGTTGGCGTGTCCCACTATCATCTCCGCGGGCCCCAGACAGGGTTGGTGGGTCCCACTGTCAACTTCACGGGCCCTGGGTAGGGCTGGCGGGTCCCACTGTAGGGCGTTAGCCAGATTTTACACCAACAGCATCCTCAATTGTAATAAAAGAAATAAATAGAATCTACTGCTTAGTGATAATTAATAGGACAGGCTAAAAAACAATTAACAATAAACAGGTTTGCCTGATGCGAGTTTAGAGCGGGTTCACCTGAAAGGGTTCGCAGAAGCCCGTACAGGAGTCGTCTTGCAAGGCAAGAGTGAGTGCCCTTGAAAGCCTTGACTATAGGTTGGGTGCCTTCAATACCTCAAGTGCAATAAAGTGCAGCTCTCAGAGCCAAGGGGTGAAATATCAAAGCTCTTAAAAGTTGTGAGTCTACTGCCCAAAGCACACAAAAGGCAATACAGCAGGTCTCTAGTATTGTCACAGTCGATGTCAGAAAGGGACACAAAGGGGGTCTTTTAACCACTCTAAATTTAGACCAAGATGCAAAGAGGAGGTTCAGGCTCGGCTCGCTTTCTTTGCGGGCTGAAGGTCCGAGATCGGGTCAGCTGAGAGGTGGCCGGCAAGGCCTGACCACGGGTCAGGCACGACGGGTGGTGTCAATGGGCCGGGATGGGCTAGGTCGAGCTCGGTGACTAGGCTGCAGCCGGACGGCGGGCTGCTAGGCGGGTCGCAGCAGGGCTGCAGTTCGTAAGCGGCCGATAGGGCTAGGCTGGTCTCGTAGGCCCCGCAGCAAACACAGAGAAAAGGAAAAGGAGATGTAGAGATGGGATTGGATTGTGCTTCACGCACGGACCTTCGGCGATCGGGCGACTCTTGTGCAGAAGAATAAGAGGGGAGGAAAACAAGAGAGCCCATCGCAGGAACCAAAAACAGGTGCCAAATTTTTCTTATTTTTTTCATTACCTTACATTGGGAGATTAGATATTCTTAAATAACCAAACGGCCATCAATGCAGATAATTCATCTCTTATAAATCAGGATTACAGTTATTCGAAATTAAAACTCAGATCTAACTACCATAACTAGATTATCCCATCATAAAAGCTTTGGATCTCCTTGGATGACACATCCAATTGTCGTCCGAATGGCGGCGGGGCAAGGCCGGCGGCGTCCTGCATCACATCCCCTATGATAAAAAAATAATTAAATGATGGAATAAAGAATTACTTTTGCATGTGTTTACTGTTGATTCATCCTCTTCCCCCATCATTGGTGCCGACCCCAACAAACCCTAAGTGCCAACTCCTAGTGGTCTATCTCTACTCTCCCCTCTCTATCTCTCTCGATTTATATCTCAAGGCGATGATCGTTTGAAGATCCGCAGGTCTCGTAACCATCCTGCATCAATTTGGTATCATGGCCAGGTTTGATGGATTCCGTCGTTCATCGTCTCCACCGTCGTTATTCCCCATCAACATCATCTTCACCATCACCGGATAACCACAGTTGGCACTAAAATCACACAAAAAAAAAAAAAGAACAGATGAAGAAGGGCATCGACAATAGCACCCTCGAGCATGGCAACCAGCCACTAGCCCTGGCCTAGCTCTGTCGGCTCTCTCCAGCCCCGGCATGGCCCTGCCAATCACATGCAGCAGCAGTCCCCCCCCCCCCCGATGGCCTCTATTGGACCTTGCTCCGACTACCATGGCCATGGCTGGGCTTGGATCTGCTCTCTCAGCCACAAGTCTCCCATCACGACGTTGTCTTTGCTTGCCCACACGACAGAAAGAAGCCTCTCCCCTCCCCCCTCTCTATCTCTCTCAGTTCTATATCAAAACGACGATCGATTAATTGCATTCAACGCCTAATATGATTATAGAGGATGTACCTATAATCGCATTCAACTGATCTTGGGTACATATTTTGACTATTTTACAATCCCTTCACATATTATAAACATTGAAGAATAAGTAAACCGTGTGTTTTAAGATTGTCCAATATAGATAATTGCTAGATTTCTCGGTATTAGGAGATTAATTAATCTATGGCATAACTTTGTACCTTTACTATGAAAATTTTTGTTCTATTTCATGGTTTATATTATTCTCAGAAATTATCTTATAGATTCAAGAATTTACATAAAATTCTTCTTTATTTCACTACAATCTTTTACTATAATTAGGCTACCCATTAATCATAAATAAAAAAAAATGCTACATGGAGTTGATTATTCCAAAACGTTTATGCCTATTTAGTTAGCAAATAGATGTAGAACCTCATTTTAAGTCATTATCAGGTAGGATAATCAATATGATTGTTATTTGTGTTTTGGCAGTAAACCAGTAACTACTTCCCAGTCCTTAAGCGATGGCCTAGTAGAAGTAGTAGTTCCTGTACATGTCTTCATATGCTATGTTCACCATGCCATTAAGCCCAGGAGCTGCAGTCGATAAAAAAGAGTCGACTGACCATCAAGGTTAAACCTGATTATTACAATAATATGGCATCCTCTCCACCAAAGGTGTGAAATGATTTAAGTAACACCTCAGCATAGTGGGGGCACCATCTAAAAAATCATCAAGGAGTACCAAGCTTTAGCTTACCTTTCATATTCATGGGACCAAGTTGTATCTTCAACAGTCTAATTACATAGAATCATAATCATGGATAATAAAACTGCATATCAATATATCTTAAAGGCTGTGCAATGGTAATTAGAACAACCACACACCCACAAGAGTTGAATTATACTAAAAGATTTTGGAATATCACAATTAACATGGCAATGCAGAAACGGTGAAAGACAAAAGTGTCGACAAATCGTGAAACAAGGAGCAGATGCCTCAGCATGCGATAATGAGAGCTTGTCAATACATCACAAATGTCTCAATAATGTGAGAATGAGAGGATGAAAACAGCCTAAAGAGTGTGATAATGAGGGATGGAAACCAAAGGGCACAATTGTGCGGCAATGGAGATAATGAACAGGAAGGGCAACTACTGATCAATTAGCTTATCAAAAGGAATACAATCATCAAAGAGATAAAGAATGAAATTGTCGCATGATCCAATTATCAATTCTTTCGCGGAGATTGCAATGCTGGGAAAAAAACAAATGGTAAATAAGGACAACCCAAAAGATAAAGAAAAAGAGATGAAGGGTGAATATGAATGAAGAGCCATTAAACAAACGAGGGACAATCTTTATGAAAGGACAAGATGAAGACAGAAATTACAATTAGTCAACCAATTTTACCACAGTATAAAAGAAAAGGCATATCTAGGATGACAGATGAGCAAATAGTACGACAGAGAGAACTATTTGATAGTTAGAGCACAAACCAAATGTATAATTCCAAAGCAATTGCACCCTCTTAGACCTAAAATTCTAATTAATTGGTTCAAAGTTATGTTTTGAAATAATTTATGGAGTGTTTGGAATAAATTCTACATCTACAAGATACAGAATTACAGTATTTTGTGACAAACATCTTGGAAATGCACCTCAAATGGCGGGGAAAACGTTCTACTGATACAGGTTATTGTAAAGATGCATCTATTAATCTCTACACAAGGAAAGCAAGGAAGAAGAAATGGAAAACATCTATGTTGTTGTTCTACGGAATCAAGGAGCTTATCAAGACTCAAGAGCAAATAGGGGCTCAAGAGCTTGTATTATGCTTTGGGCCTTCCCAAATAGGGAATCAGCCCCTTCAAAAGCCACCTAACAGCTGTTTGGCCACTTGTTTGGACAAACATGGCAGTCATCCATTAGGAGTCCTACCGAGACAAGGGAGGCTCCCCACAAAGACAGAACCCACCTTGGCACTATATCTAGCTCGAGCCTGGAGCACGCGGACACACACAAAAAGAGGCTTCTAGAAGCACCCGGGCCTTTGTATAAGGATAGCCGCTCGGTTCCTTTTATATTTGTCGTAGTGTGATTGTGATCTTTAGGAATCCCAATCCCATACTATTTGATCCATAAATACTCATTCTACTGCAAAACCTTTTACTACCCTTCATCCTATCAGCTTAGATCGCTCTTCCGAGTTCTGACCACCTTTATTGTTCAAAATCAGATCATATTCAAATCCAAATAATAGTCCTAAAACCCCTATCAAAACCTATTTTTCTCCCAAAGCCCATAGTCTCAAGCACCATATCCACCCCAGAAATGCGCAATTAACCTACAGCATCAACATAAAATCGCAACTGAGAATTCAAATGAAAGCAGAAAAACAACATATCAAGAGGAAGAGGTAGGCCACCAATAAACAATGTATCCATCAAATCCAATCGAGAAACATTCAACACCACAATTGAGCTCCCAAGAAGCGAAGGAATGGAGACGTGGTACCTGGCGCCCAATCCATGAAATCCACCCGATGTTGCCTGTGCCGATGCATACCCAACAACTCATACCTGCCCGATCCGCCCATGAATTGTACATGCAAAGTCATGGCCTTCAAACATTAGTAAATCAACGATAAAGTTAAACTTTGCATTCTCAGAACGGTTAACAGAGATGGGATATTTGGGAACGGACCCGGAAGCTGCCTCCATGAGATCTAAATGGCGGGAAAACAGCTCCTTCGCGCGGTCCTTCAAGGCCTTGTACCTGAGCGGCAATGTGGCATAGTATTCGGGATCAAAGGGGGGAGGAAATTTTATCAATAAGTAATTACCGGTCCCGGAGGAACTGAGCGAATGCCCTGTCGGAGATGCCGAGCTTGGGGAGGAAGCCGACGGGGTCGATGTCGGGCTCGGATTTCCTGTTCGGCAGTCGGCGCCGCGGTTGCTGCTTCGGCTTCGGGGGTTGCTCCGGAGCGGAGGAGCTGCACTTCCACGTCCATCGGCGGGGGGTGGCCGGGCTTCTCCGGCTGCTTTCCGGGTTGCTCCGCTGCCGGAAGAGGAACGGCGAGCGGCGATTGTCTGAAGGGATGAGGAAATGGATCGTCGAGACGAGCGAGGAGCCCATCAGGCAGCTGCTGGGTGGTGAGGGTTTCGAGTCGAAGAGCGGAAGGGAGAGGACAGTTGATAAGGTTGCCGCCTTGGTAATATTTGAACACAGCGCAAGCACGGTGAGGGACGGTAGGGTTTGCCGCCTCAGGGTCGCGCCTCTCCCGCACCACTGTCTGTTTCCACATCTACGTCTAAGTCTTAACTATTTTGGATGGAAATGGACCCCGCCCAGGACCCGCGTAGGGACAGATTTTTTTAATTTAATCCTCAACCTTTTCTTATTGGCGTATCATCTCCTGATCTATGTAACATGTTACGGCCGTTCGATATGATAACAAGTCAGAAACGGAATAAATCTGATCGTCGATCAAGATCTCAAAAGAGAGAGGACTCAAAAACCTTCATGGCAAGTTTTAATTACACTATACAAGCTCTTAATGAAGCCACAATCTTAATAGCCTCATTCAAAGGATTTGCAAGTCCTTAATGCATGCAAATCCATTCAGATTCCTCCTCCTCGATTCCTTTCAAATCTTGATCGTCCATCTATAAATCCGTGGTGTGTGCTACAGTCGATGGCGGCTATCTGAGTGCTGATGGGCACGAGGCCACCAAAGGCGGCCATCCAAGTGCTGACAGGCATGGCCATTTATTAATTTGTAACAGGGTGTTGTTATTTACACCCATAAAATTACTAGGCCCCCAACTACACAAAATGTGGGTCTATTTGAATTAGCTTATGATTCTTAAATGAGTCGAATTAATGGTAGTGCAATTGAACAAGAGAAAATGAGTTGAGCCCAAGATTTTCAACTTCCAAGTAGTCAAAATTGTATTCTTATGGTTGAAGATATGATATGCACCAGTTTAGGATTACCACGTCTCTATTGAAGCACTACATCAATTATTCCAAAAAAAATCCATTATTTCTGAGCTATCAAATTTGGATTGAAAGAAATCGTCATGGTATTCCACCATGCGGACTTTTCTGATGCAGCATGATCAACATCTCAAATCATTGTAATACATCAAATCAATGATAAAGACTTCGCTTTACTAGGTTTTTTGGATTGAATTTGGGCTCTTTAGGTCTGTTTTTCGTATATTATTAATTAAGTCTGTAGCATATGCGCTTGCGGGGTGCCGACGGACGAGATTAAGTCCTGAAATATCGGAATGATGGCCGGAGGTTCTGCAGATGCTATGGGAGGAATCTTGTGAAGATCACCCTTGATAGCTGCTCTGTCTTCTTGGTGGGGAGAAACCCAATTTCAGCCAAAATAGCACTGACTTTGTTTCCACGATCGGCAAGGAAACTGTTTTCACCGAAAAAATCTGTTTCCCCGATCTCTTCCCCTAAAAAAACATCGAAAATCAGGACGAAAATCCTATTTTCGTCTCATTAATGGGTTTCCGTCCTGTTTTTCTTGCAAAAGAACAGACCCTTACAGATTTTTGAGGTATGAATAACATTTTTCAAAATAAAATAGAACAATCACCCTATGTTAACTATTTGATATGTATTTATTAAAAATCTTGCACTTTAACAGTTTTCTATGGGTGGCAAACTATCTTTTTTCTTTAGCTCGAGGGGTTTAGATGACTTATTGTTTTTTGGACCAAACTAAGAGAGAGAGAGAGAGAGAGAGAATGGCTGAGTCGGAGAATCCTCCGTCGCCGTCCTCCGACCGCCGGCGGTGGCAGCAGATCTTCAACAATCTGGTGGAGTTGGTGAAATCCCAGCAGTCCCAGATCGAAACCGTCGTGGATGACCGCAAGTTCCTGGAGGATTACAACGGCATCCAGCAAAGGTTCTGGGAGTCCCGTGCCGGCCTCCTCGAATCCCAAATTTCCCAGGTACAAACCCTAACCCTAATGGCAATCCCATCCCTAATCGCCAAAGATGCATGCCTCCTTGGGTTTCTGATGGTTGTTTGGTTCATTGCCCATAGATGAAGAAAGAGGAGGAGTTGGGCCGGAGGGTCTTTGACTCTTTGCATCGAAGTTGAAACTTAATGAGTGGATGAAGGAGAGTGAGGCTTTGCTCTACAAGAAGCAACTCGGTTTGATCCCCTTCTTCCCTTTTCTTATCTCGCATTTTCGGTTCTTTTTCCCCTTATTTTTTGATGTTTTTGTTGAATCCGTATCCTCTCCCTGACTCCGAGAAGGGAATAAGTTCTGAGTTTATGTTACTTAGAATTCAATAAACCTGCTTTTATAGGAAAATTCTTGTTTAATTTCATCAAATATTTCGAGTAACTTATCTGAATCCATCGCTCTGCTTCATTTCATTTGCATGAAATATAGATCGCAGAGAGTGATTTGGAAGACTTCCGAGTTTGCATGGAGAGCGTGAGCGCAAAAATTTCAGAAGAGAAGGTATTCTTGTACTGCCTACTGATCTCTCTATGCTCCTGATCCAGCAGTACCGATTGTTTGTTGTGGTCTTGGTGCTTCTGTTTTTTTTTTTCAGG
This sequence comes from Chamaelirium japonicum, assembly GCA_947650365.1. Taxonomy (NCBI): domain Eukaryota; kingdom Viridiplantae; phylum Streptophyta; class Magnoliopsida; order Liliales; family Melanthiaceae; genus Chamaelirium; species Chamaelirium japonicum. The sequence continues at coordinate 70,869,979 of OX393550.1, forward strand.
AAAGATTAAAATGCGAAGAAGCCGATAAAGGGAAGAAGATTGGAGCCGATCCTGATCCGAATGAGCTCATCGAGGCTCTCGAAAAAGAAATAAGTAAATGAAGATATGACTATCGCAAGCTTAGTGAGAAGAAGGAAGTTGAGATCGCTGCGCTCCTAGCAGAAATAGACTTTGCATGCAAGGTTCTAAAAAGCGCTAGGTGCTAGTCGGGCGGTGGGGGGCCGCCTAGCGCCTAGGCGGGGCCTAGGCATTTTGCCTTTTTTTAATTATTTTAATTATTATTTTGATATTATATAATATATATATGTTTAAAAATTAATGTAAGTTCAAGATTATCTTAAACCATTATTTTAAAGAACAAGTATATAACCATAATTCAAGATTGAGTGATTAACAAGAACAAAAGAAAACATGGTCCGCTTGGCTAGTCACAGCCCGCCTGGCCAGCCTAGCTCTGCCTAAACCGCCTAGGCGGCCGCCTTGCCCCGCCTAGCTCCGCCTGGGAGCTTGGCCGCTTTTCTGGAGCGCCTAGGGTCTAGGTGAGGCGGTGGGGGGCCGCCTAGCGCCTAGGCGGCCGCCTGGGCCGCTTTTTAGAACACAGTTTGCATGGAATCAATTCAAAAAGGCGAATGACGACTGCGCTGAGCTTCGTAAAATGTTGCGACTAGAAGTAAAAAGGATGAGGAGAGTTCCCGAATCCTAGCGAGAGTGAAATCCTGCTCGTCACAAGTGACAAAGAGGCGAATGACCATCAGCCACTGTAGCAAGAGGTTTAGTAGCTGGTTGATTTGCTTGATTCCGCTACAGTAGCGAAGGAGGTCATCTTTAGAAACCAGAGGTTTCTAATGATACTATTGTAGCGGAATCAAGCAAATCAATCAGCTACTAAACCTCTTGCTACAGTGGCTGATGGTCATTCGCCGTTTCGTCACTTGTGACAAGCGGGATTTCACTCTCGCTAGCCACGGATCCCACTCCACTGCACATCACATGGGTGATGCCCTGGTGTGAACTGGAACTCCCCTCATCCTGTTCTACTTCTAGTCGCAACTTCCTACGAAGCTCAGCGCAGTCGTCATCCACATTTTTGAACTGATTCCACACAAAGTCTTTTTCTGTAAGGAGCGCAGCGATCTCGGCTTCCTTCTTCGCACTAAGCTTGCCATAGTCATATCTCCACTTTCTTATTTCTTTTTCGAGAGCCTCGATGTACTCCTTCGGATCAGGATCGGCTCCAATCTTCTTCCCTTTATCGATTTCTTCGCATTTTCGAGAGCCTCGATGCGCTCCTTGGGATATTGCCAGCAACTCTAATAGTCGAGGAACTGGTGATGGATCGGGTGGAACTAGTGGATCAGGTTGATCTGGATGCGGTAAGGCACCCAAGTCTGTTCACATGCATGAGCAATAAAATACTGACACTAATTATTTTTTGGAGGCGATAAAACCATGGCTTATCAGAACAAACTTACATTGATGGATACTACGTTATGATCTGTTAATATATGTAGTCATCGAAACTCTCTTAATGATCTGATATGCCAGATGGAACAAGGATAACTAGGATATGTGCTAACAAATATATGTCTAATATGCTAAATGTGAGGATTTACTTTATTCACCAACATAATCACTATCCAAGTCATCCCATTAAAACTGAGGCCGACTCAGGAGCATAGCTCTAAATAAGATTGATAAATTTTTTTATCCAGATGTCAACTTGATTTCAGCCCTTGAAGTGCATCTCCAACCGACCTCCATTTTTCGTGCTCCTCCAACTGGACTCCATTTCCACCTCCAAATATGCAGCCGATGGGTTCGGCCTCCAAATTTGAAGGTTTGGAGGATTTTGGAGGGGCTCCTCCAAAACACGTCACATCCCATAAATTCACTAAATACCCCTCAAAATTCATGGAATGTTTATTTTTTCCAATTGTATCCTTTGGGATAAATACACTATTTATGTAAACTTGATATAAATTTAAATCCATTGATCTTTTTTTACAAAAATTATACCGTTGGAAAGGTCTCGCCTATACCTTCAAAATGCTGATGCAACCAAGGATGTTTTTGTCTGATGACTGCACAAAATCCAATATTGTTGGCACTAGCTGATTTGGCTGATGCCAGGGCACAAGAACCTTTCTCATACAAAAGCTATAGGAAAATAATAGGTGTTAGGTATTTCTGTACCTAAAATATAGTTTATTGGGATGTTTTTGTCAGTTTGCAGTTTTTCAGTTTGCTTTATCTGTCAGTATTCTTTTGACTGGATTTTTATGTGTGGCATATGGGATTATTCGTAATCAAAAGTGAGAATAGTTCTGATGCTAATAGGATTTGGGATGTCGGAAAAACAATTCATGGTCTTCCATAAGTGTCTCATGTGAAACATATAACCTATGGCATACTGTCATTTACTAGAAGAAAAATTCTCGAGGCTGTATCTATGTTTTCTACCTCAGATTCTGCAATGCCTCTCCGGTCAAGGGTTGTCTTCGTCGGGAGGCAGTGTCGGGGCTGCTGATGGTGGCAGTAGCAGTGGAGTCTCAAGAGCAACAGTGAAAGAGAGGTCAGCATACATAAGCTTCTGGTCACTTTCAACCTAATGAGATTCCATAAATTTGAGTCGAACCTTATGATAAACAGGTTCAAGTCCTTCAACATGCAGTTTGATGAGCTTCATCAAAGGCAATCTCTATGGACCGTACGGGATCCTGAGTTGCGCGAGTCTTTGAGGCTTGCAGTTGCTGAAATTCTACTGCCTGCATACAGATCTTTTATAAAACATTTCGGGTATGTTTCCATCAACTTCTGAGTTTCCATGACTACATACTTATTTGGTATGTGGAGTCCTATTTGACTTGGCCTGGACACATTCGTTTTGGTTTCCAACTTAAGCCGTCATTTACCCGAGTTCTATAAGTCTTTCATGCTTACTGATTTATGAAATATGGTAAGTTAGTAATAAATATTAAAGCCCTTAATGTAGTTGCCCCGAATAGCGCTATTCCTGTGGTTCGATGTACACTCGCCAGCAGCTGTCATTTGTCCCACTATTGACGGTTTCGGAATGGGGGATTTATAGACCACCATTCTTTTTTTTTAGAGTTTCTTTCTGCAGAAACTTGAGTAGGAATATGTGTAATAAATGTGAATACTGAAAACGTCATTTCTTAAATACTAAGTAATCATTTTATCTTTATTTTGGTAGTCTCATTAGGAATATGAGTTATTGGGAATGGGAACTCTTCTAAATTTAGTAACTGTGATCCCAATGAGAACTGAATCTCCTATTCCTTGCCGTCGAATGTTTTACCAAAGCTTGTGTGTCAAAGTTGTATATCAAGGGTGCGTATTATTTCCTATTTATAGCTTGTATTTTTCTTTGTTATGCATCTCTTCGCTAATGCCTTTTTAAATTGTCCTAGTAAAACCAAAAATCTAATGTCTATGGCTTTTTTGTTTGCCTTTCGTACATGTATTGCAAGCCTTATCCTATCAATTCAGCTGCTATTATCTTTTGCAGTGCATTAAGTATTGGTTTAGTTATTGTATTATTGTATATCACCTCATAGATGTTTTTGTTTGCTTTGCAAAAGGAACTCCAGTTTATTATAATGCAATTTGCTCCAAGTTTGGTGATTTGCTTGCACCTTGCCTTTAGTTATTTAGGCTAATCTAGTTCACTTGCCATAGCTACTGAAGATGTGTAGAGATGTCTGGAATGGTTATATGTGGATTAATCTTATAACTTTGTTGCTTAGGAGTTAAGGGTATAAAACATGTCGAAATTCTTCTCCATGACCATACTTTTATTGAAAGTTCAGTGTCCTGTTTCGGTTCCAATTCTTGTCCAATAGTTTCACTTTGTACTATAAAATTTTAAACTTTTTAGTTTAGTTTTTTTCTTCTTCTTGTACATAAGAAATAAAAGATAGTTCCCAACAAAAATATGCTAGTAATTCAAGAATCTATAATCACACCTACAAGCTTCTAAATTTCCTTCATTTCTGTTATCCCCCCCCCCCCCCTCTCTCTCTCTCTCTCTCACACACACACACACACACACACACGAATGCACACACACGCACCCGCACGCGCGCACAGACACAAACATACACTCCTTGGGATATTGCCAGCTTACTCCAATTCTTGCTAAATTTCTCGTAAACGCAGACAGTATAAGCACTCCTAAATAATGAGCTGCTTATTTGATATTGTTTCCTTTTCGTTTATTTTTGAGATTGTCTAAATTGTCCAGGAACAAAAATCAGTACTACATATTTGTGCGGCAGTAGCAAAGAATGGAAACATTGATGCCTGCCAGTATAGTGGTTATTGCCGATCTTATCATGTTCTTCTTATCTAATGTTACATGGGCTCTCGTTAATCTTTTTAATCAATGTTTTGCTACATGCAGAAGCCAGCTGACTTAGAGGGAAGTCATGCCCTTATGGTCTGAGTTACTTGTAGATTTTTCATCTCCTGTGGATGTTGTAGTTTTTCGGGGTAAGAAATGAGCAGACTTTCAATCTGTCTACGTTTACCCGTACAGCGTCAATTCCATTTTTAGAGGTAGAAACATTTGTAACATAGTCCATTGTTATATGTTCTGCTTTTACGTTTTGACAGGTAGCACATTTGGACACCAACGGAGCCGTAACATCAACCATATCGCTCCGTCAGAACTGACATCCCCAGGATGAACGCTGAATTTAGATCGGTGAGCTGGCTGGTCGGGAGAGGAGAGGAGGTGAGGGTGGTCTCGGAATTAAAAAAGAAAAGGAAGGGTTTATCTTACTGTTGGGTTGGTTAGAGGGGCTTCACTGGATTTATCCTAATTTTGGGTTGGCTAGAGGGGTTGTAGACTTGTAGGCTCATTACCCCTTTTTTTTTTTTGAGTCGAGTGATACGAAAAAAAACTTAGAATCTCGTGTTTGTATAGAAATCTTAATTTACTTTGTTCAGTCCAATGAAAATCAATACACTTTATCGAGATTATTCGTAACTGGAGTTAACTAACTAATTTGTACCTAAATGTTAATGAAAACATAAGGTCTAAATCAATGGGATTAATGAACCAATCATTGATGTGTTCTGTTGGATGGAGCATGATCGTTTGGTTGGTAGACCGGACGTGCTGAAGATTGGCGCCGGGGGTTAGGGATGGCAACGCTGCGGTTTCGGTGTGGTTTTGGGCAAAACCGAAACAGCACCGTAACACCGAACCGCCACACCGAAACTGCACCGTGATTGTTTATCATTATGTAAAACCAAAACTGCACCATGCGTTGTGGTGTGGTACACCACGGTTTATCATTATAAAGGTCTAAACGGTGTGGTTTTATACGGTTTTTGTCAAAACCGAAACCGTACCACTACACCGAAAACTAAAACCGCACCGTGACGGTTTTATATTTTTACAAACCAAACTGCACCATGTGGTGTTGTTTACCATGGTTTTCGGTTTTAAACTGCATCGCTGTCATCCCTACCGGGGGTACGAGGGGCATGTGCAAACCCCCTTGTGGGGAACGATTTCAGAGATATTTTCGTTACTATTTTTCGTTTGTTCTATAAAATCCATAACTACAGGGGGTATATATAAAAGGTTAGCCGTCATGCCCTGTAATCCCTTGTCCGGTGTTTCTTTTAACCTCGAAGCATAGTGGAATCGTTGTGAAGAGAGCATATAGCAAAATCCATTTAACATAGTCCATGATGAAGTTATTGATTAACCTTTGTCAGTGGACCCGGTGCTCATCACAGCCACATGCAGTCGGATGGAGTACGGTTCACTTTCGGTCGCCTGCAATCTCGTGCGACTGTGATGTTTGCCCTACGATGGAATTCCCTAGGGCCGTCAGTTGGGATCCCCACTAACGGGCCACGGGTGGACATCCAGGCCGACGAGTGAGCCAAGGTTGGCATTTAAGACAGTGAGTTGGTGAAGATGACAATGATAATGTTGGGTGTCGAGAGCTTCGAGATCAAAATTAGGATTGGTGGCCTTATGCCCTACAGTCTCACACTGGAACTATAAATCTCGTGAATGCATAGTTTTAATCCATGAAGCATATACTTAAGTTTATTGCCATAATTACAATCAAAAGTAAACTCCGATTGTACTTGATGCACACCGTTTGGCAAAGACAACATCACAACTGTTCGAAGAAGTGCGAAATCTAAAGTGAGTGTGATTCACTTGTTTTATATATATATATATATATATATATATATATATATATATATATATATATATATATATATATATATATATATATATATATATATATATATATATATATATATATATATATATATATATATATATATATATATATATATATATATATATATATAGGGGACGGGGAGCCTGGACCTCTGGTGCAGCGTGAATGCTGCACCAGTCCCTGCATGCTTGCCACCTGTCCCTAAATTGGCGCCAGAATCGGCCGTCCACAATTAAATCCCGCGGGATTAATCGCAGCCGTCCGATCGCCCGCACCACACATACCCTCAGCCACCTGATCGCCAAAGAAACAGCCGCCCCCACCGCACATAGCCTTAGCCGTCCGATCGCATGGATCCAACGGATTGGATTCCCCCAGACCACCGTTCTCTCGCTGTTACTGTGGCGGCCACAGTAACAGCACGGATGAATCTTGGCCGTTGGATCGAGGCTATCGGGCGGCTGAAAAAAATTTCGCGGTTACTGTAGCCACTACAGTAACCGCGATAATGCTTTCAGCCGTCCGATCGTATGGATCCAACGGCTGAAAACAATTTCGCGGTTACTGTAGCGGCTACAGTAACCGCGAAATTTTTTTCAGCCGTTGGATCCATGCGATCGGACGGCTGAGGATATGTGCGGTGCGGGCGGCTGTTTCTTTGGCGATCAGGCGGCTGAGGGTATGTGTGGTGCGGGCGATCGGACGGCTGCGATTAATCCCGCGGGATTTAATTGTGGATGGCCGATTCTGGCGCCAGTTTAGGGACAGGTGGCAAGCATGCAGGGACTGGTGCAGCATTCACGCTGCACCAGAGGTCCAGGCTCCCCGTCCCCACATATATATATATATATATATATATATATATATATATATATATATATATATATATATATATATATATATATATATATATATATATATATATATATATATATATATATATATATATATATATATATATATATATATATATATATATATATATATATATATATATATAGGGGCATGCTAGAATGCGGCATGCGTTAATGTGCGGCACCACATAGTAGCCGTCTGATGCACCGCTGCGTGCATCGCATGCACGCAATGCGTGCATCAGATGGCTGCGGTGCAGTGCCGCACGTACCGCATGCCCCTATATATATATATATATATATATATATATATATATATATATATATATATATATATATATATATATATATATATATATATATATATATATATATATATATATATATATATATATATATATATATATATATATATATATATATATAAAGAGAGAGAGAGAGAGGGCCGATCCAGTGAGAAACTCCTTATTTGCGAAACCTTGTGCGAAACCCCCCTAGAGGTTTCAGAATTTGATGAAACTTGGTAGGCATACTACGTATGCCATGTTGATCATCCTCACAAAATTTCATCAAATTCTAAAACCTCTAGGCGCATCAAATGTTAGAAAATTTACCGACCGTTCATAAAACCGTTAACTTGATTATCAAATTTGATGCCCCTAGAAGTTTTAGAATTTGATGAAAATTTGTGAGGATGATCAACATGGCATAGGTAGTATGCCTACCAAGTTTCATCAAATTCTGAAACCTCTAAAGGGGTTTCGCACAAGGTTTAGCAAATAAGGAGTTTCTCACTGTATCGGCCCTCTCTCTCTCTCTCACTATCTATCTATATATATATATATATATATATATATATATATATATATATATATATATATATATATATATATATATATATATATATATATATATATATATATATATATATAGGGTAGCGATCCAGTGAAATATGAGATAACTTTGAGAAACCTATCTAGAGGCTTTAGAATTTGATGAAAATTGGTGGGCATGCTCTCTATGGCAAGTTGATCATCCTCACAAAAAATCATCAAATTCTAAAGCCTTTAAGGGCATCAAATGTTAGAAGATTTATCGATCGTCCATTAAAACCAATAATTTGAATTGTGTATTTGATGCCTTTAGAGGTTTTAGAATTTGATGATTTTTTGTGAGGATGATCAACTTGCCATAGAGAGCATGCTCACCAATTTTCATGAAATCTAAAACCTTTAGATAGGTTTCTCAAAGTTATCTCATATAAGAGTTATCTCACTGGATCGTTATCCTATATATAAAGAATACGGGGTATGAGCTGACAGCCTATTTTTTTATTTGGGTTGTCAGCTCACAGCCGTCCGATTAAAATCACGGACCATCAAATTTTTTAACCAAAAATCGCACTCAAGCCCTTGCCCGATCTCCTCTCTCAAACCCTGATCTCCTCTCTCTGGCATTACCCCCTCCGGCCTGCACTCCGGCGGCATCCCCCTCTGGAATCACCCCCTCCGGCAGCAGCCCCCACCCCGACCCCGACCGACTTCCGGCAGCAGCACCAGCCCCCTTTCCCTCCCCCTCCGGTGCCAGAAGTCGAGGCTGGATCGACGTCGGAGGGGGAGGGAAGGGGGTTGGTGCTGCTGCCGGAAGTCGGTCGGGGTCGAGGTCTGCGCTGCTGCCGGAGGGGTTGACGCCGGAGGGGGATGCTGTCGGATCTGGTGCCGCCGGAGTGCAGGCCGGAGGGGGTGACGCTGGAGTGCAGGACGGAGGGGGATGCTGCTTGAGAGAGGGTGCCGCCGGAATGCAGGCCGGAGGGGGTGATGTCGGAGAGAGGGAGAGAAAGGAGATCGGGGTTTGAGAGAGGAGATCGGGCAGGGGCTTGAGTGCGATTTTTGGTTAAAAAATTTGATGGTCCATGATTTTAATCAGACGGCTGTGAGCTGACAGCCCAAATGAAAAAATAGGATGTCAGCTAATACCCCGTATTCTCACTAGATCGTTATCCTATATATATATATATATATATATATATATATATATATATATATATATATATATATATATATATATATATATATATATATAGGGAAATGAGTTCCTATGACATGTCATAGGGAGTACCCTATGACATATGGTGAGTTAGTAATCCTAGAATATTTAGAATGTTCTGAATTTTTATGAGGATGATCACCCTATCTTAAATAGGATCCCCGCAAAAAATCGGCTCATTCTAAAACTTCTAGAGGCATCAAATATGATTTTCAATTTAACGGTTAAAATGGATGGCCGATAAAGTTTCTAGCATTTGATACCCCAACAAGTTTTAGAATGCTTTGAGTTTTTATAGACATTCTATCTAAGGTTAGGTGATCGACCTCAAAAAAATTCAGCACATTCTAAACATTCTAGCATTACTAATTCACCATATGTCATAGGGTACTCTCTATGACATGTCATAGGAACCCAGCACTCATATATATATATATATATATATTATATATATATATATATATATATATATATATATATATATATATATATATATATATATATATATATATATATATATAGAGAGAGAGAGAGAGAGAGAGAGAGAGAGAGGAATGATAAAATGCGGCGTGCGGTGTCATACCGCAGCCGTTTGATGCACCCGTGGCGGCGGTGCATCAGATGGCGGCGGTGCGACACCGCACACCGCATCCTAACACGCCCCGCCCCTATATATATATAGATGAAACGGGAAATGAGCTCCCAGCCCATTTTGACAAAATGAAAAGCCACATATTTGAAACCCTTAGGAATTTTAGAATGTGCTGATTTTTTGTAAGCATAAGCACCTTATCGTAGATAGAACACCCACAAAAAATCAGCATATTCTAAGACTCCTAGGGGCTTCAAATGTTAAAAGTTTTATCGAACGTCCATTGTAACCGTTAATCTAAAATGTAACATTTGATGCCCCTAAAAGTTTTAGAATGTGCTGATTTTTTGTGGGTGTGCTATCTAAGGTAAGGTGTATATGCTCACAAAAAATCAGCACATTCTAAGACTCCTAGGGGTGTCAAATGGGCGGCTGCCCATTTCGTCGAAAAAGGCCGCCAGCCTATACCCCGTATCCTCTCTCTCTCTCTCTCTCTCTCTCTCTCTATATATATATATATATATATATATATATATATATATATATATATATATATATATATATATATATATATATATATATATATATATATATATATATATATATATATATATATATGGGTCAGGATCGGATGACCCAGCAAATTTTGACCCATTAATAACCTAGCACCCTTTGATGCACTTAGAGGTTATAGAATGGGTTGATTTTTTGTAGACATGTTGTCTATGGTATGTTGATCATCCTCACAAAAAATCAGCTCATTCTAAAACCTCTAGGTGCATCAAATGCGCTCTTCAAATCAACGGTTTTTGAATGTCAATTTTAATCGATGATTTGAAGATCTCATTTGATGCACTTAGAGGTTTTAGAATGGGATGATTTTTTGTGAGGATGATCAACATATCATAGACAACATGTCTATAAAAAATCAACCCATTCTAAAACCTCTAGGTGCCTCAAAGGGTGCTGGGTTATTTGCTGGGTCAAATTTTGCTGGATCATCCGATCCTGACCCATATATATATATATATATATATATATATATATATATATATATATATATATATATATATATATATATATATATATATATATATATATATATATATATATATATATATATATATATATATATATATATATATATATATATATATATATATATATATATATATATATATATATATATATATATATATATATATATATATATATATATATATATATATAGAGAGAGAGAGAGAGAGAGAGAGAGAATATGGGGTATGAGTTGACAGCCCATTTGCTGAAATGGGCTGTCAGCAGGAGCCGTCCGATCGGATGATCACCACCGTTTAAAAAAAAAAAAAACAAAACACCGAACTGCTGCACTGCCATCCCCGACCCTGTCTTCCTCCAGCCCACTCACCGACCCGGCAGTCCTCCGGCGACCCCCGACCCCTCCGGCGACCTCCGTCCCCACCCAGCAGCATTCCGACGGACACCCGACCCCCGACGACATCCCGGCAAACACCCCGGCGGACCACCGGCGAGCCCTGACCCCCTCCGGCGACCCTGTCCCCCTCCGGCAGCCCTCCGACACCCTCCGACAGCCACCCCGGTGCTCGTCGGATGTCCGTCGGGGGGTTGGGTGTCCGCCGGGTGTCTGTCGGATGTCCGCCGGGGGCTCGTCGGATGTCCGTCGGGTGGGGACGGAGGCTGCCGGAGGGGTCGGGGGCCGCCGGAGGGCTGCCGCAGGGGTCGGGGGCGCAGAGGGCAGGGGTCGGAGTCGGGGTGTTAGTCGGTGCCGGTGGCCGGAGCCGTCGAGGGGTCGGATGCACGGCCGGAGGGGGCTGTCGGTGGCCGGAGCCGTCGGGGGCTGCATTGCCGGTGCCGGTGCCGGATCGCAGGGGTCGGGGTTGGGGCTCCGGTGGTGGGGATCGGGAGAGAGAGGGACAGGGAGAGAGAGAGGGTTAGGTGTTTTGTTGTTTTTTTTTTTTTTTTTTTAAACGGTGGTGATCATCCGATCGGACGGCTCCTGCTGACAACCCATTTCAGCAAATGGGCTGTCAGCTCATACCCCGTATTCTCTCTCTCTCTCTCTCTCTATATATATATATATATATATATATATATATATATATATATATATATATATATATATATATATATATAGAGAGAGAGAGAGAGAGAGAGAGAGAGAGATCGAGAGAGAGAGAGAGACGTTAACATCAAATGATCTATAAATGAAAATTTATCATCTTTATGCTAGGTTTTTAAATGGATTTAAAAGAGAGTCGCGTTCACACACAGAAGATGAATTCTAGCACTTTAAAAGACGTCCACGTGTCACAATACGGGAGAGAGGCTTCCATTTTAGTACATACTAGTAAGAATCCCGGACAATGTCCGGTTGAACTTGCACATCACTTGGCACAGTTGATGTGGGGGAGGATTTCAGCCGTCGTCCGTGGCCCTCCTCCAATAGTCGAGTGAAGGTTTGACCCTTCAGCATATGGCACACTTCGAAGCGCTGTTTTGTGACTTGCTGGGCCGTCACACAAGCACTGTAGAGTATAAAGGTAGAGGAAGAGATGACACATGATATGATGACGAAGTTCGGCCGAAGCCTACGTCTCCGTGTGGTAAGACGCAACCTTTGAATCCACTATCTCTGAGTAAACAGTGGAGCTACTCTCGACAGGCTGAGGAGTGCTTCTTACAAGTAATCGGAGAAAGGAAAAGGACTCTGAAAACCAGAAAGCTCATGAAGCTCTGAAAAACAGAAAGTGGGTTTCTGGTCTGGAATTTTGGGATCTGGAATCATTTATAGGGTTTGCTATTTATAAGGGCTTAGTTTATCTGGAAAATGTTCTAGGAATATTCCCAGGGATATCCGGGGTTTGATAAATACTCGGGGGGATTTACCAGACTCTAGATAGTGCAAGTGGTCCCCAGACAGGGCTGCAGGTCCCACCGTCGTACCCATGGGCCCCAAGCAGGGCTGCGGGTCCCACTATTGGACTCGTGGGTCCCAGGTAGGGCTGCGGGTCCCACTATTGGACTCGTGGGCCCTAGGTAGACTGTGGGTCCCACCGTTGGGCGTTAGCCAGATTTTGCACCCACAGTTACCCCCTTCCAGCTAGATAGGTGTTTAACCTAGCTGGTTAGGACTTTCTGGTGCGAAGTTGGTCGTTTATCTATCAAACTTCTGTTCGGGACCGTCCGTCATGTATCTGACGGCCCGTAGTGTGGGCCGACCGTTGTCTGCTTGTCGATCCCTTGTCCGGGGTCGACTGCTGTCTGTTTGCCGACCCCTTGTCCGGGGCCGATCGTCGTGTGTCTGCCGACCCGTTGCGCGGGGTCGACCGTTGTCTGCTTGTCGATCCCCTGTCTGGGGTCGACTGTTGTCTGTCTGCCGACCCGTTGCGCGGGGCCAACTGTCGTGTGCTTGTGGATCCCCTGTCCGGGGTCGACTGTTGTCTGTCTGCCGACCTGTTGCGCGGGGCCGACCGTTGTCTGCTTGTCGATCCCCTGTCCGTGGTCGACTGATGTCTGTCTGTTGACTCCCTGTCCGGGGCCGACCATCGTGTGTCTGCCGACCCGTTGCGCGGGGCCGACCGTTATTTGTCTATCGATCCCCTATCCGGGGTCAATTGTTGTCTGTCTGCCGACCCGTTGCGCGAGGCTGACCGTCACGCCCGCCGACCTCCTGCCAGGGGCCGATCGGGTGTACATCTGCCGATTGTTCGCATACCCATGCCCAACCAGCTAGGTGGTAACCTAGTTGGTTGGGACGCCATGGAACGAACGGGTCGGCACGCAATCGACAAGGGTCGAGGGTTTAATGCCGGCAAAGGGGCGGAGTCATGCTGAGGGGACCCCCTGGGCCAGGGTAGGCGAAACTGCCCAAGGGAGGTCGGATGCAAACAAAGGGAAATGGGGGGTCGGTTGCAAAACGAAAAAAGGTTGGGGGGTTGATTGCAAATATAGGGAAAAAAGGGTGAAAAGTTACGAGCCAGAGCTACGTACGACGAGACATAGCGGTTGCATCCGGGATCGAAATCCGTCGATTTCAGAGTTAGTACGATCCTCGTATAACCCTCTACAAGGGCATTTAGAGTTGAGGGGAGAATGAAGGTAATGAGCCCATCATTGCGCGATGAAAAAACAGGATAAAACATGAGTTAAAAACTCGAATGGCGGAAGAAAAAAGGTGTGAAATCGCGACCCGGGGCCATGTACGATGAGAGATACCGTGCGTATCCGGATCCGGAATTTGTCGATGTCAGAGCCCGGGCAATCCTCACATGGCCGTCTACAAGGGCATCTAGAGTTGAGGGGAGAATGAAGCCGATGAGCCCATTATTGCGCAATGTAAAAAGAGGATAAAACGCGAGTTAAAAACTCGATAATTGATTCGGTCAGGGGCACCCTTCGCGCGGTTAGCCATAGGGGTGAAGGGGAGGGGGGTCACTTATGGGTGCGCATTGCCCTCGGGGTGGGGAGGTTGGGCATGTAGCGCACCCACCAAAGGGGAGCTGGGGATGGCCTCGGTTTTAGGGGCAAAGGGGGGGGGGGGGTTTGGTTGGTCGGTTTTGGTGTCACTGCCAAAACTGACCGGACCAAACACCTAGTCGGGTAACGTGTACTGATGTGGTCGGGTGGGGAGCAGGTCGGGTGGGGGTGGTCGGGTTTGAGGAGGGGAGAATGTGAGATGGGTGGTCGGGTTTGGTGCTCTCCGCTCTCTCTCTCCTATCTCTCTCACTCTCCACCTCACTCTCTCATTCTCACTCTCTTACTCACCTTTACTCTCTCACACCCTGGTAGTCAGGTTTGGTGCTCTGCCCTCTCTCTCCGATCTCTCTCTTTCCACCTCACTCTCTCATTCTCACTCTCACTGAAGCACTGAACCCACTACAGCTGAAACAAAGGAGTGGTCGGGTGGCATGGGGGGCATGCGGAGATGGTCGGTCGGGTAGCATAGGGGGCATGGTGGGCTGGTGGGGTGGTGGTGGTCGGGTGAAGGGAGATGGTCGGGTGCTCTATTTCTCTCATCCTCTCATCCTCCCACTCACTATCTCTCATCCTCTGATTCACTCTATCTCTAAAAGGAGATGGTCGGGTTTGGGTTTGACTGTCAGTCACGAGAAGAGGTGGAGGAGACCACCCGGGTGGCTACTGTGGAGGTCGCAGGCTCAGAGGGAGAGAGAGGTGGAGCTCGGCTTGTACCACACTCTCTCTCTCTCTCTAACTCTCCTGCACCCTCTCTCTAAAGTTCCCTCTCTCTGAGAGAGAGGAGGTTGGTCGGGTATGAGGAGGAGAGAGGGTGAGATGGGTGGTCGGGTTTGGAGCAGGTCGGGTGGTCGGGTTTGAGGAGGAGAGAGAGGAGGTTGGTTGGGTATGAGGAGGAGAGAGGGTGAGATGGGTGGTCGGGTTTGGAGCAATTTGGGTGGTCGGGTTTGGTGCTCTCCCGCTCTCTCCGATCTCTCTCACTCTAACCCTCTCTCTTCTCTTACCCACTCTTTTCTCTCTGTTTTTCTCTCACTCTAACCCTCTTTCTTCTCTCACCCACTCTCACTCTCTGTTATTCTCACTCTAGCCCTCTCTCTTCTCTCACCCACTCTCACTCTCTGTTTTTCTCTCACTCTAACCCTCTCTCTCATGCTTACCCTCTCACTCATCTTCTGACTCACTCTCTTACTCTGAACCCCTTTTAAACTAAAAAACCCAATACTAAACCTAAAAACCCCTAAATCCTAACCCTAAACTCCTCCCCCTAATCTCAAACCAAAAAACCCGAAACTAAGCCTAAAAACCCCTAAATTCTAACCCTAAACCCTTCCCCCTAATCTTAAAATGAAACCTAAGACTTTCCTACCGGCTGGGCAACTCTCTCGGCTTGAGTGAGCGCTGGAGAAAATTCTCATGTTTTGTAAAATTTTTTCAGTTTTTCTCGAAGATCGTGTCGGATGATGTCATCGAGGTTATAAGTAGGACTCAAGGAGCTCTCAAATGTGTTTGCTGAGAAATCTGTCTGAAGTCTCTAAAATCTCTGAGCTCTCAAATTCTGTGTTTTTGCTTATTTTCTACGTTGGATATCAGGCAAGGGTGCTCCTGGGTCGATGGGGGAAGAAGGGTGTTATTCCTCGTCTGAAGAAGGGCCTTCAAAAGCTTTCTGACGGGTTCGTTGGAGGCCGAGGGCTCATTCCTTATCCAGAGGGAAGGCCTCAGGAGGAGGGCCGATCTTCTCGTTCTGAGTCGAAGGCTTCAAAGGGAAAGAGTTCTAAGCCGACTCCGGCTGCTAAGGAGACGAAAAAGACAATGAAGAGGTGTCCTACTGGGGGGGTGACTGCTCCTTGCACGTCTACGCAAGTTCCTCGCGTGCCGTTCGAGTTGGGGCCTCTGGTGCCGATTAATAAGGAACCCCTCTTCATCCATGACAAAGGCCTCCACCTGATAGAAACGCAACATAAGGAGTATGTGAAGATGGCGCGACTGTTCAAGATGCACGCTCATATGCCGAGCTACCCGGCGATTTGCAAAATGTTTGGTATTAATCCTAAGTTTGTCTTCCTCAACAACATCAACAAGGAGAATGAAATAGGGATGATTATTTCTTTGGGTCAACTTAATTGTGGGATGTGTCTACCCCTTCTACCGTTTGCTGCTCGTTTGCTGAATACCTCGGGCATCGCTCCTGGGCAGATAGGAGGAAATGCATGGCGCGTGATCTATGCATTCTGCCATGTGGAGTCAAATCGGCAGGCTAAGCTTCGAAGTTGTTATTCCGATTTGCGAGAGGGCGGGGCAGCACGTATTGAGCCGGGCTACTTCTTTTTTCATTACAGGTGGGTCTTGAGCAATGTTAAGAGGTCCACCTTCTTCTACCTTAAGGGCATATCTGCGCTGAGGCCAATTGAGTGTCTACCCGATTTTGACAAAACTTTTATGGAAGGTCCTTTCTCGGTATCGGGGAAATGGTCGCCGCTGGCTGTACCGGAGTTAATGCGATACGAGGTATCGGAGGAGGTGAAGAGTTACCAACCGGGTGAAAAATTTGGTTGGTCGTCGCGACGTGCAGCGGCGATCGACAATATCTTCTTGGAGCTGACATGTGGTAGTAGGTTATGGAAACAGTTTCGCTTCTGCCCTATGCACTTCGTAACGAAGAACCTGTTGCATCGTCTCTCGACTCGTTATGAAGATAACGAGACCGTGTATTCTGATTATGGGGACGACGAGTGGAATCGGAAGTGGGCGAATGTTGCTGGGCCTTATCTGGTGGAGAAACCAAGAAAGTTGATCATTGAGCCCAATATGCGTGGGCGTAAGAGGTGGTCAAGGGTGGAGATAAGGCAGTTCCTGCCACTGTCCCTTTGCATTCATCATCTCAGCATTCTCTTTCAGTGGGGGATACTTCTAGTACTAGCAACAGTGACGATGAAAATGAAGAGCATAAGGAGGAGCAGCAGTAGGAGGAGGAGGAGGAGGGCGGCGAGCAGAGCCGCGTGGAGATCTCAGTTCCTCCTTCGGTAGAGTTACCCCACGGTCATGGCAAGGGAAGGATGTCGCCTGGCATGGTGGCCTTCGCTTGCCAATTGGAGGAGGAGGAGGAGGAGGAGCGAGAAGATGAGAGGCAGCAGGTGCCTTTCGAACCTGGTTATGATTTTGGCCCATTGATGACTAGGCCCAAAGGCAAAGGGAGACGGTCTCCGAGTTCAAAGTCGCATTCGGAAACAGCGTCTGGGCTTGCCCCGAAGTTGGAGGCTTCTCATGTTGGCTTAGCGGCTGCTTCCGAGGCACGTCTCCAAGCAGTGAGGGACCGACGGAAGAGGGGAAAGTCTATCGCTACTACCGTAATGCACCCCCTACCGGAGTTTATTGTGGTGCCTGCAACGGAGAAGGAGAATTGGGGTTCAGCGCAGCCTACATCAGGGTGGGCTGAGTGGAACTCGATGCAGCCTGCAATAGGGGAGGCCGATTGGAGTGTGGTGCCGCCTATCCTTACTACTCTGAGCGTCATCATGACGTCAGGACAGGTGACGACATTACCCCCTCCCCTAAGGAGGGGTGAGAAGAAGGCTAGATGGGAGAGGAGGTCTGAGGAGCGTGAAGTGGCAGCAGCCGGCGAGAGGCTAATCCAAGGTTTAGATTCTGGGGACTATCTTAGGATGGGTCGACACGCAGCATATGTGTTTAACGTTCCTCCCGATGTTTCCTTCGATCGCTGCTTACGGATGGTAAGTTGGTATTCATGTTACTTGATTTTAGTTTAACGTCTTAAGAGTTGATGCACTTCCTTTGTTTGCAGATGGGTGCAGCAATTCAGGTTGCTCTCCACGGCTTTCGTCTCGAATAAAAGGATGAAAGGGAGGGATTCGAAGCAACGATCTCCAAGCTCAGGGCCGAACTGGAGGAGGCAAAGAGAGAGGTTTTGGAGTCTGGCAAGGCACGTGACCACACCTTGGAGAGGCTCTCTGATCATTGCGCTGAGTTGGAGGCCCTTCAAGCTGAGATGCGGGTCTGCATAGCGATGTTCAGTCTCTGAGGCAGCTGGTGTTGTAGCTCGTGTGTCCTTAGCGTGGATTTTCTGTATTAACATTAATAAAGATGACTTTGATTATTGCTTTAATTAGAATACTACTCTGGTATATGATAATACTCATATAATAAAAGGACCCTAGGGAACACAGTAGGTCACTGAGGCGTATGGTGGATCCATGCTTGGGAGACCCAGTGGACCAGTTCTGTGTAGACCTAGAACTAGTTCACAGCTTAGGTGATGCCGGTCGCTTCACCGAGAACAAGTTATTGGCAGGTAGAGGATGTAGTGAAGTCTCCACTACGGGAACGTGGAATTCCTATTCACTTGACCAAGCACGATGATCGTGTTGAACAGGAACCAAGACGGTGCATAGTTCAGTGATTCAGACACTGGTGCATAAACCGTCTTACTACTATAGATAATCTGTCCTTAACCCTGAGGGACCATGTTCACTGGGTCAACCAGTTGTGTGATGTGGCAACGTGTGCGGACCTTCCATAGTCCAATACCATGGTACGTTGGGTTACCCGGCTGGCGCTTGAGTGACATGTAATCCCTACAGGTTATCCGACATCCAGTGTTGGATGGGTGCGTTTTGATGAGTCAATCTGTCCACACAGTTAACCCAGGCCTGGTGGTTATCAGTATGACTGACGATGTTTCGGATACTAGGCATAGCACCGGAAGGTGTGTGGTGTTATAGATGACAAGTCATCAAACCTTAGTCAGATGATCGATCAGGATCTGACGGTGCTCCCCACTGCCCGAGTCATATCATGGCACCAGTAATAGGAGGGACTGAGGATTATCGGAGTATAGTAAAGAACAGGGTTACGAGGGAGTAACATAAGTTTAGGATCACTAGCTAGAGTTCAACTCACATCGCACTCTGGGTGACTACGCGGGTTAATCGGATTAGGACTGATTAACAAAACTTTCGGTGTGTCACCGGAACAGTTAATCGGGGATCCGGTTGGAGCTAGTGATCCTGAACCCTGAAGGTTCTACCTTGTCGTTGCGTATAGGAATTGTTCCTCGACCTGGTTAGATACGTTGGATGCGAAGTAGCGCGATGGAGCACAAGCCCGGAGCCTAAGAACCTAATTCACATGTATTACGGGCCGTAGGGGTATTTTGGTAAATATTGAAATATAGCTCAGAACACATTGAATATGGATCTTAGAATGAGCGGAATAATTCCAGGAGCTCATAGGCGCTAACGGAACTCAATTCCGAGTAGCGCACCTCACTCAGTCTCTCTTTCAGTTTTTCACTTTTCGTGAAGGGCGTTTTCGTCCAGGCTTCACGATAGACATTGGAAATCCCTAAAAACCGCCCCCCCTCTATCCTAATCTATCTAGGGCCGGCCCTAGCTTCCTTGAAGCAATGGGAGACCAGCCCTATAAGAGAATAGGGAGAGGGAGGGCCGGCCTTATGCTTCCCCCTCTCCTCCAAAAATCCGAACCCCCCTTTTGCCTCCTCCTTTGTGGTTTCGGCCAAGGAAAATAGAGAAAGAAGAAGGGAGAAGAAAGAGAAAGGAAGGAAAAGGAAGAAAAGAGAAATAGAAGGAGAAAATCTCGCGGCTCGCCATCGTCTTCGCAACGGATTCCTCCGTCGGCTCGTAATCCTTGCACTCAGAGACGGGATTTCTAGGATTCCTCAATTCGCAAAGGACAAGGTGCTATCCGACAGTTTCCCTTACGATTCAAGTGCGGTTCTTCATCGTTCTGTCATCTCCGTATCATAGATCCATAAGGTATGATAGTTCTAAATATCTAACTAGATGCATACATGTCTTTAGTAGATCGTAGTATGCCTCTAAGGTGTCCGCACATATGCTAAGATCATAGATTTGCATGTAGATTGTTTTGTAGAATTAATTGTAATGAAACATACATCGTATAATCTTCGGATCTATTTTTTGCTTCTGCTGTGACTCTGATAAGCGGATCCAAATCCAACAATTGGTATCAGAGCACGCTTTGGTGTGTGTTTCATGCATAAATTCGTGAAAACATCATGTGAATATATGATGGTATATGTTTTCGTCGGGGTTCGGCGTAGATCATGCATATGGATTGTGCTATGTATCGTCTTTTTGCAAGTGCCGCGCTGAATAGTAATCTGTGATTGCATGCTTCCGAGGGTCGGACCCCGGATTTAATTTTTGCATTGATTATTATTGTGCTTGTGGATTTTAAGGCTCTAGATGGGCGAGGGTGGGGGTTGACCATGCTCGGTTCCCTGGCCATGTTTCTAGGATTGTTTTCTTTTCTTTCTAGGGAAATTGTACATGAACGAGCACTTGCTCGGAGCGTGTTAGTTTTTCGGTCACAACAAGAAGGAGATGATACTACATCCACGGTTCGGGCAAGCGGTACCATGGCGTGCAAAGACCCGACGAATGCGTGCACGTTGGCAATGATGGGGATCATCGTCAGAGATCGTGCAGAATGGAAGAGCAGGATATCTTGGCTGTGATATTCAGGTTCTGGGGTCGGACCTTGGACTTGATTCAGTCTGGATGCTATTTCTGTTGTTTCTCTTTATTTAGTATTTAGAGAACCCCGATGATAATATGATTATCAATCTTGCTTGTGAGTTTGTCTCTAGATTAGGCTTAGGGTTAATACTAAGCTTATGGATTCATCGGTGTCTCTATATGGTTCTAACACGTGCGAATCCGGTGGCTAGCTAAAAGAAAAGGTGGTAACCACCCTCGTGGTAGTTCAGGTAGCCAAGTATTGTGCACCGAGATAGACGCAGTGTTAGATTTGTTTAGAGATAATTAACTAATGTCTCCATAAGAAGTATGATAACCCTAGTGGGATGCCCTTTCCCCACGTGATCCTAGGGACCAAGTTAGTTTAGGATTTCACTGTGTGATACCCGTTTCTAGATGACGTTTGATGGTAGTATGAACTCATCACGATTTGGTTATGCCACCATTAGGTTGAGGTTCGACGGAGGTTGTCGGATGTCCCTATTTGGCCAGCATCGAAACCTATAATGAGATGAGGTCTACTATGACATCAGGCATCAAATTGTGAACGAGGCATCATCGTAGTGGGAGTCTTTTCCACGTTGACCTTAGGCTAGGCTCCAGATCTTAGGATTATGGGCAAACTAGTGAAGTATCAGGATCCTTGGAATCTATGTAATGTGATCCTTGCGAGAAAAGCGAAAGCTGAGTATTCAAGGTAGGTACTATGATATTTTTTGAGGATACTAATGCTTTGCGGGAAGGTTTATAATCCTAGTGGGAGCATGGTAGACCAGGGTCTAAGCCTAGGAGGTCGTGACCTTTCTAGATATGCATAAAATCTCATAAACAAGGGATGTGTAAGAGGTTCCCTCCAAAGGGGAGCCCTTGGCCTCTACAATCAACAGGCTAAGGGTCTGGGTGGGAGGTACGCAGTTCGATATTCCCACCGGGTGAGAGCTGTGTTTCCTTCCATGCTGGTTCGCTTATTGGTTTCCTTCAGGACATGGAGGATACCGGTGGCAGTGGGTGACGATTTTTTCCTGCACCGCGAGAGCCTATGAACCCCCCTGCCGACACTACCTAGATTTGTGGGAAGCATCCGAAAGCTTGTGTGAAGCCGTCGTTGCTGCGCACGCGGGTCACATAAAGCTGGCCAAAAGGAGACTGGGAGGTCTTTCAGTTTGCCATGGGCAATTCTGATGAAGACTGGGTCGTAAAAACCCCGTTTGCAGAAGCGGTTGCATGCTCTCACCGAGATACTGTCTCCAATTCAAGGCCGATAGTCTCAGTGCTCGAGCCCAGAGAATTTAGATTCCTGGATGTCTCCACTTGAGATAGTGAAGACATAGCGGCTGGAGTAAACATTATCTATTTCTAAATTCCATAAAATAGATTGTAGTAAACCCTAATTTTGCTTTGAACCATTGTTTACAGAAATCATGACCAAGCTCGACCCCCTTGCCTCCATACTTAATGATAACAAACTTACGGGACCAAACTACGAGGACTGGTAGCATAACCTGATGCTCGTCCTACGGGTTGGCAAACACACAATTGCCCTATGCACCTCTCAACCAGCCATGCCGGGACCAAGTGCAACTGAGGCCCAGTTGAAGGAATAGAAAGACTGGCTAGATGCTGAAAAGATGTGCAAGTGCTACATAGTGGCATCCTTGTAGACCGTCATTCAGAAGCAAGTCAAAGACATGGCCTTTGCTTCAGATATGATGCTCTACCTAAAGGAAATGTTCGAGGGTCGTAGTCGGGTAACTCGTTACCTGACCATTAAGAAATTGGTGTCCACGAAGGTGGCAGATGGGACTTTAGTTCAGGATCATATGCTAAAATTGTTTGGCTATGTGAACGAGCTTGGTTCCTTCGATGCCATCTTGGATGCAGAGATCCAGACTGATATTTTCCTCGAGTCTCTGTCAGGAGCGTTTGAGGACTTCGTTACCAACTTTAACCTTAACCGGTTGGAGATGTCTAACGCAAAGCTCCTAGCGGTGCTCCAGGCGGCAGAGGATAGGATAAAGGTAGGAGCCCAATCCCTGAACGTAGAGCGGAATTCTTCTCTGAAAGCCAAAGACAAGTTTCAGAAAAGAAAAGTCTAAGAAGCCCGTGAAGATGGGCCAGATGCAGTTGTAGGTTCCTAAGCAGAATGGTCCGACGAAGCCCAAAGAAAAATGTTTCCGATGCGGCAAGAAGGGACACTGGAAGGGCGACTGCCGTGCGGCTCCCAAGAAGGCTGAGACAGATATATCTCAAATCCATATAGTGGAATCCCTTGTAGCATCCAGTTGTTCTCTAGTTTCATGGATTGTGGATTCTGGTTCCACTAACCATGCTTGCAATAATTTGCAGGGGTTCAAGGAGACAAGAAAACTGGGTGATGGGGAGATGAACCTAAGCATGACAACTGAGGCCATGGCAGAGGCTGAAGCAGTTGGAGATATCGTCTTGCAGTTTATTGATGGAAGAAGTTTATTACTTAGAGACATACTTTATGTACCGTCCTTGAGACGAAACTTAATTTTTGTTTCCTTATTGAATAATGAAGGTTTTTCAGTTTTATTTGATGCTCTGGTGTGTCAATTAAATTGAATGGTTCATTTGTTTGTAAGGGAAAGATACATAATGGTCTCTGTATAATTAACTCCAATCATATGCAGGATAACATAACTGAAGCTTGTGTGGTTAATTCATCTAAAAGCAAAAATCCCTCAGATAATCCAACACTCCTTTGGCATCTAAGGCTTGGACACATAGCCTCAGACATAATTCACAGGTTGGTTAAGGTAGGACTCTTAAATTTAGATGTTTCCGAAAGCCTACCGATGTGTGAATCTTGCTTGGAAGGCAAGATGACTAAAAGATCTTTCTGAGCCAAAGGTAGCATATCTAAGGAGGTATTAGAGTTGGTACACACTGATGTATGTGGGCCCATAAGTGTCCGTGCTATAGGAGGCTTCGAGTATTTTATCTCCTTCACGGATGATCACTCGAGGTTTGGATACATATACCTAATGCGGCGGAAGTCTGAATCCTTTGATAAGTTCAAGGAGTTCAGAGCTGAAGCAGAAAAACAGACGGGTAAAAGTATCAAGTCTCTTCGATCGAATCGAGGAGGTAAATACCTATCGGATGAATTTATTGGGTACCTATGTAAGCATGGGATTGTATCCCAGTTGACTGCATCGGGGACACCATAACAAAACGGTGTATCTGAGAGGAGAAACCGAACTTTGTTAGATATAGTTCGGACTATAATGAGTTATGCAACACTACCACCTAGTTTTTGGGGATATGCCCTAGAGATGGCAGCATATACTTTGAACTTTGTTCCATCAAAGTCAGTACCCCTAACTTTTTGGGAGCTGTGGTTGAAGCGAAAGCCAAGCCTACAGCACTTTAGGATTTGGGGTTGTCCAGCACATATGCGGAAGGACAAACGAGATAAGATAGAGTCAAAAACTAAGGTATGTCTGTTCGTTGGATATCCAAAAGGGACAAAGGGTGGTTTATTTTATGATGCTAAGGATAGAAAGGTTGTCGTCTCGACGAACGCCGTATTCCTGGAGCAGGATTATTTAATAGACCATAAGCCCACCAGTAAAGTAGTTCTTGAAGAATTGCTTGGTACTGATAGGAGTACGTCGCAGACAGAAAATGTAGTAAGAGCCGATACCACTAAGATAAACGATACTGTAGAATCGACTCCTATGGAACCACCGCAGGCTCGTCGCAGTGGGAGGTGTTAAGTCTCCAAATAAAACATTTTATCGCTTATTTCTTACTGCATTATCATCGCTTTCCTACATAAAACTTTTCATATACTCGTAAAGCGCATCATTTTCTTTGCACCACTACATAGTAGACTTTATTACGGACATAACGGTATATTGGTTCTCACTCATATGATACATGCATGAAAAATACGGAGCTCGGAAGTCCAAATTATCCTTTTTATCGATAATTGCACTGTAACCTTACACTCGTTATTTCATATGTGTTTTTTAGGGAACTGACCCGGTACTCGACGCAGTCAGATAGGAGGCATCATGATCGAGCGATGGATACTCTCACGATAATTCAATGGTGGATGCACAGCCCGTTTGGAGGCCCTTGTGAAGAATGGTGCAGAAAAGAATAGTTGCAAAAAGTCGACTGAGGTGGCATCACTGACTTAACACATCGCTAGCTGCGGAGCACTGAAGAACGATGCATATGCAAAGGGCCTGACATGGAAGAGTTGACGAGTTTGGATTGCTCGAATGGTTACCGAAGCATATCGTCTCCTTTTCTTTTACTCTTTCTCTCTCATCTCTTTATTACCCGATCTTAACCATCCATTGCATCCATCACCCAACTAAATCCCAGCCGTTCCTCTTGTCCGCAGCCATGCATACAAGCAACTGATTGTAACCGTCCAACTCCTCTCTTGATCACACTCTTTCCTATTCTACCCCATATCCACCTTCACAAAACTCATCACAGCCACCCCTAATAAAGCCCCAACTTATCAGATTGCAGCCGTCCGATTGCCATCCTTCCATGCATGCATGCATGCATATGCATCGAACCACTCAGCACTTCCCCTCTCCTTCCCACTTAATCACATCCGTTCCTTGAACCCATGCAAAAACCCAGCCGTCTATCTCTCACCGAGCCATGATTCATCCATCAAACCCAACAATTTCCTCTCTTCTAACTAATCGTAGCCTTCCATGCACCCAAGCCCAGCTCCGTCACTTCTCATTACCGACCCGATTGTAGCCGTCCGATCGCTCATCCCTTCCATGCAATAACAATGCATGCATGGCATCCCGTAACTCTCATTACCGAACCATTCCATCCAGCACTCTCTTTTCTCAAGCTTAAACACAGCCGACCCTCTCTCCTTCCCAACTAATCCCAGCCGTCCGATCCAATAACCAAACTCATGCAGCCCTGCACCTGACCTAGCCGACTCTCTTTCTCTCTCTAGATCCTGACCGCCCCACTTAGCAACCCAATCCCGTGATCAAGCCCGAGCTCCTCTCTCACCGGGATTCTCTCTCTCTCACACCGAACTTCTCTCTTTCTCTCTCTACGAGTTTCTCTCCCTCTCTTTCCTTAACCGTCCCAGATCTCTCTCTCTTTCTAAATCCCCATGCAAACCGGAAGTCCGGAACCCAGCGGCTAACCCATCTCTATCTTCTCTCCCGTTTTCTTCTCTCTCTAAACCGATCTTCTCTCTCTCCTACTCCGATTCTCTCTCTCTACCGTCTCTCTCTCTGTCCCACTTAATCAAAGCCGTCCCATGCATTTCTCTCTCTATATCCTTCCATATCAAACCCAGCCCCGAACTCTTTCCTTATCTCTCTCTTGCCTGATCTGTAACCACCCCCCGACCCGACCGCCTCTACTCTCTCTCTCCTCCTTGATTTTCTCTCTCAAAACCCCATGCAGCCGTCCCTTTCCTTCGGACTTAATCGCAACCGTCCGACTACCTCTCTCTCTTTCTTCCGATCTTCTCTCTCTCGGAGTCTCTCTCTTTCCATAACCTGCTCTCCGTTTCTCTCTCATTACCGCACCTTTATCTCTCTAAAACCGAATCTCTCTCTTTCCTTTTCTCTCTCTCGCGATCGTGTCTCTCTCCTCCTACAAACCGGGCACGTATACCTCTCTCCCTTACTCCCTAAGTCCTTATATATTGCATACCCTATGGACCATCAAGGAGGCGGAACCATCACGTTCCACCCGACCCGAACCTCATCAGACCATCACCAACCCGAACTTCATTAGGCCGGAACCTTCATTGTTTCACGACCACTCGACACCTTCATCTTCACCGAGCATCTCCGAGCCACGCTTCATCCTAGCCGAAGTCAAGACGCACTCCATCGTCCTCGCCGTGGAAGCCCATCTCGAAGCACGCTGTCATCATCATCGCACATCGTCATCATCACCGGAAGCCGTCATCCACGCTCGTCAACCTTCGTATCGTCATTAATGGAGTTTACTTGCACTTGTGTTTTTCTGTTAAATTCTATGAACATGTGCGGCTAAACCCCTAGCTAAGGCTATGGGGGATGCCTAGTAGTATGCTACGTTTTTCATTTGATCAATGATAAAGCTTAATTTTCGTATGATTGAATCTTATATGGATGACACTGTCAGATGATGTATGTTATTTTACTTGCATATTTGTTTGAGTCCGTATTGACTCCGGGCATACGGACCGGCCGCTTATGAATCCCTGTGGTAAGATCGCACGAGCGTAACGAGTCTCTCGTCATATGATTTTCAATCTATTTTAGTATGATAGATAGCTATCCCTAAAAATCGATGAATGTGTATAAGTCCTTTTGATTTCATATCGACTCCGGGCATGTGTAATGCTTAAGGACCTCTGTAACATGCATCCGAACTTAATCTTCATGCTATCCTCGTACAAATTATTGATCAAAAAAATACATGAAATACTACTAGGTTGAACCCGGATGCCTTAGCCTCATCTCCATCGTAACCTCTTTATTTAATTGCAATATTTAGTTCTTTTTAATTTAGAATCGTAGTTTTATTCTCTCGTGCTCCACTCTCAGTGGAAAACCCTGATTTGCACTCACGTTCACGCACTGTCATCACATTAGTTCCCATTAGTCCTTCAGTCCCTGTGGAATCAACCTCAGACTCATCGAGATTACTACTTCGCTACACACCCTATACTTGGGGTTAAATTATACTTTTTAGTCCCTTAATTAGGACTACTTAAAGTTGTAGCAGGAGGACCACAAGTGCTCCTGATAGATACATTGGAGAAAGCCTTCATGGTAGATCCAGAGTTTCAGGAGGATGATTTACTGAACTATGACGAAGCGATGGTATCCTCTGACTATGCAGCATGGCAGGAAGCCATGGAGGCAGAACTGACATCGATGTCCCAAAACTCGGTCTGGACACTTGTAAAACTGCCTCACAATATTAAACATATTGGGTGTAAGTGGGTGTACAAAAGAAAAAAAAGGTCCGGATGGTACTGTTGAGACTTACAAAGCTAGACTAGTCGCTAAGGGTTATACCCAGCGAGAAGGGATCGACTATGACGAAACCTTTTCGCCAGTGGCTATGCTTAAGTCTATCCGGATTCTCTTATCCATTGCAGCCCATTATGATTGGGAGATCTAACAAATGGACGTCAAGACCGCATTCCTCAACGGGGATTTGGAAGAAGACATCTATATGTCTCAGCCTCCTGACTTTATCGCAAAAGGTCAGGAAAGTCTGGTATGCAAGTTGCAAAGGTCCATTTATGGACTTAAGCAAGCATCCAGAAGTTGGAACATGTGTTTTGATCAGGCTATCCAGTCTTATGGATTTAAGCAGAACGTGGATGAACCATGTGTTTATAAAATGAGCGATAAGACTGCAATAGTTTTTCTAGTGCTTTACATAGACGATATCCTGCTCATTGGTAACGATGTTAGAATGTTGTCTACAGTGAAGGTATGGTTATCCTCTTAATTTGATATGAAAAACCTGGATGAAGCGAGTTATATTCTGGGAATCAAGGTAACTCGAGATCGCCAGAACAAGACTCTCTCGTGTCACAATCAGCCTACATAGATACTATCTTGATCAGATTCAATATGCACAACTTCAAGAAGGGACTGGTTCCATTCAGACATAGAATGAAATTGTCCAAGGATCAGAGTCCTAAGACTCCCGAGGAGAGGGCAGAGATGCAGAAGATACCTTATGCTTCAGTAGTAGGGAGTCTGATGTATGCTATGCAGTACACGAGACCAGATATATACTATGCAGTAGGCATAATGGGCAGGTATCAGTCAAATTCGGGTCCAGGGCACTGGACTGCTGTGAAAAGTATACTCAAGTATCTCCGTAGGACGAGAGATTATGAGTTAGTTTACTCTTCACAGGAACTGATGCCGATTGGATATACGGATTCTGACTTTACGTCAGATCCGGAATCCAGAAGATCGATGTTAGGGTTTGTGTTTTCATTAGGAGGAGGAGCTATCAGTTGGAGGAGTGTGCTGCAGGGATGCATCGCGGATTCGACGACAGAGGCTGAGTACGTTACGGTGTGCGAAGTAGCTAAGAAAGCGGTGTGGCTCAAGAAGTTCCTCACGGACTTAGGATGCGTACCGGGAGCTCAAGATCCTATTGTCCTATACTGTGACAATAGTGGAGCGGTAGCACAATCCAAGGAGCCAAGATATCACCAGAAGAGCAAGCATATCGAGCGGAAATACTACATTATCCGGAACTTGTAGAAGCGAGGGGAGGTTGCAGTGACTCAGGTGGCGTCTGCAGATAACATGGCGGACCCTTTTATAAAGGTGTTAACGACAAGGGCTTTTGAGAAGCACGCGGATGCCATGGGAGTTAAGACTGTTGTTCCCTGCTAGGCCAAGTGGGAGATTGTTGTAGCTCGTGTGTCCTTAGCATGGATTTTTTGTATTAACATTAATAAAGATGACTTTGGTTATTGCTTTAATTAGAATACTACTCTGGTATATGATAATACTCATATAATAAAAGGACCCTAGGGAACACAGTAGGCCACTGAGGTGCATGGTGGATCCATGCTTGGGAGACCCAGTGGACCAGTTCTATGTAGACCTAGAACTAGTTCACAGCTTAGGTGATGTCGGTCGCTTCACCGAGAACAAGCTGTTGGCAGGTAGAGGATGTGGTGAAGTCTCCACCACGGGAACATGGGATTCCCATTCACCTGACCAAGCACGATGATCGTGTTGAACAGGAACTAAGATGGTGCATAGTTCAGTGATTCAGACACTGGTGCATAAACCGTCTTACTACTATAGATAATTTGTCCTTAACCCTGAGGGACCATGTTTACTGAGCCAACCAGTTGTGTGGTCCTTTGATGTGCCAACGTGTGGGGACCTTCCATAGTCCAATACCACGGTACGTTGGGTTACCCGGCTGGCGCTTGAGTGACATGTAATCCCTATAGGTTATCCGACATCCAGTGTTGGATGGGTGCGTTTTGATAAGTCAATCTATCGACACAGTTAACCCAGACCTGGTGGTTGTCAGTATGACTGACGATGTTCCGGATGCTAGGCATAGCACCGGAAGGTGTGTGGTGTTATAGATGACAAGTCATCAAACCTTAGTCAGATGATCGATCGGGATCTGACGGTGCTCCCCACCGCCCGAGTCGTATCATGGCACTAGTAATAGGAGGGACTGAGGGTTATCGGAGTATAGTAGAGAACAGGATTATGAGGAAGTAACATAAGTTTAGGATCACTAGAGTTCAACTCACGTCGCACTCTGGGTTGCTACGCGGGTTAATCGGATTAGGGCTGATTAACGGAACTTTCGGTGTGTCACCGGAACAGTTAATCAGGGATCCGATTAGAGCTAGAGATCCCGAACCTTGAAGGTTCCACCCTGTCGTTGTGTATAGGAATTGTTCCCTGACCTGGTTGGATACGTTGGATGCGAAGTAGCACGATGGAGCGCAAGCCCGGAGCCTAAGAACCTAATTCACATGTATTACGGGCAGTAGGGGTATTTTGGTAAATACTGAAATATAGCTCAGAACACATTGAATATGGATCTTAGAATTAGCGGAATAATTCCAGGAGCTCATAGGCGCTGACAGAACTCGATTCCGAGTAGTGCACCTCACTCAGTCTCTCTTTCAGTTTTTTACTTTTCCTGAAGGGCGTTTTTGTCCAGGTTTCACGATAGACATTGAAAATCCCTAAAAACTGCCCCCCTCTTTTTCCTAATCTATCTAGGGCCGGCCCTAACTTCCTTGAAGCAATGGGAGACCGGCCTATAAGAGAATAGGGAGAGGGAGGGCCGGCCTTATGCTTCCCTCTCTCCTCCAAAAATCCGAACCCTCATTTTGCCTCCTCCTTTGTGGTTTCGGCCAAGGAAAAGAGAGGAAGAAGAAGGGAGAAAAAAGAGGAAGGAAGGAGAAGGAAGAAGAGAGAAAAAGAAGGAGAAAATCTTGTGGCTCGCCATCGTCTTCGCAACGGATTCCTCCGTCGGCTCGTAATCCTTGCACTTAGAGACGGGATTTCGAGGATTCCTCACTTCGCAAAGGACAAGGTTCTATCCGACAGTTTCCCTTGCGATTCAAGTGCGGTTCTTCATCGTTCCGTCATCTCCGGATCATAGATCCATAAGGTATGATGATTCTAAACATCTAACTAGATGCATGCTTGTCTTCCGTAGATCGTAGTATGCCTCTAGGGTGTCCGCACATATGCTAAGATCATAGATTTGCATGTAGATTATTTTGTAGAATTAATTGTAATGAAACATATATCGTATGATCTTCGGA
Source organism: Chamaelirium japonicum (assembly GCA_947650365.1). Classification (NCBI taxonomy): domain Eukaryota; kingdom Viridiplantae; phylum Streptophyta; class Magnoliopsida; order Liliales; family Melanthiaceae; genus Chamaelirium; species Chamaelirium japonicum. The sequence goes on from OX393550.1 coordinate 70,901,052, forward strand.
TCTATCTTTTGCTTTCGTTGCGACTCTGATAAGCGGATCCAAATCCAACAGCTGGACAGGGAGCAGAAGAGGGTCATCAAGGAGCTCCGATCTGAGATTACGGTCATGCAGAAGATGGTCGACGAGGCGCTGGTGCTGGCCAACTCGAGCGCTTAAAGAGGTGCTGGCACTGGCCATCTTTTTTGACGAGACATTGGCGCTGGCCGACAGGTTGATGAGTATTTCGGAGGTTGTACCAAGGGTGGCACCGACCATGGTCGCTCGCGTTCACAGTTCTTAGCATGATACTATTGTATTGGTCGGACTTAGGCAGAGTGTCTTCTCGGTTGAGCCTTTGTCTTTGGAACGTAGCCTTATACCATTGTAGGTTAGCCGGCTGTGTTGCTAATAATTCGGAGTACTCAGCATAGCGCCCTTGTATCGGTTGGACTTAGGCGAAGTGCCATTTTAGTCGAACCTACGTATCGGGACACATAGCTTTGTATCGTTGCAGGTTAGTTGGCCGTGTCGCAACGCGAACCGAACTAACTATGGTGAGGCACTAGTGCATGTGTCCTTACGTGACAACGGGAGCACGTGCGATGTCAATGATTCGGAGTACTCAGCGTAGCGCCCTTGTATCGGTTAGACTTAGGTGAAGCGCCGTTTCAGTCGAACCTACGTATCGGGACATGTAGCTTTGTACCGTTGCAGGTTAGTTGGCCGTGTTGCAACGCGAACCGAACTAACCGTAGCGAGGCACTAGTGCATGTGTCCTTACGTGACAACGAGAGTATGTACGATGCCAATGATTCGGAGTACTTAGCGTAACACCCTGGTATCGGTTGGACTTAAGCGAAGCGCCGTTTTAGTCGAACCTACGTATCGGGACACATAGCTTTGCACCATTGCAGGTTAGTCGGCCGTGTCGCAACGCGAGCCGAACTAACTATGGGATAGAATAGGATTTGAAATTGAACTTAATTGACTTATTGAATCTAAAGTGTCAGCCTCCTCTTCATTGATAACTTGGTGGAGATTACAATCATTGATAAAACTTCTTGAGATGTGATGCATTCCATGCTCTTGGTAGCCGCTGTCCTTCCAGCGTCACTAGTCAGTACGAACCTTTCCCTCCGGTCGATTTGACAATGTATGGTCCTTCCCAGTTCGGTGCGAACTTGCCGCTGCCATGTTCCTTGGTGTTTGGGAAGACCGCTCTTAGAACAAGTTCACCGACACTGAACTGTCTTTTGCTAACTTTGCGGTCAAAAGCTGACTTGATCTTTTGTTGATAGCTGGCGATGCGTACGGCCGCTTGATCATGAAGTTCGTCTGCATAGTCGAGGTCACCGATGCGAAGTTCCTCGTTGATCTCTCGTTCGATTGCGAGAGACTTGCTAGTTGGGCATATGGCTTCGGTTGGCAGAACTACTTCCGACTCGAAGTTAGGCGGACGGGTGAAAATCCGATCGATCGTCGAGGTGTGGTTCGATACCCCCATAGCACCTCAGGAAGGACTTTCTCCCAAAGCCTTTCTTGTCTTCTAACTTCTTCTTAAGTATGCCGAGGATGGCTCGGTTGGAGGCTTCCGCTTGACCGTTGCACTGAGGGTATCTCGGGGTTGAATAGAAGAGTTTGATCCCATACTCTTGTCAAAAGTCCCGGAATTTATCCGAGTCGAATTGTGCTCTATTGTCAGCAATAAGCACTTGGGGCGTGCAGAATCTTGAGAATATGTTCTTCCTGACAAATTTGATAACTTCATCATCTATTTCACGAAAGAGAGGCACAGCTTCGACCCATTTAGTGAAGTAGTCAGTTGCCAACAGTAGGTACTTCTTCTTGCTGGGAGAAGGTGGGAATGGGCCAAGGAAATCCAACCCCCATTGATGGAACGGCCAAGGAGTCATCAGAGGGTGAAGCTCAGATGCAGGGAGATGGATTGATCGAGCGTGCCGTTGGCAGGGTTCACACTTCTGGATGAACTATCGTGCGTCCTTGGCCATAGTGGGCCAATAGTAGCCTTGGAGTTGGACTTTTGCTTCGAGGGATCTGCTGCTAGAGTGGTTACCGCAAGCTCCGGCATGGATGTCTGCTAATATCATCTCCACTTGTCCAAGACTGACGTATTTGAGAAGGATTCCGCTGTGGGACTGGAAGTAGAGATCGTCTCTTTCAAGGCGATAGAGAGGGAGTTTCCTTTGAAATCGTCTGGCTTGAATCAGGTCCTCCGGTATTTTGTTGTGCTTGAAGAAGTTGAGGATTGGCCACCTCCAATCTGACTGATCTTCGCTTAGGGCGTAAGTGAAGATCGGCTGCCTCCAACCCCTTCTTTCGCTTGTCGAGGCAATAACTCTGTGTTGCTCAAGGTTCGCCTTAGGTAACTCCTGGTATTCGATACTGATCTGACGTTGATTGACTGGATCTCCTAACACTGAAGCAGCGTTGGCGAGGGCATCAGCTTCGCGATTATCTGCCCTTGGTATTTGGATGAACTTGATGTTTGCGAACTACCTCTTGAGGTGTTATACGAGGTCGAGATAGTGCATCATCATTTCACCTCGTGCTACGTAATCCTCATTGATCTGTCTGATGACCAACTGGGAATCACTATAGATATCGAGGCACTCTACCCCCAGTTCTCGAGCAGTTTCCAATCCTGAGATGAGAGCTTCGTACTCAGCTTCATTGTTGGTGGAATTGAACCCGAGGAGGATAGCTTTCTCCAGGTGGTATAGTTCAAAGGATATCAGAACTATCCCAATTTTCGAAACGACAACCCTTGAAGCTCCGTCGGTATAGAGCCTCCATCGTGATGCGGGCGCTGATGGAGCCTCTGAGCTCAGACAAGGGGGCTCAGGGCCTGGACTGAGGCATTCCTTATTCTTGTCGTTGAGGTGCATCTCGGGATTATCTTCAAGGGCGATAGAATCTTCCACAGGGAAGTCTGCCAGGAAGTCGGCTATTGCTTGCCCTTTGATAGAAATACAAGGCTCGAATTGGATGCCGAGCAAACTCATTTCAATTACCCATTTGGTCATCCGACCGGCTCGACTAGTCTTGTCGAGTATATCTTTGAGAGGATGCTTAGAAGAGACAGTGATCAAATGGGATACGAAGTAGGGGTGGAGTCGTCGGGAGGCCATTAGTAGAGCCAAGACAATTTTTTCTATCTTCGAGTAGCGAGTTTCGGTCGGCAGGAGGGTGTGGCTGGTAAAGTAGACAGGACGTTCGATGACATCCCTTCTGCTGACCAAGACTGCACTGATGGCTTAATTGGTGACAGCAAGATAGAGCCACAGGGGCTCCGCTAGCAGCGGTGTTGTCAGGCTGGGGGATTGGGTGAGATAGAACTTGATCATTTGGAAAGCTTGTTCACAAGTCGTGTCCCATCCTGATGTGTCAGCGTTACAGAGTTTGTCGAAAAAAGGCTTGCATTTGTCAGAGGATTTAGATACGAATCGATTGAGTGCTGCTAGCCTTCCCGTGAGGCGCTGAACTTCTTTTTGATTAGAGGATGATGACATATCGAGTATTGCTCGGATTTGGTCGGGATTTGCTTCGATGCCCCTTCTGATTACGAGGTGACCCAGGAACTTTCCTGATTGCACTCTAAAAGCGCATTTGGCTGGATTCAACTTCATGCGATATCTCCTCAGGATTTGGAATGTTTCGGCGAGGTCAGAGAGGTGTTCCGTTCGTGTTTGGCTCTTGGTAAGCAGATCGTCAACATAGACTTCGACGTTGCGACCTATCTATTTTTTGAACATCTTTGCGACTAGCCTTTGGTAGGTTGATCCCGTATTTTTAAGGCCAAAGGGCATGACGTTGTAGCAGTAGAGACCCCTATCCGTCACGAAGCATGTCTTCTCTTGATCATCCCGATGCAGGGGGATTTGATTGTAGCCCGAGTACCCATCCATGAAGGATAGTAACTCGTGCCCTGCGGTGGTGTCTACGAGCCTATCTATCCTTGGCATGGGGAACGAATCTTTGGGACATGCTCTGTTGAGGTTGGTGAAGTCGATGCAGACTCTGATCTTCCCATTCTTCTTTGGGAGAACGACTTTGTTTGAGATCCAAGTTGGATACTCAACTTCGCGGATGAAGCTGGCAACAAGTAACTTGTCGATTTCTTCTTGAACCGCAATCAGTCGCTCTGGTCTGATGGTTCGAGGCTTTTGTTTGATTGGGTGTGCTTCTTCTTTGATCGTGAGTCAATGACATGCGTTGTCTAGATTGATCCCGGGCATGTCTTCGAAGCTCCAAGCGAAAACGTCGGCATTGGATTTGAGGAATGAAACCATGTCTTGTAAATCTACACTATTAAGACCAGTGCCAATGAAAGTCTCTCGAGGGGGACTATCGTTGCCGACGTCAACTCGAACAATTTCTTCGACTGAGGGTGGACGACTGAGGGTGGAGCCTCCCATTCCAGAGGTGCAGGCTCGGGCATTGGGGGCTCCCTTGATTGCTATCTGGTCGAGGGACCGGCTTTACTAGCAGAACGCTTTGCTAGCGTAGCCTTGGGCGTTGATTGATTTTGCATGGCCACCGCTTCGCATGATCTTCCCGTTTGTTGACTCCCTCGGATGCATCTGATGCCCTCTTCAGTTGGGAATTTGAGGAGTTGGTGATTAGAGAAGGAGACAACATTGATCTGATAAAAGAAAGACCTGCCTAGAATGACATTGTAGTTTGACGTTCGCTCGACTACAGCAAAACGGACGGAGACTCGCATATCGCTACTAAGATCGAGTGTAAATTTTGCTTCGCCCATCGTCATGCTCTGCTCTCCATTAAAGCTGGTAATGATGGTGGGGATTATATCAAGACTCTCATATTTATGACCGAGACGTTTGAAGCAATCAGAGAACATGATGTCGATAGAGCTGCCGGTATCGATAAGTATTTCGTTCACTGAGCTTCCGTCGACCATGAGCCGAAGGACCAAGGGATCTCGGTGGGGGGTGCACACTCCGTTGAGATCCTGGTCGGTAAAGATGATTGTCGGCCATGGGAGGCCTTTGATGGGCTTCTCTATCTAGGAGTCTTTAACTTGAGCGAGGGTGTGAACATGATGGACATGTCGTACTTGTTGCTCTATCTCTTTTCGAGTCGGAGTTTGATGATGTAGGTTGCCATGGATGTCGTAGACATTTGCTCAAACTAAGATAGGAGTTGCTTGACGAGTGACCGATTGGATCCAGCATACCTCCTTCTCCCTTTGGGGAGGGGGATGAGGAGGGTGTGAACCGCCAGCCCTGCCTGTCTCGGACTTAAAATCATGAAGATGGCCTTACTCTTGAAGGTCTTCCAGATGGTAATTCAGGCTGAAGCACCGAATGGTAGAATGGCCGTGGCACCGATGGAAGTTGCAATAGACTGACTTGTCTTACGTTTGCTTGGTGCCAGGCTGAAGAGGGTTCAGCCTTCTAAGATAACTCTCGTGCTGGATCTGTTCAAGGATAATGTCGATAGGCAAGTTCCAGCTAGTGAAGGTTGTTCACCGAGGCTTGGTGGGTTTATCGTCTGCCCTTCGTGGCTTCTTGGAGGACTCCGTCTCTTTAGCCTGAGCATTGTTCGCTCGGGCTGGTGGTCGTGCCGGCTCCTTATCGGAAGGATGCTTCCTGAAGTCTCGCCCCTTGCGAGCGACTTGATCATTATCGACTTCGATTTCCCTCTGGATCCGATCGAAGAGTGCTCCAACGGAACTGGGGGGGTTGCGGATGAGGTCGTTATAGATATGAATGTCATAGTGCAGAGCATTTTGGAACGCCAACATAATTGCCTCGTCGTCGAGATGGCGCCCGGAGAGCGCTGCATGCTCATTCTGGAACCTCCATGTGAATTCTCGGAGGGTTTCATCTGAACCCATCCACAGTCGGTAGAGGAAGTCCAGCTTCTTCTCTGGTTTGAGGTTCAACCGGTAATGCTGGACGAAGTGATCCTCTAGGTCTTCGAACTGACTGACAGAGTCTGTGGGGAGATTGTGATATCAATCCAATGACATGTCATCCAGGCTGCCGGCAAAGGTGCGGCATAGAACCTGGTTGTCGTGGTTGTATAGAGTCAATGCTTGCTTGAAGGCGAGGATGTGGAGTGTCGGATCACTCGTCAGACAATTGAACTTGGGGAGAGCAACGGGCTTCCATCCTCGAGGAAATTGGGCTCGGAGAATCTACCGGTGAAGCGACCCTTCTGAGGCGTGATTATTCCTTAGATCATTCCGCAAGTCGGGGAGGCGTCCCGTTCTTGGTGATGCTTCACATGGGCTCAGTTGTTACTGGGGTGGGACCGAGCTCTGGATTGATGTCTCCTGCTGCGAACATCCTGGTGACTGCTTGAGTCAGAGGATGATACCGAGTTGAGTGGCTTTGAGTGACGAGTTGACTCATCGAGATGTTCCCAAATGCTCTGTTTAGCCGGAGGAGGCGAGGGTCCCTTTGAGGGAAGCTTGAGGGATCGTCTGGAGGTATCGACGACGGATCGTCTGGATGGAGCGACGAAGCCGTGGAGCGGCCGATGGCCGTTTGCTCCGTCGTTGATACCAGCGACTGATCGCGGGGGATCAGCTCTTCCTCTAGCACCGATTTGTCGGAGGGAGTCTCTCTCTACCATGAGACCCGCATTCTGCTTCATGAGAGTGAGGATTTGGAAGTCCTCTGCGGTGATCTGGTACGATGCTTGAGCATCGGCACCAGGAGAGACATGCGCTTTCCCCAAGCGTTGAGGGATTTGGTCGGTGAGTTGAGGTGACCGTCGAAGTTGAGCTTGGGTGGCACAATCAACCGATGGGCGACTCCTCGTATTGACAGCGAGTTGTTGTTCCGGATGTTGTCTTGTTGCAAACCGACGACTCATTGATCGAGTCGTCGGATGCTGAGCATCTGGGTGCATGCTGCTTTCCTCTGGCTGGTCCGTTAGTGTTTTCGCTATCTAGGTGTAGCAATGGAGCGAGACGGATTACTCGGGCAACTAGTAGCTGCTACTGGAGGAGTTAGGAAACTTGGAAGTTGTAAGTTGAAAGGATCAATCCCACAGACGGCGTCAAATTGTGGGGGAGGATTTCGGCCGTCGTATGTGACCCTCCTCCAACAGTCGATTGAAGGTTTGACCCTTCGGGATGTGGCGCGCTTCGAAGCGCTGTTTTGTGATTTGTTGGGCCGTCACACAAGCAATGTCGAGTAGAAAGGTAGAGGAAGAGATGACACAGGATATGGTGACGAAGTTTGACCGAAGCCTACGTCTCCGTGTGGTAAGACGCAACCTTTGAATCCACTATCTCTGAGTAAACAGTAGAGCTACTCTCGATAGGCCGAGGAGTGCTTCTTACAAGTAATCGGAGAAAGGAAAAGGAGTCTGAAAACCAAAAAGCTCACGGAGCTCTAGAAAACAGAAAGTGGGTTTCTGGTCTGGAATTTTGGGATCTGGAATCATTTATAGGGTTTGCTATTTATAAGGGCTTAGTTTATCTGAGAAATATTCCCAAAGATATCCGGGGTTTGGTAAATATCCGGGGAGATTTACCAGACTCTAGATAGTGCAAGTGGGCCCCAAGCAGGGCTGCGGGTCCCACCGTCGTACCCATGGGTACTAGGCAGGGCTGCGGGTCCCACCATTGGACTCGTGGGCCCCAAGCAGGGCTGCGGGTCCCATCGTTGGACTTGTGGGCCCCAGGCAGGGCTGTGGGTCCTACCGTTGGGCGTTAGCCAGATTTTGCACCCACAGTTGACATCACAACTGTTCAAAAAAGTATGCAATTTGGAATTAGTGGTTAGAGAGAGAGTACTAATGACTTTCCTAATTAACGTCTAATGATCATTAAATACCATTGAATGTATATTTATAATATTTATAGTAGATTATTAATAGTATTTATGAGAGAGAGTCGAGTTCACACACGGGAGACGTCCACGGTGGGAGAGAGGCTTCCATTTTATTATAGATACTAGTAAGAAACCCGGGCAATGCCCGAATGTGCTTAATGCACGCCATTTGACAAAGATTACATCACAACTGTTCGAAGAAGTGTAAAATCTGAAGTGAGTGTGATTTACTTATTAGATAGAGAGAGAGATTAACATCAAATGATCATTAAATGCCATTGAATAAAAATTTATCATCTTTCTGGTAGGTTTTTATATGGATTTAAAAGAGAGCCGCGTTCACACATGGAAGAAAAATTCTAGCTCATTAAAAGACATCCACATGTCACAACATGGAATTTGATGAAATTTGGTGAGGGTGTTGTCTAGGGTAAGATGATCATCCTCACAAATTTTCATCAAATTCCAAAACTTCTAAGAGGGTCAAATGGTCGAAGCAAAATCTGCAAAATCTGAAGTCACCATTAAAATCTGCAGATTTTGCTTCGACCATTTGACCCTCTTAGAAGTTTTGGAATTTGATGAAAATTTGTGAGGATGATCATCTTACCCTAGAAAACACCCTTACCAAATTTCATCAAATTCCAAAACTTCTAGGATGGTCAAACAATGTATCAAAGCAGCAAAAAACGCTGCTTTGATAGGCAGCATCCCATTCCTCATATATATATATATATATATATATATATATATATATATATATATATATATGGGTCAGGATCGGATGACCCAGCAAAATTTTGACCCATTAATAACCCAGCACCCTTTGAGGCATCTAGAGGTTATAGAATGGACTGATTTTTTGTAGGGATGTTGTCTATGGTATGTTGATCATCCTCACAAAAAATCAGCCCATTCTAAAACCTCTAGGTGCATCAAAGGGTGCTCTTCAAATCAACGGTTTTTGACTGTCAATTTTAACAGTTGATTTGAAGTGCGCATTTGATGCACCTAGAGGTTTTAGAATGGGCTGATTTTTTGTGAGGATGATCAACATACCATAGACAACATCCCTACAAAAAATCAGCCCATTCTATAACCTCTAAGTGCCTCAA